>CAWUFW010000656.1:1200000-1530000 GCA_963921515.1 Calotriton arnoldi
GGAAAGGGAGTCAGGCATCCTGAAGCCTGATTGTGGGCGGGCCCACCTGCGAGGGCGGAAGCAGGAAGAGCGGGGAGTCGGTTGGGACGAGCCGACGGAGACCGCGCTCCGTGTCCGACTCCCGCCACAGTCGCCCAGCGCTTCACGGCCGTCCCGTCTAAGTCCCGGTCCCAGGAAGGGGGACCGGGCAAAAGGAGACAGGTGGCACAGCAACGGAGGCAAGGCAGGGCTCCCGTGAGCTGAGGGTAGCCCCGCGCCTGCCGCCCGGAGAGGAGATGTCCGGAGCCTTCCCCGAGAGCCGGTGGGTGGGGCTCATTGGGGAGCTGGTGGTGGAGGGGGCAACGGGGCACATTGTCGGTGCCCGCCCCCCCGTGGTCCGGCTAAAAGGACCAGAGTGGCCGTGCTGGCTGTGCTGCACCGCTGCGCCGCACAGGAGCGGGCAGCTACAACGCTCGGGGGGCTTCAAAGGGAGCGCAGTGTTGGTGCTCGCGAGGCCCCAGGGCAGTCGGGCCGGTGTTGTCCGAGCAGGACAGCGGGCTGCTCCAACGTTGGGGGCAGAATCTGTTTTAGGATCCCGGAGTGGGGGCTGCCCTTAGAGCCCAGAGAGTGCTCCGACCCTTTGACTATTCAGCGGCGCCGCAGTTGCGGGCCGCTGCAACGTTTTTTTTCTTTGTGGGCAATTCCTCTCCAGGAGTCCCTGAAAAGGGGACTCCATCTTGCTCCCTTGTCGCCAGGGTACTTTTGGCTGCAACGAGGGGCAGAACTGTTGTAAATGCCAGGTGGTGTCCCTGCCATATGGGTATTACCGCGTCCTCAGGGGTGCACCTCTCATGTTATGGGCAGTGTATTGAGACTACTGATGATGGCAGAATGTATTTGCACCTACGGGTTTGCCTCATGTCCTCCACTGAGACACTATGTTCATGCTGAAGGATAATGTGCATGCCTAATGTCTTGCTATGGTGGTATGCACCCTGTTAGCACTGCCAGAGGTGCCTTGCTGATGTTAGGTACGATGCACTCTTGCTGACGTACTTTATGCCTTCATGCTCATGTGGTTGTGCCCACTGCTAATATTGTTCATGCTAATGAGATGCCCCATGTACTTATGTTGGTGCGGTGCATAATGTGTTTCTATGCCTGACCTGATGTTTTCATTCTAGGCCTACTGCAAACGTGATTTATGCTAATGAGGTATGCCTAATGTTATGCCTAAGGGGTTGCTCATGCTTTTATGCTAATGATGATGCCTCTATGTTCACATGTTTATGCCTACTTGGATTTATGCTAATATAATGATGCTAAGTTCATGATCTTGCTAGAAGTCACTGGCTGTTTTGCATTTAGTGGTGATGGTTCCGGCAGCGACCCGATTGGCGCTGCCTTGTACATAATCCCCTGTAAATGATGACCCGGTGCCGGTTGGCACAGTGTATAGATTACTGTGATTGTTCTCTGATGTGTTTTACCTAATACACAAGTTATTTTTATATAACCTGGGGTGGAGTCTCTTCTGTAGTGTACCTAGTGTGTCGCCTGTGAGTGTGTGCTGCGCAGATGCTTTACACATTGCTCCGGAGTTTAGCCTACCCGCTCCGCGCCAAGCTACCCCGTTTCTAACAATGTGTATCAAACATATCTCTTATTCATGGAGAAATTGAAATAAAGGCCAAGTGGGCTAATAGCCAGTCAGTAAAACCTCCTAGAGTCAATATCATGTTTAACATAAATGTAACAAGATAGCAATCTCATTATAGAGAACTAAGGGGCATATTATCAAGAACGGCGTTAAAATTAGCGCCGCTTTAGCGGCAGAAAACTGCCGCTAAAGCGGCGATAATGGGCTTGATAATATGCCCTTGAGAATTCCAATAGAAGCCCATGTTGACTCCAGAACATGGGCTTCTATTGGAATTCTCAAGGGCATATTATCAAGCCCATTATCGCCGCTTTAGCAGCAGTTTTCTGCCGCTAAAGCGGCGATAATTTTAACGCAGTTTCTTGATAATATGCCCCTAAATGTTTGGGGGATGCGGGGGTAGATCATCCAATTCATGTAATGCAATAGCCTAGAAGTTGAAGAAAGCAGGACAGTGTTCACTCATACTTTGGGCTCAAAAACATTTTTATAAACCAGCTAAAAACCAGATGCTATAGTCGGTCAGTGATCAAACAGGCAACTGTAAACTGAAAAAAACACAACTACAGAGTAGATATTAGCACATGGCAAGGAGGTGGGAAAAGGACATAAGCAAGTTCAGAATAATAAAAACAGAAATAGACTTGAAGTAAGGGATTTTCTTTGTTACCCCAGATGGGCGAACATCTCTTCCTCTGTGTTCAAAGTGCCAAGTTGTTCAGTGTCTAATTTAATTATGTATATAGACTAGCTGTCTCAGCTGCAACTCTCTGTTACCTCCCCTCTTGTTCAGTGGGATCCTGTGAATGGCAAAAAAAGTGTAGGAGGTTTTTGTCTTCATAGGGTATCTCCTAGAAGTGTCTGGCTACTGGGTAACGTTTATCTTTATGAGTGATGGCTCGCATGTGTTCTAATACCCTTTTCTTCACTGGCTATAGTACGCTGCCTGTGTATTTCTTCCCACATGGGTGGACTAGAGCATATACAACATAGGTTATAGCTAGGTGAAAATATCAGGTTAAACAAAAAAAAATCAAACTAATAAAAAACACTGAAAAATTCACCAGTTATAGTTAACGGAAGTTACTATATCTCACAACCCTGTCATGCACAGTGGAGTCATCAATGATGTAATTCCCGATGTCATAAGTAATGTCATGAGTGATGAATTATGTGAGGTCATAAGCAGTGCATGGAGTGGGCATGATTATAATTACTTCAGCTAGCTATAACTGGTAAATTTCAGTGTTTTTTTGAGTTTGAAATGTACATTTAAAATGACCTTTGATTTTATCAGTGTATTTCTGAGGTTTTTTTTATGGCAAGCAAGATAATATTGTCTCCATGAAAGTGATAGGGTGCACACCGATATCCCAGTAATCAATTCTTTTAGATGATGCTCGTTTGGCAAAATTTTTGCGTGCTGGCATGTTCATGCTCTGCCCGAACAGCACATAGGTAATAACTTCAAAACAAGGTGGAGCGTGAATGCTTTCCACCTACAAAAAAATCCATTGTTCCTCAAATATTCTGGGGCATATTAGCAAGACCCACGTTAAAATTATCGCCGTTTTAGCGGCAAGAAACTGCCGCTAAAACGGCGATAATGGGCTTGCTAATATGCGTTATAGAATTCCAATAGAAGCCCAGGTTAGACGTCCTGCACATCTAACCTGGGCTTCTATTGAATTCCATAACGCATATTAGCAAGCCCATTATCGCCGTTTTAGCGGCAGTTTCTTGCCGCTAAACGACGATAATTTTAACGTGGGTCTTGCTAATATGCCCCTCTGTTTTATTCCAAAGTTTGTCCGAATTATTTTCCACTAAGTAGTCACAAAAATTTCGTTCTTCACTTAAAGGTAACGTGAATCCCATATTTTTCAAATGCTGTCTTTTTTTTTGTTGTTGAAATGGATGCGTGGGGAGCCCACTCCCTCCATGCCCTTGTCATTTTTTTTTTTTTTTTATTGGGTGCCCCAGTCCCACCCAGGGCACCTGCATCACCACAACCATGGGAGGCTGTGGGAATGGCCCATTACCCCACGGCCCACCTGCTTCCCTGCCAGCAACGGAATATTTGAGGAACAATGGATTTCTTTGTACCTTTTTTGCTGTGCGACATGTAGGTGGAAAGCATTCACGCTCCACCTTGTTTTGAAGTTATTACCTATGTGCTGTTTGGGCAGAGCATGAACATGCTGGGATATCGGTGTGCACCCCATCACTTTCATGGAGACTTTATTAAATTTTGCCCCTTTAGATTGGCTGCACCCAGGAAAAGAAAATATTGGTTTAAGAAGAAAGTTAAAAGAAATGAAGCTCTTTCAAAGCGTGCTATGATTTTTGTATATTGCCTTTATAACCAGCTATTTATTTTGCTTGCACATCAGGTGCCCAGTTAGACTTTTTCACTTTTCTAGCTCGGCGTGGATGGCATTGTGCTAATTTTATGCTCAGGGCCACTGGAATTATACGATTGTGCGGCCGAGCGATTTCCACATAATTATAGATTTGCCGCATTTGCCATTTAATCCATCATCTGTCGCATAATCTTTTTAACAAAAAAATTGTTTCTAGCTCTTTACTTACAACATTTACGCTCTCCTGTTAGCTACGTATCTATGTTCCTAGTTCTCACTTTGTTTTCTTTTGATGTGACATTTGTAAAGCGCTCTGATACCCTCACCGGGTCTAGTTCGCGCTATATAAAACTTTATAAATAAAAAATAAATAAATAAAAGAGAACATTCAGCCCGAGGCAGCCTGGAATATTGACTAAAATAATTCATGCAATTACAGAGGAACAACAGAAATACCAACAAGGACTCATAATTGAAAAAAACTATTATGGTTTTGTAAACATGCACTTTTTTTATTTTGAAACAGAGTTGGTGATTATGTTCTTTAGTTGATTTACGATACAGATTCACATAAAGTACTGTTTACATATGGAGGGTTTATCGGAGTTAAAGACACGGGAGACGCTTTCTATGTTTATGGTTTTGGTGAAGACTCACGATCACGTGGGGGGTTTACATCATTAAGGAGGGTTGAAATGGATTTGTTACTTGTGAAGGTTGTAACGGATGGATGACGAGTTGATGAGTGGAAGCACAGACATGCTGTGAAACTCAAGGGAGATGAAGGCCATGTCGAGTATTTTGTCTTGAAAGAAGCAGTTACCCCTGAGGAAGGGCTATGTAAGAGCCCGAAATGCATTGAGTGTATAAATAAAGATGCTTGGGGCTGCGGAACCCCACGTGCTGGTGATTAAGGCCTGGATTGGCATGTCACCAGCATTTGAAAAATATTGGATTCACGTTACCTTTAAGTGAAAGAATGAAATTGTTGTGACTACTTAGTGGAAAATAATTCGGACAAACTTTGGAATAAAACGGAATATTTGAGGAACAATGGATTTCTTTGTACCTTTTTTGCTGTGCGACATGTAGGTGGAACGCATTCATGCTCCACCTTGGTTTGAAGCAAGATAATATTACCAGACCTAACTATAACTTCACTTTAACCTTTGTTTTTTTCGGTGAATTTCGGAAGTTTTTTTAACATAAAGTAACAATATATAGAGATGTCATTTTAAGTAAGGCAGACCTACTGGCTTTGTCAAAGGACCGGAACACCAAAGTATAAAAGGCTGGCCTATTGGCTTTAGCAAGGAATCAACACGTCAACCTATATAAAGCATGCCTATGGACTCAACAAAAACAATTCACCACAATAGTTTATCAATAGCCATACTCCCAAGTACTCCTGATAAATACACACATAGTAATTCATTATGTTTTTGATCGCAAAAATATTTATAATAAAACATTTTTATTTCAATTAGCCATAAATCTGTTTTTGAGTCTTTCCTTAACACTGTTCAGGCCACAAAATGCAGCCATAGAACTAACCTCATAGGTTCTCGCACTCCACTGAAGAGCATACAGCTCCAGGTCGGAGTGCTTTTAAAATAATGGTAAGCTTTCCTGGGGAATGTATTCCGTAATCCAGAAGGCTTACACTGTTTTTTTAACTTTCCTGGGGGGCTGCTGTTCTCCTTGCTGCCCCCCACAACACTTTTGTAAATTGTTGGTGGCGCCCCTGTCCCTCCTTGCGGCACCACAACAATTATAGTATATAAAAATAAAGCCCATGCAGGGCACTATGGGGTGCTCCTGGTAGGGAGCAATGAATATACAATGCGCGGTCTCGCTGCTTAAATAGTGAATCAGTGACTATATTTGTTTTACTATACTTAGGTGCCCAGGTCCCACCGGAGGCACCCACAGCCTACCTTTTTTTTGTTGTTAAAATGGATGCGTGGGGAGCCCACTTCCTCACTGCCCTTGTCATTTTTAGGTCTCGCGCCTAGCGTTGCACTGCGCAGAAGTGCTCGCGCAGCACGAGACATTTAGTAGGTGAAAAACGGGGATTCAGCACTGACCTAGGAATCGCACACGCTCGTGCGTGTGCGATTCCTTTTGTGCTCCCCCATTGGCCTTTTCGTGCGTCTTTGTATAAATGACTGCACGCAATTGGCCAAAGGCGGGCGCATTGCTCCGCCCATGGCCTATTGGTGTCTATTACGCGCTTGGTGCGCGTAATAGACACCAATAGGCCATGTGGTTTCAATTATCGTGCCCAGACACGGGCGTGATAATTGAAATCACATGCTTAGCTGTGGCGCACGCACCAC
Source organism: Calotriton arnoldi (assembly GCA_963921515.1). NCBI lineage: Eukaryota > Metazoa > Chordata > Amphibia > Caudata > Salamandridae > Calotriton > Calotriton arnoldi. Next base: position 1,206,342 of record CAWUFW010000656.1, read on the forward strand.
TCGCAGGCGTGTTTTTTTTTTTAACAATAGCGATCGCTTTCACTGCCGTTTGTCTAGTTTTCGTTTCAAGGAGGCAGTTTCAGCCGCATGTGCTTTTACACCGCTGCCTTGTTTCCAGATAGTATCTGAAATAAGTTTCGCAGCTGCTTTTAAAAGTGTTGAAGTATTGAAGTATTATGCATTGCACTATGTTCACTATGTTCACACAGTATAAAAATGTCTGCCCCCTCTTTAGGCCGCTCCTCGGACTTCTGTGAGGCAGAACTCCTGTGTTTTCTGCTGACTGTCTTTGGCGTGGATGTACGGAGGAATGTTTGATTACAGTGTAACAGGTTTGGTGGCGAACTCCAGATAAATGTAAACCACGCACGCAAAATGTTCCTTTGGGCATTCAGTTCAGCTACTTGCAGCGGTGGAGGGCTCTGCTCTTCGATGTACTTCCTGACGGACTGCTAAGTTTGAAGAGCCTGTCGGGCACAGGTTGCTCTTTTGAAACTTTCTTAGATTTTTCACTGAGGAACAGTGCGATGCCAACAATGAGAATAGCACTGATGATCCCAATGGGACTAGTGCCGATGCCAACAATAAGAATAGCACTGATGATCCCAATGGGACTAGTGCCGATGCCAACAATGAGAATAGCACTGATAACCATGGGACTAGTGCCCATGACAACAATGAGAATAGCGTTGATGATAACAATGGGACTAGTGCCGATGCCAACAATGAGAATAGCACTGTTGATACCAATGGGACTAGTGCCGATGCCAACAATGAGAATAGCACTGATGATAACAATGGGACTAGTGCCCATGACAACAATGAGAATAGCACTGATGATAACAATGAGACTAGTGCCTATGCCAACAATGAGAATAGCACTGATGATAACAATGGGACTAGTGCTCCTGACAACAATGAGAATAGCACTGATAACAATGAGACTAGTGCTGATGCCAACAATGAGAATAGCACTGATGATAACAATCGGACTAGTGCCGATGCCAACAATGAGAATAGCACTGATGATAACAATGGGACTAGTGCCGATGCCAACAATGAGAATAGCACTGATGATAACAATGGGACTAGTGCCGATGCCAACAATGAGAATAGCACTGATGATACCAATGGGACTAGTGCCCATGACAACAATGAGAATAGCGCTGATGATACCAATGGGGCTAGTGCCGATGCCAACAATGAGAATAGCACTGATGATACCAATGGGACTAGTGCCGAAGCCAACATTGAGAATAGCACTGATAACCATGGGACTAGTGCCCATGACGACAATGAGAATAGCGCTGATGATACCAATGGGACTAGTGCCCATGACAACAATGAGAATAGCACTGATGATACCAATGGGACTAGTGCTGATGCCAACAATGAGAATAGCACTGATGATATCAATGGGACTAGTGCTGATGCCAACAATGAGAATAGCACTGATAACAATGGGATTAGTGCTGATGCAAACAATGACAATAGCACTGATGATAACAATGGAACTAGTGCTGATGCCAACAATGAGAATAGCACTGATGATAACAATGGGACTAGTGCTGATGCCAACAATGAGAATAGCACTGATAACAATGGGACTAGTGCTGATGCCAACAATGAGAATAGCACTGATGATAACAATGGGACTAGTGCGCATGCCAACAATGAGAATAGTACTGATAACCATGGGACTAGTGCCCATGACAATAATAAGAATAGCGCTGATGATACCAATGGGACTAGTGCTCCTGACAACAATGAGAATAGCACTGATGATAACAATGGGACTAGTGCCGATGCCAACAATGAGAATAGCACTGATGATAACAATGGGACTAGTGCCGATGCCAACAATAAGAATAGCACTGATGATAACAATGGGACTAGTGCCGATGCCAACAATGAGAATAGCACTGATGATAAAAATGGGACTAGTGCCCATGCCAACAATGAGAATAGCACTGATAACTATGGGACTAGTGCCCATGACAACAATGAGAATAGCGCTGATGATACCAATGGGACTAGTGCTCCTGACAACAATGAGAATAGCACTGATGATAACAATGGGACTAGTGCTGATGCCAACAATGAGAATAGCACTGATGATAACAATGGGAATAGTGCCGATGCCAACAATGAGAATAGCACTGATGATACCAATGGGACTAGTGCCGATGCCAACAATGAGAATAGCACTGATAACCATGGGACTAGTGCCCATGACAACAATGAGAATAGCGCTGATGATACCATTGGGAGTAGTGCCCATGACAACAATGAGAATAGCACTGATGATACCAATGGGACTAGTGCCGATGCCAACAATGAGAAGAGCACTGATGATACCAATGGGACTAGTGCCGATGCCAACAATGAGAATAGCACTGATAACAATGGGATTAGTGCCGATGCAAACAATGACAATAGCACTGATGATAACAATGGAACTAGTGCCGATGCCAACAATGAGAATAGCACTGATGATAACAATGGGACTAGTGCCGATGCCAACAATGAGAATAGCACTGATAACAATGGGACTAGTGCTGATGCCAACAATGAGAATAGCACTGATGATAACAATGGGACTAGTGCCCATGCCAGCAATGACAATAGTACTGATAACCATGGGACTAGTGCCCATGACAACAATGAGAATAGTGCTGATGATACCAATGGGACTAGTGCTCCTGACAACAATGAGAATAGCACTGATGATAACAATGGGACTAGTGCCGATGCCAACAATGAGAATAGCACTGATGATAACAATGGGACTAGTGCCGATGCCAACAATGAGAATAGCACTGATGATAACAATGGGACTAGTGCCCATGACAACAATGAGAATAGCACTGGTAACCATGGGACTAGTGCCCATGACAACAATGAGAATAGCGCTGATGATTCCCATGGGACTAGTGCTCCTGACAACAATGAGGATAGCACTGATGATAACAATGGGACTAGTGCCGATGCCAACAATGAGAATAGCACTGATGATAACAATGGGACGAGTGCCGATGCCAACAATGAGAATAGCACTGATGATAACAATGGGAATAGTGCCGATGCCAACAATGAGAATAGCACTGATGATACCAATGGGACTAGTGCCGATGCCAACAATGAGAATAGCACTGATAACCATGGGACTAGTGCCCATGACAACAATGAGAATAGCGCTGATGATACCAATGGGACTAGTGCCCATGACAACAATGAGAATAGCACTGATGATACCAATGGGACTAGTGCCGATGCAAACAATGAGAATAGCACTGATGATAACAATGGAACTAGTGCCGATGCCAACAATGAGAATAGCACTGATGATAACAATGGGACTAGTGCTGATGCCAACAATGAGAATAGCACTGATGAAAACAATGGGACTAGTGCCGATGCCAACAATGAGAATAGCACTGATGATAACAATGGGACTAGTGCCCATGACAACAATGAGAATAGCACTGATAACCATTGGACTAGTGCCCATGACAACAATGAGAATAGCTGATGATACCAATGGGACTAGTGCCGATGCCAACAATGAGAATAGCACTGATGATACCAATGGGACTAGTGCCGATGCCAACAATGAGAATAACACTGATGATACCAATGGGACTAGTGCCCATGACAACAATGAGAATAGCGCTGATGATACCAATGGGACTAGTGCCGATGCCAACAATGAGAATAGCACTGATGATACCAATGGGACTAGTGCCGATGCCAACAATGAGAATAGCACTGATAACCATGGGACTAGTGCCCATGACAACAATGAGAATAGCGCTGATGATACCAATGGGACTAGTGCCGATGCAAACAATGAGAATAGCACTGATGATAACAATGGAACTAGTGCCGATGCCAACAATGAGAATAACACTGATGATAACAATGGGACTAGTGCCGATGCCAACAATGAGAATAGCACTGATGAAAACAATGGGACTAGTGCCGATGCCAACAATGAGAATAGCACTGATGATAACAATGGGACTAGTGCCCATGACAACAATGAGAATAGCACTGATAACCATGGGACTAGTGCCCATGACAACAATGAGAATAGCGCTGATGATACCAATGGGACTAGTGCTCCTGACAACAATGAGAATAGCACTGATGATAACAATGGGACTAGTGCCGATGCCAACAATGAGAATAGCGCTGATGATACCAATGGGACTAGTGCTCCTGACAACAATGAGAATAGCACTGATGATAACAATGGGACTAGTGCCGATGCCAACAATGAGAATAGCACTGATGATAACAATGGGTCTAGTGCCAATGCCAATAATGAGAATAGCACTGATGATAACAATGGGACTAGTGCCGATGCCAACAATGAGAATAGCACTGATGATAACAATGGGACTAGTGCCGATGCCAACAATGAGAATAGCACTGATAACCATGGGACTAGTGCCCATGACAACAATGAGAATAGCGCTGATGATACCATTGGGACTAGTGCCCATGACAACAATGAGAATAGCACTGATGATACCAATGGGACTAGTGCCGATGCCAACAATGAGAAGAGCACTGATGATACCAATGGGACTAGTGCCGATGCCAACAATGAGAATAGCACTGATAACAATGGGATTAGTGCCAATGCAAACAATGACAATAGCACTGATGATAACAATGGAACTAGTGCCGATGCCAACAATGAGAATAGCACTGATGATAACAATGGGACTAGTGCCGATGCCAACAATGAGAATAGCACTGATAACAATGGGACTAGTGCTGATGCCAACAATGAGAATAGCACTGATGATAACAATGGGACTAGTGCCCATGCCAGCAATGACAATAGTACTGATAACCATGGGACTAGTGCCCATGACAACAATGAGAATAGCGCTGATGATACCAATGGGACTAGTGCTCCTGACAACAATGAGAATAGCACTGATGGTAACAATGGGACTAGTGCTGATGCCAACAATGAGAATAGCACTGATGATAACAATGGGACTAGTGCCCATGACAACAATGAGAATAGCACTGATAACCATGGGACTAGTGCCCATGACAACAATGAGAATAGCGCTGATGATACCAATGGGACTAGTGCTCCTGACAACAATGAGGATAGCACTGATGATAACAATGGGACTAGTGCCGAAGCCAACAATGAGAGTAGCACTGATGATAACAATGGGACTAGTGCCGATGCCAACAATGAGAATAGCACTGATGATAACAATGGGACTAGTGCCGATGCCAACAATAAGAATAGCACTGATGATAACAATGGGAATAGTGCCGATGCCAACAATGAGAATAGCACTGATGATACCAATGGGACTAGTGCCGATGCCAACAATGAGAATAGCACTGATAACCATGGGACTAGTGCCCATGACAACAATGAGAATAGCGCTGATGATACCAATGGGACTAGTGCCCATGACAACAATGAGAATAGCGCTGATGATACCAATGGGACTAGTGCCGAAGCCAACATTGAGAATAGCACTGATAACCATGGGACTAGTGCCCATGACGACAATGAGAATAGCGCTGATGATACCAATGGGACTAGTGCCCATGGCAACAATGAGAATAGCACTGATGATACCAATGGGACTAGTGCTGATGCCAACAATGAGAATAGCACTGATGATATCAATGGGACTAGTGCTGATGCCAACAATGAGAATAGCACTGATAACAATGGGATTAGTGCTGATGCAAACAATGACAATAGCACTGATGATAACAATGGAACTAGTGCCGATGCCAACAATGAGAATAGCACTGATGATAACAATGGGACTAGTGCCGATGCCAACAATGAGAATAGCACTGATATCAATGGGACTAGTGCTGATGCCAACAATGAGAATAGCACTGATGATAACAATGGGACTAGTGCCCATGCCAACAATGAGAATAATACTGATAACCATGGGACTAGTGCCCATGACAACAATGAGAATAGCGCTGATGATACCAATGGGACTAGTGCTCCTGACAACAATGAGAATAGCACTGATGATAACAATGGGACTAGTGCCGATGCCAACAATAAGAATAGCACTGATGATAACAATGGGACTAGTGCCGATGCCAACAATGAGAATAGCACTGATGATAACAATGGGACTAGTGCCCATGCCAACAATGAGAATAGCACTGATAACCATGGGACTAGTGCCCATGACAACAATGAGAATAGTGCTGATGATACCAATGGGACTAGTGCTCCTGACAACAATGAGAATAGCACTGATGATAACAATGGGACTAGTGCCGATGCCAACAACGAGAATAGCACTGATGATAACAATGGGAATAGTGCCGATGCCAACAATGAGAATAGCACTGATGATACCAATGGGACTAGTGCCGATGCCAACAATGAGAATAGCACTGATAACCATGGGACTAGTGCCCATGACAACAATGAGAATAGCGCTGATGATACCATTGGGACTAGTGCCCATGACAACAATGAGAATAGCACTGATGATACCAATGGGACTAGTGCCGATGCCAACAATGAGAAGAGCACTGATGATACCAATGGGACTAGTGCCGATGCCAACAATGAGAATAGCACTGATAACAATGGGATTAGTGCCGATGCAAACAATGACAATAGCACTGATGATAACAATGGAACTAGTGCCGATGCCAACAATGAAAATAGCACTGATGATAACAATGGGACTAGTGCCGATGCCATCAATGAGAATAGCACTGATAACAATGGGACTAGTGCTGATGCCAACAATGAGAATAGCACTGATGATAACAATGGGACTAGTGCCCATGCCAGCAATGACAATAGTACTGATAACCATGGGACTAGTGCCCATGACAACAATGAGAATAGCGCTGATGATACCAATGGGACTAGTGCTCCTGACAACAATGAGAATAGCACTGATGATAACAATGGGACTAGTGCTGATGCCAACAATGAGAATAGCACTGATGATAAGAATGGGACTAGTGCCGATGCCAACAATGAGAATAGCACTGATGATAACAATGGGACTAGTGCCCATGACAACAATGAGAATAGCACTGATAACCATGGGACTAGTGCCCATGACAATGAGAATAGCGCTGATGATACCAATGGGACTAGGGCTCCTGACAACAATGAGGATAGCACTGATGATAACAATGGGACTAGTGCCGATGCCAACAATGAGAATAGCACTGATGATAACAATGGGACTAGTGCCGATGCCAACAATGAGAATAGCACTGATGATAACAATGGGAATAGTGCCGATGCCAACAATGAGAATAGCACTGATGATACCAATGGGACTAGTGCCGATGCCAACAATGAGAATAGCCCTGATAACCATGGGACTAGTGCCCATGACAACAATGAGAATAGCGCTGATGATACCAATGGGACTAGTGCCCATGACAACAATGAGAATAGCACTGATGATACCAATGGGACTAGTGCCGATGCAAACAATGAGAATAGCACTGATGATAACAATGGAACTAGTGCCGATGCCAACAATGAGAATAGCACTGATGATAACAATGGGACTAGTGCTGATGCCAACAATGAGAATAGCACTGATGAAAACAATGGGACTAGTGCCGATGCCAACAATGAGAATAGCACTGATGATAACAATGGGACTAGTGCCGATGCCAACAATGAGAATAGCACTGATGATAACAATGGGACTTGTGCCCATGACAACAATGAGAATAGCGCTGATGATACCAATGGGACTAATGCCGATGCCAACAATGAGAATAGCACTGATGATACCAATGGGACTAGTGCCGATGCCAACAATGAGAATAGCACTGATAACCATGGGACTAGTGCCCATGACAACAATGAGAATAGCGCTGATGATACCAATGGGACTAGTGCCGATGCAAACAATGAGAATAGCACTGATGATAACAATGGAACTAGTGCCGATGCCAACAATGAGAATAGCACTGATGGTAACAATGGGACTAGTGCTGATGCCAACAATGAGAATAGCACTGATGAAAACAATGGGACTAGTGCCGATGCTAACAATGAGAATAGCACTGATGATAACAATGGGACTAGTGCCCATGACAACAATGAGAATAGCACTGATAACCATGGGACTAGTGCCCATGACAACAATGAGAATAGCGCTGATGATACCAATGGGACTTGTGCTCCTGACAACAATGAGAATAGCACTGATGATAACAATGGGACTAGTGCCGATGCCAACAATGAGAATAGCGCTGATGATACCAATGGGACTAGTGCTCCTGACAATAATGAGAATAGCACTGATGATAACAATGGGACTAGTGCCGATGCCAACAATGAGAATAGCACTGATGATAACAATGGGACTAGTGCCAATGCCAACAATGAGAATAGCACTGATGATAACAATGGGACTAGTGCCGATGCCAACAATGAGAATAGCACTGATGATAACAATGGGAATAGGGCTGATGCCAACAATGAGAATAGCACTGATGATACCAATGGGACTAGTGCCGATGCCAACAATGAGAATAGCACTGATAACCATGGGACTAGTGCCCATGACAACAATGAGAATAGCGCTGATGATACCATTGGGACTAGTGCCCATGACAACAATGAGAATCGCACTGATGATACCAATGGGACTAGTGCCGATGCCAACAATGAGAAGAGCACTGATGATACCAATGGGACTAGTGCTGATGCCAACAATGAGAATAGCACTGATAACAATGGGATTAGTGCCGATGCAAACAATGACAATAGCACTGATGATAACAATGGAACTAGTGCCGATGCCAACAATGAGAATAGCACTGATGATAACAATGGGACTAGTGCCGATGACAACAATGAGAATAGCACTGATAACAATGGGACTAGTGCTGATGCCAACAAAGAGAATAGCACTGATGATAACAATGGGACTAGTGCCCATGCCAGCAATGACAATAGTACTGATAACCATGGGACTAGTGCCCATGACAACAATGAGAATAGCGCTGATGATACCAATGGGACTAGTGCTCCTGACAACAATGAGAATAGCACTGATGGTAATAATGGGATTAGTGCCGATGCCAACAATGAGAATAGCACTGATGATAACAATGGGACTAGTGCCGATGCCAACAATGAGAATAGCACTGATGATAACAATGGCACTAGTGCCCATGACAACAATGAGAATAGCACTGATAACCATGGGACTAGTGCCCATGACAACAATGAGAATAGTGCTGATGATACCAATGGGACTAGTGCTCCTGACAACAATGAGAATAGCACTGATGGTAATAATGGGACTAGTGCCGATGCCAACAATGAGAATAGCACTGATGATAACAATGGGACTAGTGCCGATGCCAATAATGAGAATAGCACTGATGATAACAATGGGACTAGTGCCCATGACAACAATGAGAATAGCACTGATAACCATGGGACTAGTGCCCATGACAACAATGAGAATAGCGCTGATGATACCAATGGGACTAGTGCTCCTGACAACAATGAGGATAGCACTGATGATAACAATGGGACTAGTGCCGATGCCAACAATGAGAATAGCACTGATGATGACAATGGGACTAGTGCCGATGCCAACAATAGGAATAGCACTGATGATAACAATGGGAATAGTGCCGATGCCAACAATGAGAATAGCACTGATGATACCAATGGGACTAGTGCCGATGCCAACAATGAGAATAGCACTGATAACCATGGGACTAGTGCCCATGACAACAATGAGAATAGCGCTGATGATACCAATGGGACTAGTGCCCATGACAACAATGAAAATAGCACTGATGATACCAATGGGACTAGTGCCGATGCAAACAATGAGAATAGCACTGATGATAACAATGGAACTAGTGCCGATGCTAACAATGAGAATAGCACTGATAACCATTGGACTAGTGCCCATGACAACAATGAGAATAGCTAATGATACCAATGGGACTAGTGCCGATGCCAACAATGAGAATAGCACTGATGATACCAATGGGACTAGTGCCGATGCCAACAATGAGAATAGCACTGATGATACCAATGGGACTAGTGCCCATGACAACAATGGGAATAGCGCTGATGATACCAATGGGACTAGTGCTGATGCCAACAATGAGAATAGCACTGATGATACCAATGGGACTAGTGCCGATGCCAACAATGAGAATAGCACTGATAACCATGGGACTAGTGCCCATGACAACAATGAGAATAGCGCTGATGATTCCAATGGGACTAGTGCCCATGACAACAATGAGAATAGCACTGATGATACCAATGGGACTAGTGCCGGTGCAAACAATGAGAATAGCACTGATGATAACAATGGAACTAGTGCCGATGCCAACAATGAGAATAACACTGATGATAACAATGGGACTAGTGCTGATGCCAACAATGAGAATAGCACTGATGAAAACAATGGGACTAGTGCCGATGCCAACAATGAGAATAGCACTGATGATAACAATGGAACTAGTGCCCATGACAACAATGAGAATAGCACTGATAACCATGGGACTAGTGCCCATGACAACAATGAGAATAGCACTGATGATAACAATGGGACTAGTGCCGATGCCAACAATGAGAATAGCACTGATGATAACAATGGGACTAGTGCCGATGCCAACAATGAGAATGGCACTGATGATAACAATGGGACTAGTGCCGATGCCAACAATGAGAATAGCACTGATGATAACAATGGGACTAGTGCCATGACAACAATGAGAATAGCACTGATAGCCATGGGACTAGTGCCCATGACAACAATGAGAATAGCACTGATGATAACAATGGGACTAGTGCCCATGACAACAATGAGAATAGCACTGATGATAAAAAAGGGACTAGTACCGATGCCAACCATGAGAATAGCACTGATGATAACAATGGGACTAGTACCGATGCCAACAATGAGAATAGCACTGATGATAACAATGGGACTATTGCTCATGACAGCAATGAGAATAGCACTGATAACCATGGGACTAGTGCCCATGACAACAATGAGAATAGCACTGATGATACCAATGGAACTAGTGCCCATGACAACAATGAGAATAGCGCTGGTGATACCAATGGGACTAGTGCCGATGCCAACAATGAGAATAGCACTGATGATACCAATGGGACTACTGCCCATGCCAACAATGAGAATAGCACTGATAACCATGTGACTAGTGCCCATGACAACAATGAGAATAGAGCTGATGATACCAATGGGACTAGTGCCCATGACAACAATGAGAATAGCACTGATGATACCAATGGGACTAGTGCTGATGCCAACATTGAGAATAGCACTGATGATAACAATGGGACTAGTGCCGATGCAAACAATGAGAATAGCATTTGATAACAATGGAACTAGTGCTGATACCAACAATGAGAATAGCACTGATGATAACAATGGGACTAGTGCCGATGCCAACAATGAGAATAGCACTGATGATAACAATGGGACTAGTGCCCATGACAACAATGAGAATAGCACTGATAACCATGGGACTAGTGCCCATGACAACAATGAGAATAGCGCTGATGATACCAATGGGACTAGTGCTCCTGACAACAATGAGAATAGCACTGATGATAACAATGGGACTAGTGCCGATGCCAACAATGAGAATAGCACTGATGATAACAATGGGACTAGTGCCAATGAGAATAGCACTGATGATAACAATGGAACTAGTGCGATGCCAACAATGAGAATAGCACTGATGATAACAATGGGACTAGTGCCGATGCCAACAATGAGAATAGCACTGATGATAACAATGGGACTAGTGCCGATGCCAACAATGAGAATAGCATTGATGATAACAATGGGACTAGCACTGATAACCATGGGACTAGTGCCCATGACAACAATGAGAATAGCGCTGATGATACCAATGGGACTAGTGCTCCTGACAACAATGAGAATAGCACTGATGATAACAGTGAGACTAGTGCAGATGCCAACAATGAGAATAGCACTGATGATAACAATGGGACTAGTGCCATGACAACAATGAGAATAGCACTGATAGCCATGGGACTAGTGCCCATGACAACAATGAGAATAGCACTGATGATAACAATGGGACTAGTGCCCATGACAACAATGAGAATAGCACTGATGATAACAATGGGACTAGTGCCCATGACAACAATGAGAATAGCACTGATAACCATGGGACTAGTGCCCATGACAACAATGAGAATAGCGCTGATGATACCAATGGGACTAGTGCTCCTGACAACAATGAGAATAGCACTGATGATAACAATGGGACTAGTGCCGATGCCAACAATGAGAATAGCACTGATGATAACAATGGGACTAGTGCCGATGCCAACAATGAGAATGGCACTGATGATAACAATGGGACTAGTGCCGATGCCAACAATGAGAATAGCACTGATGATAACAATGGGACTAGTGCCATGACAACAATGAGAATAGCACTGATAGCCATGGGACTAGTGCCCATGACAACAATGAGAATAGCACTGATGATAACAATGGGACTAGTGCCCATGACAACAATGAGAATAACACTGATGATAAAAAGGGACTAGTACCGATGCCAACCATGAGAATAGCACTGATGATAACAATGGGACTAGTACCGATGCCAACAATGAGAATAGCACTGATGATAACAATGGGACTATTGCTCATGACAGCAATGAGAATAGCACTGATAACCATGGGACTAGTGCCCATGACAACAATGAGAATAGCACTGATGATACCAATGGAACTAGTGCCCATGACAACAATGAGAATAGCGCTGGTGATACCAATGGGACTAGTGCCGATGCCAACAATGAGAATAGCACTGATGATACCAATGGCACTACTGCCCATGTCAACAATGAGAATAGCACTGATAACCATGGGATTAGTGCCCATGACAACAATGAGAATAGAGCTGATGATACCAATGGGACTAGTGCCCATGACAACAATGAGAATAGCACTGATGATACCAATGGGACTAGTGCTGATGCCAACATTGAGAATAGCACTGATGATAACAATGGGACTAGTGCCGATGCAAACAATGAGAATAGCATTGATGATAACAATGGAACTAGTGCCGATGCCAACAATGAGAATAGCACTGATGATAACAATGGGACTAGTGCCGATGCCAACAATGAGAATAGCACTGATGATAACAATGGGACTAGTGCCCATGACAACAATGAGAATAGCACTGATAACCATGGGACTAGTGCCCATGACAACAATGAGAATAGCGCTGATGATACCAATGGGACTAGTGCTCCTGACAACAATGAGAATAGCACTGATGATAACAATGGGACTAGTGCCGATGCCAACAATGAGAATAGCACTGATGATAACAATGGGATTAGTGCCAATGAGAATAGTACTGATGATAACAATGGAACTAGTGCGATGCCAACAATGAGAATAGCACTGATGATAACAATGGGACTAGTGCCGATGCCAACAATGAGAATAGCACTGATGATAACAATGGGACTAGTGCCGATGCCAACAATGAGAATAGCACTGATGATAACAATGGGACTAGCACTGATAACCATGGGACTAGTGCCCATGACAACAATGAGAATAGCGCTGATGATACCAATGGGACTAGTGCTCCTGACAACAATGAGGATAGCACTGATGATAACAGTGGGACTAGTGCAGATGCCAACAATGAGAATAGCACTGATGATAACAATGGGACTAGTGCCATGACAACAATGAGAATAGCACTGATAGCCATGGGACTAGTGCCCATGACAACAATGAGAATAGCACTGATGATAACAATGGGACTAGTGCCCATGACAACAATGAGAATAGCACTGATGATAAAAAGGGACTAGTACCGATGCCAACCATGAGAATAGCACTGATGATAACAATGGGACTAGTACCGATGCCAACAATGAGAATAGCACTGATGATAACAATGGGACTATTGCTCATGACAGCAATGAGAATAGCACTGATAACCATGGGACTAGTGCCCATGACAACAATGAGAATAGCACTGATGATACCAATGGAACTAGTGCCCATGACAACAATGAGAATAGCGCTGGTGATACCAATGGGACTAGTGCCGATGCCAACAATGAGAATAGCACTGATGATACCAATGGGACTACTGCCCATGCCAACAATGAGAATAGCACTGATAACCATGGGACTAGTGCCCATGACAACAATGAGAATAGAGCTGATGATACCAATGGGACTAGTGCCCATGACAACAATGAGAATAGCACTGATGATACCAATGGGACTAGTGCCGATGCCAACATTGAGAATAGCACTGATGATAACAATGGGTCTAGTGCCGATGCAAACAATGAGAATAGCATTGATGATAACAATGGAACTAGTGCTGATGCCAACAATGAGAATAGCACTGATGATAACAATGGGACTAGTGCTGATACCAACATTGAGAATAGCACTGATGATAACAATGGGACTAGTGCCCATGACAACAATGAGAATAGCACTGATAACCATGGGGCTAGTGCCCATGACAACAATGAGAATAGCGCTGATGATACCAATGGGACTAGTGCTCCTGACAACAATGAGAATAGCACTGATGATAACAATGGGACTAGTGCCGATGCCAACAATGAGAATAGCACTGATGATAACAATGGGACTAGTACCAATGAGAATAGCACTGATGATAACAATGAAACTAGTGCGATGCCAACAATGAGAATAGCACTGATGATAACAATGGGACTAGTGCCGATGCCAACAGTGAGAATAGCACTGATGATAACAATGGGACTAGTGCCGATGCCAACAATGAGAATAGCACTAATGATAACAATGGGACTAGCACTGATAACCATGGGACTAGTGCCCATGACAACAATGAGAATAGCGCTGATGATACCAATGGGACTAGTGCTCCTGACAACAATGAGAATAGCACTGATGATAACAGTGGGACTAGTGCAGATGCCAACAATGAGAATAGCACTGATGATAACAATGGGACTAGTGCTGATGCCAACAATGAGAATAGCACTGATGATAACAATGAGACTAGTGCCGATGCCAACAATGAGAATAGCGCTGATGATACCAATGGGACTAGTGCTCCTGACAACAATGAGAATAGCACTGATAACCATGGGACTAGTGCCCATGACAACAATGAGAATAACGCTGATGATACCAATGGGACTAGTGCTCCTGACAACAATGAGAATAGCACTGATGATAACAATGGGACTAGTGCCGATGCCAACAATGAGAATAGCACTGATGATAACAATGGGAATAGTGCCGATGCCAACAATGAGAATAGCACTGATGATACCAATGGGATTAGTGCCGATGCAAACAATGACAATAGCACTGATGATAACAATGGAACTAGTGCCGATGCCAACAATGAGAATAGCACTGATGATAACAATGGGACTAGTGCCGATGCCAACAATGAGAATACCACTGATAACAATGGGACTAGTGCTGATGCCAACAATGAGAATAGCACTGATGATAACAATGGGACTAGTGCCGATGCCAACAATGAGAATAGCACTGATGATAACAGTGGGACTAGTGCAGATGCCAACAATGAGAATAGCACTGATGATAACAATGGGACTAGTGCTGATGCCAACAATGAGAATAGCACTGATGATAACAATGAGACTAGTGCCGATGCCAACAATGAGAATAGCGCTGATGATACCAATGGGACTAGTGCTGATGCCAACAATGAGAATAGCACTGATAACCATGGGACTAGTGCCCATGACAACAATGAGAATAGCGCTGATGATACCATTGGGACTAGTGCCCATGACAACAATGAGAATAGCACTGATGATACCAATGGGACTAGTGCCGATGCCAACAATGAGAAGAGCACTGATGATACCAATGGGACTAGTGCCGATGCCAACAATGAGAATAGCACTGATAACAATGGGATTAGTGCCGATGCAAACAATGACAATAGCACTGATGATAACAATGGAACTAGTGCCGATGCCAACAATGAGAATAGCACTGATGATAACAATGGGACTAGTGCCGATGCCAACAATGAGAATAGCACTGATAACAATGGGACTAGTGCTGATGCCAACAATGAGAATAGCACTGATGATAACAATGGGACTAGTGCCCATGCCAGCAATGACAATAGTACTGATAACCATGGGACTAGTGCCCATGACAACAATGAGAATAGCGCTGATGATACCAATGGGACTAGTGCTCCTGACAACAATGAGAATAGCACTGATGATAACAATGGGACTAGTGCTGATGCCAACAATGAGAATAGCACTGATGATAACAATGGGACTAGTGCCGATGCCAACAATGAGAATAGCACTGATGATAACAATGGGACTAGTGCCCATGACAACAATGAGAATAGCACTGATAACCATGAGACTAGTGCCCATGACAACAATGAGAATAGCACTGATGATACCAATGGGACTAGTGCTCCTGACAACAATGAGGATAGCACTGATGATAACAATGGGACTAGTGCTGATGCCAACAATGAGAATAGCACTGATGATAACAATGGGACTAGTGCCGATGCCAACAATGAGAATAGCACTGATGATAACAATGGGAATAGTGCCGATGCCAACAATGAGAATAGCACTGATGATACCAATGGGACTAGTGCCGATGCCAACAATGAGAATAGCACTGATAACCATGGGACTAGTGCCCATGACAACAATGAGAATAGCACTGATGATACCAATGGGACTAGTGCCGATGCAAACAATGAGAATAGCACTGATGATAACAATTGAACTAGTGCCGATGCCAACAATGAGAATAGCACTGATGATAACAATGGGACTAGTGCTGATGCCAACAATGAGAATAGCACTGATGAAAACAATGGGACTAGTGCCGATGCCAACAATGAGAATAGCACTGATGATAACAATGGGACTAGTGCCCATGACAACAATGAGAATAGCACTGATAACCATTGGACTAGTGCCCATGACAACAATGAGAATAGCTGATGATACCAATGGGACTAGTGCCGATGCCAACAATGAGAATAGCACTGATGATACCAATGGGACTAGTGCCGATGCCAACAATGAGAATAGCACTGATGATACCAATGGGACTAGTGCCCATGACAACAATGAGAATAGCGCTGATGATACCAATGGGACTAGTGCCGATGCCAACAATGAGAATAGCACTGATGATACCAATGGGACTAGTGCCGATGCCAACAATGAGAATAACACTGATAACCATGGGACTAGTGCCCATGACAACAATGAGAATAGCGCTGATGATACCAATGAGACTAGTGCCGATGCAAACAATGAGAATAGCACTGATGATAACAATGGAACTAGTGCCGATGCCAACAATGAGAATAGCACTGATGATAACAATGGGACTAGTGCTGATGCCAACAATGAGAATAGCACTGATGAAAACAATGGGACTAGTGCCGATGCCAACAATGAGAATAGCACTGATAACCATGGGACTAGTGCCCATGACAACAATGAGAATAGCGCTGATGATACCAATGGGACTAGTGCTCCTGACAACAATGAGAATAGCACTGATGATAACAATGGGACTAGTGCCGATGCCAACAATGAGAATAGCGCTGATGATACCAATGGGACTAGTGCTCCTGACAACAATGAGAATAGCACTGATGATAACAATGGGACTAGTGCCGATGCCAACAATGAGAATAGCACTGATGATAACAATGGGACTAGTGCCAATGCCAACAATGAGAATAGCACTGATGATAACAATGGGACTAGTGCTGATGCCAACAATGAGAATAGCACTGATGATAACAATGGGACTAGTGCCCATGCCAACAATGAGAATAGCACTGATAACCATGGGACTAATGCCCATGACAACAATGAGAATAGCGCTGATGATACCAATGGGACTAGTGCTCCTGACAACAATGAGAATAGCACTGATGATAACAATGATACTAGTGCCGATGCCAACAATGAGAATAGCACTGAGGATAACAATGGGACTAGTGCTGATGCCAACAATGAGAATAGCACTGATGATAACAATGGGACTAGTGCCGATGCCAACAATGAGAATAGCACTGATGATAACAATGGGAATAGTGCTGATGCCAACAATGAGAATAGCACTGATGATACCAATGGGACTAGTGCTGATGCCAACAATGAGAATAGCACTGATAACCATGGGACTAGTGCCCATGACAACAATGAGAATAGCGCTGATGATACCATTGGGACTAGTGCCCATGACAACAATGAGAATAGCACTGATGATACCAATGGGACTAGTGCCGATGCCAACAATGAGAAGAGCACTGATGATACCAATGGGACTAGTGCCGATGCCAACAATGAGAATAGCACTGATGATAACAATGGAACTAGTGCCGATGCCAACAATGAGAATAGCACTGATGATAACAATGGGACTAGTGCCGATGCCAACAATGAGAATAGCACTGATAACAATGGGACTAGTGCTGATGCCAACAATGAGAATAGCACTGATGATAACAATGGGACTAGTGCCCATGCCAGCAATGACAATAGTACTGATAACCATGGGACTAGTGCCCATGACAACAATGAGAATAGCGCTGATGATACCAATGGGACTAGTGCTCCTGACAATAATGAGAATAGCACTGATGGTAACAATGGGACTAGTGCCGATGCCAACAATGAGAATAGCACTGATGATAACAATGGGACTAGTGCCGATGCCAACAATGAGAATAGCACTGATGATAACAATGGGACTAGTGCCCATGACAACAATGAGAATAGCACTGATAACCATGGGACTAGTGCCAATGACAACAATGAGAATAGCGCTGATGATACCAATGGGACTAGTGCTCCTGACAACAATGAGGATAGCACTGATGATAACAATGGGACTACTGCCGATGCCAACAATAAGAATAGCACTGATGATAACAATGGGAATAGTGCCGATGCCAACAATGAGAATAGCACTGATGATACCAATGGGACTAGTGCCGATACCAACAATGAGAATAGCACTGATAACCATGGGACTAGTGCCCATGACAACAATGAGAATAGCGCTGATGATACCAATGGGACTAGTGCCCATGACAACAATGAAAATAGCACTGATGATACCAATGGGACTAGTGCCGATGCAAACAATGAGAATAGCACTGATAACCATTGGACTAGTGCCCATGACAACAATGAGAATAGCTGATGATACCAATGGGACTAGTGCCGATGCCAACAATGAGAATAACACTGATGATACCAATGGGACTAGTGCTGATGCCAACAATGAGAATAGCACTGATGATACCAATGGGACTAGTGCCCATGACAACAATGGGAATAGCGCTGATGATACCAATGGGACTAGTGCTGATGCCAACAATGAGAATAGCACTGATGATACCAATGGGACTAGTGCCGATGCCAACAATGAGAATAGCACTGATAACCATGGGACTAGTGCCCATGACAACAATGAGAATAGCGCTGATGATACCAATGGGACTAGTGCCCATGACAACAATGAGAATAGCACTGATGATACCAATGGGACTAGTGCCGATGCAAACAATGAGAATAGCACTGATGATAACAATGGAACTAGTGCCGATGCCAACAATGAGAATAGCACTGATGATAACAATGGGACTAGTGCTGATGCCAACAATGAGAATAGCACTGATGAAAACAATGGGACTAGTGCCGATGCCAACAATGAGAATAGCACTGATGATAGCAATGGGACTAGTGCCCATGAAAACAATGAGAATAGCACTGATAACCATGGGACTAGTGCCCATGACAACAATGAGAATAGCGCTGATGATACCAATGGGACTAGTGCTCCTGACAACAATGAGAATAGCACTGATGATAACAATGGGACTAGTGCCGATGCCAACAATGAGAATAGCACTGATGATAACAATGGGACTAGTGCCAATGCCAACAATGAGAATGGCACTGATGATAACAATGGGACTAGTGCCGATGCCAACAATGAGAATAGCACTGATGATAACAATGGGACTAGTGCCATGACAACAATGAGAATAGCACTGATAGCCATGGGACTAGTGCCCATGACAACAATGAGAATAGCACTGATGATAACAATGGGACTAGTGCCCATGACAACAATGAGAATAGCACTGATAACCATGGGACTAGTGCCGATGCCAACAATGAGAATAGCACTGATGATAAAAAATGGACTAGTGCCGATACCAACCATGAGAATAGCACTGATGATAACAATGGGACTAGTACCGATGCCAACAATGAGAATAGCACTGATGATAACAATGGGACTATTGCTCATGACAGCAATGAGAATAGCACTGATAACCATGGGACTAGTGCCCATGACAACAATGAGAATAGCACTGATGATACCAATGGAACTAGTGCCCATGACAACAATGAGAATAGCGCTGGTAATACCAATGGGACTAGTGCTGATGCCAACAATGAGAATAGCACTGATGATACCAATGGGACTACTGCCCATGCCAATAATGAGAATAGCACTGATAACCATGGGACTAGTGCCCATGACAACAATGAGAATAGAGCTGATGATACCAATGGGACTAGTGCCCATGACAACAATGAGAATAGCACTGATGATACCAATGGGACTAGTGCCGATGCCAACATTGAGAATAGCACTGATGATAACAATGGGACTAGTGCCGAAGCAAACAATGAGAATAGCATTGATGATAACAATGGAACTAGTGCAGATGCCAACAATGAGAATAGCACTGATGATAACAATGGGACTAGTGCCGATGCCAACAATGAGAATAGCACTGATGATAACAATGGGACTAGTGCCCATGACAACAATGAGAATAGCACTGATAACCATGGGACTAGTGCCCATGACAACAATGAGAATAGCGCTGATGATACCAATGGGACTAGTGCTCCTAACAACAATGAGAATAGCACTGATGATAACAATGGGACTAGTGCCGATGCCAACAATGAGAATAGCACTGATGATAACAATGGGACTAGTGCCAATGAGAATAGCACTGATGATAACAATGGAACTAGTGCGATGCCAACAATGAGAATAGCACTGATGATAACAATGGGACTAGTGCCGATGCCAACAATGAGAATAGCACTGATGATAACAATGGGACTAGTGCCGATGCCAACAATGAGAATAGCACTGATGATAACAATGGGACTAGCACTGATAACCATGGGACTAGTGCCCATGACAACAATGAGAATAGCGCTGATGATACCAATGGGACTAGTGCTCCTGACAACAATGAGAATAGCACTGATGATAACAGTGGGACTAGTGCAGATGCCAACAATGAGAATAGCACTGATGATAACAATGGGACTAGTGCTGATGCGAACAATGAGAATAGCACTGATAATAACAATGGAACTAGTGCCGATGCCAACAATGAGAATAGCACTGATGATAACAATGAGACTAGTGCCGATGCCAACAATGAGAATAGCACTGATGATAACAATGGGACTAGTGCTGATGCCAACAATGAGAATAGCACTGATGATAACAATGGGACTAGTGCCGATGCCAACAATGAGAATAGCACTGATGATAACAATGGGACTATTGCTCATGACAGCAATGAGAAAAGCACTGATAACCATGGGACTAGTGCCCATGACAACAATGAGATTAGCCCTGATAACCACGGGACTAGTGGTGATGATAACAATGAAAATAGCTCTGATGATAACAATGGGACTAGTGCTCATGACAACAATGAGAATAGCACTGGTGATAACAATGACTATAGCTCTGATGATAACAGTGGGACTAGTGCTAACGAGAACAGTGAGAATAGCGCTGATGACAACAATGAGACTAGTGCTGATGACAACACTAATGACAACAACGAAAATAGCGCTGATGATAACAATGAGACTAGTGCCAATGACAACAAGACTAGTGCCGATGACAACGAGACTAGTGCCGATGACAACAATAAGAATAGCGCTGATGATAACAGGACTAGTGTAGATGGCAAAACTGCATGATTAAGAGACTGTTACTCAGTGTCCGCACTGCTCATTCATGGGAGACACTGTCCTGGACTCACATGCCTCTCATCAGTGTGCACACTGGTCTTTAACCATATTCCTCCAACAGATTCTAGCACATTATTACAGGTTAATATGTTCCTTGTGAGGCCTCCTGACTCCTGCCATTGGGATTTAAGTTCTGCCACTATTTTGATTAAAATTCCAGTGTTGGAGCATTGTGCTTTTGGTAACACGAAGCCATCTCATGCTTTACCTGTACTTGTTTGTTTTTGTGAGTAACGTTAAAGGAGCCAGTATGCCCTGTGGAAAGGGCTTTTCGGTAACAACAAGCATTTGCAATGCAATAGGTCTCGCATTTACGCGAGTTTGACCTATTGGCATTGTAAATGACAATGGCTTTTATTTATGTTTCAAAAACCAAAACATAAATAAAAGGCAATGTCATTTACAATAAAAATAGCTCAAACTCTCGCAAATGCGAGACCTATTGCATTGCAAATGCTTGTTTTATTTTTAGTTGGTGCCCCAGTCCCACCCAGGGCACCTGCATCATCCACAATCTGGGTGCCGGCAGGAGCTAGCTGTACTGTTTGCTTCCGCCTGGCTGGAGCAGCTTTTGTTTGTGCTCCCGCCGGGCAGGAGCAATCCTGTGTTCCCTGCCCGGCAGAGCGTAGGCAGGAAGAAAGGTTTGTATTTGTGGACCACACTCTCCTCGGCAGGAAACAACACAGTGTCCCGGTTACTTGGGTCCCCAAGTCACTGGCTCACATTAGGCCCCAGGGGACATGGGTCTCCGGGGCCCTTCTATGGCTTGGGGAGAGTGGGGTCACATGCCAAATAAGACATCATCCTCCGGGAGATGGGATCCCTGGGGACATGAAATGGCTCAGGAGGGAGGCTGCTCGCCCCTCCCCATTAAAAAAATAAAAACGTCTCAGGCCTGGAGTCTCCATAGCCATTAAATGGTTTGGGGAGGGGGGCTCCCTGAAATATTAATGACACACTGACCCCTGAGGGCCTGACCCACCCTCGGGGAGAGCAGGGTTTATTAAAAAGGGTCCCACCTTCTTTCTTTTTAATTTTTACTGTGGTACTATCATGTTACCATATGGGATCCTCCTGCAAGGCCTGTCCCTAACATGCCCCCCCATATCTTATTTTATCTTTTTTTCAGGACACAGCGACTCAGTCCCGAGTCCTAAAATGGCTGCCAAACACATGTGTTGATGTCAAGCAGCCAATTAAACCATATCTTTTGATCTCTTGGTCCCGCGGTACTGCCACGGCCTGCAATATCTATACATTTTTAACCTTAATTTCTCAAAAACTGCCAAACTAATTTACACCAAATCACAAACAGCACACTCACTTGGTAAAGATCTAGCTTTCTGCCAAATTTGGTGCTATGTATATTTCATGCTGTGGAGGATCCGTGGACACGGCAGATGAAAAGACAGGTTCTGATTGGCTGCCACAACATCATCAAAGATGTTGTTGCAGCCATTTTCAGACTCGGGGACTCCGTACCCTGTTCTGTAAAAAGATTTTGAAAAACATATATGGGGAGGGGGGGCCATGGTGGGGGGGGCCCCAGGTCAAAAAATGTATTTAAAACTTTTTTTTAATGCGGATCTGCAAAGGATCCGCAGATTTTCTTTTAAAACGTTGGCCTCCCGCCCTCTTTAAATAAAAGCATCCCAGGGTGCGCCCGAGCACGGGGGGTCGGCACATCCTTTAAATTATGGGGTGGGGGTATGTGGCCCCACTAGCCACTGAAAGACCCCGGAGACCCCACCCTCCTGGGCTGATTTAATTTGTATGGGGAGGGAGCATGTGCCCTCCTCATCCAGACATTGTGAGACCCCAGGGACACCATCCCGCGCGACCTGGTGCCTTATGTTGTGGGGAGGGGGTGGCAGCCCCCTGCCACAAGCCATTGTACCGCCCCAGTGGACCCATTCACCGGTGCCTGCCATCTTGCGATTTGGGGCGGGGGACATGCGGCCATCCCTCCCCAAGCTATCGTATGGTTGCAGGGACCCCATCCTCCGGGGCCCATGGTCTTTTGCTATGGGGAGGGGGGCATACAACCCTCTTCTCTGACCCATTATAAGGCGTGGGACCCCATAATCTTGGGCACAACGTTTTATATTTTGGGGAGAGGGCATGCGCTCTCCTCCCCAAGCCATTGTACCTCCCCCGGGACCTCATTCCCTTGGGCAGATTGTTGGTGTCCCGGGGACCTCATTCCCTGGGGCACTGTTCTCGGCTTCCGAGAGTGCAAACAGAGAAGACTTTAATACTCCCACGCGGCGGGAGCCATTCTGCTTCTGCTGGGTGGGAGCACAAATGTTTCTCCCTGCTGCACTCTCGCCAGCAGAGAAACACAGAATTGCTCCTGCCGATTGGAGCATTAAACATATGGTGTTTTCAAGCATTCCCGGTGCTAGAGCTTTTGTTCTTTAGCTTGATAATGCAGAGATTCCATTTGGTTGGTCCTATGGCTGCATCGTGGCCTGAGGAAAATAAAAGAAAGGCTCTAACACGTTCAATGAATTTTGAATACAAATGCTTTATTTATTCAGAAGCATTGCAATGCTTGTCATTAAAGATGAATATCTTTGAATATGGTATTAGAATGTACTGACTTTTACCTGTGATTACTGACATGTCAAAGCTGTTATGTTAAGATGTTGGCCCTTTGATAAAGTCAAAAGGTTTACCTTTATATGGATGTCCTGACTCCCTGACAAAGCCATTATGCTTGTATTCATATATTGATGTGGTGATCCCTTGACAAAGCCAGTAGGCGTGCCTTGTATTAATTTAGTGACTCCTTGACAAAGCCAATAGGATTGCCTTTTATATGTTAACAGCGATATACATTTTTTTTTTAAACTTGAAATTCACTGAAAAAACCAAAGGTTAAAATAATGTTATAGATGGGTGAAAACATCAGTTAAAACGTAACATTTTAAACTCCAAAAAAAACACTGAGATTCACCAGTTATAGTTAACTGAGCTAACTATAAACTGGGCCCCCACCATGCTCTACTTATGACCTCACGTATTAAATCATTCATGACATGTTAAATGGCATCATTGATGACATCACTTGTATTCAATAAACGCCAGATCTCATAGAATTGATCTTCGACATTCTTCTGTTTGGCTTGTGTGATGTTAATTACGGGACACTCCATGCCCGTTTTTTGAAGCCGCCCTGCAGGGATGGGTGCTCCCAGTAATGGAGACTGTTATAGTTTGGATTGAACTTTGGGAGTATGTCCCACTCGCCGACCGTGCAACATAACAGACTTACCTGGTACTCACGATACAGAGGTGAGAAAGGGAGACAAGAGGAGGAAGTTTCTCCTCATGCCGATTCTGATTTGCTTGTGTTTTAGCAACAAGGATTTGACTGTGGCAGCAATGTTATGAGCACAGAGTGCAATATAAAAATATTCAATTAGGGAAACACACGTGACACTTTGACTCTGGGAATGTTATACACCGGGTCCTTATTATTTAAACAGGACTGTGATGATTTGAAGGTATTAAGCACTATTAAATGACAAGTTACAGCTTGTACGAATGTATTTATAAAGGAAGTGCATTATGGGGGTTGTAGGAATTGCACTGATGATCAATTGTTCATTTGAATTTAAGGCGAGTGAGCACGCGGCTCACCTGTGAACAAGGCTGAATTCTTACAGCCGAAACGCATCAGGAAAGAATATGCAGCCACTTTTATTCAAGAAACACCAGCATCTCCTCTAATTGAGCTTCGACATTCTTCTGACTTATGACCTCACATATTAAATCATTCATGACATGTTAAATGGCATCATTGATGACATCACTTGTATTCAATAAACGCCAGCATCTCATAGAATTGGGCTTCGACATTCTTCTGTTTGGCTTGTGTGATGTTAATTACGGGACGCTCCATGCCCGTTTTTTGAAGCCGCCCTGCAGGGATGGGTGCTCCCAGTAATGGAGACTGTTGTAGTTTGGATAAATATATATGTATACACTGAAAAAAAAGGTCAAAGGGATGGTATAGATAGGTGCAAATGCCAGTAAAAGCATACTGTTTTAAACAAACAAAACCACTGAAATTCACCAATTATAGTTATGCCCAAATTAACTATATCTCACACCCCTGCCATGCACAGTGTTGTTATCAATGATGTCATTTCAGATGTTGCAGTGATGTTATCAATGATGTCACAGAACATGTAATAGGTAATGTAATATCTGGGAATTTAGCACTACATTGTGAGGGTGCGAGTTATAGTTACTTTAGGGGGCAGCCTCAATGCCTTCTCGGATCCTGCCGGCTCCCCAGCCACTACTACTTTTTTTTTTAAGTGAGTGCCCAGGGCCCACCCAGGGTACCCACAACTACCAACATTGTTGTGGCCACCACCAAGGTGGGAGTTGGCCATTTTAAAAACATACTGTAAGTGGGTGCCCCAGTGCCAACCTAAGCCACCCACATGTATCAAACATTTGGGTCCACTTGGGACTACAAGGTTCCCCCAAGGCTCCAGGTGGCTCCCCAGCCTGCACCCATTGTGGTGCTGGCAATAATCAGCTCGGTGACTTTGCTGACACCCAGGCTAGAGCAGCATTTTTCATTGCTCCCACCTGGGCGGGAGCCAGGTTGTGTTCCGTGCCAGAGAGAGTGCGGGCAGGTTATGCCCACACTCTTCCATGGAGGGAACTACAATGTCCTAGGGATGGGATCCCTGGAACATTGCATCTGTATCGCGCCTATGAGATGGGGTCCCTGGGGCCAGATCAGCAGCTCGGAAAGAGGGGCTGCATGCCCCCAACCCATTAATGTAATTAGCGGCACCGGGGATGGTGTCCCGACACCTACCAACGATCCATTTATCCTTAACATTGAACTTGCACAGTTCTTCAGGAAGATCAAACTACGCAACCACTTTGGAGAAACAACAGACCGTTCTAAACAAGAACTCAATACCGGACTAAGGAAGAAATCATCTTTTGTGCCTCCGCACAACACTATTCCATGCCACATACAGACGTTTGAACAAGCTGTACTTACAGACATCGAAAAAATCAACTTTAAACATGAGAGCGGATTCCAAAACCTGACCAGATTGGAACATACAGCTTTGGATGGCCTTAAAAACAACCCGGATGTGACCATAAAGCCGGCTGACAAGGGGGGCGCCATTGTACTCATGAGCAAAACTATGTACCGAGAAGAATGCAACAGACTGTTAGCAGACCGTACCAGCTATGAGATACATCGGGAAGACCCAACACCACGCCTCATGACAAGAATACAGAGTATTGTGGAGGAGGCACTTAGCCAGGACTGGATAACTAAATACGAAGCGGAGTACCTGGTTAATAAGGAGCCTAGAACACCAAGGTTCTATATACTCCCGAAGATACATAAGGAGAAATTACCCCCACCAGGAAGACCAATAGTTTCAGGGATCGGGTCCATCCTAGAGCCGCTCTCCCAATTGGCACATCTTGGGCAGTTCAGGAAAGGAATGGGAAGTTCCTTTGTTTGCTTTTAAAAGAAGCAAGAGCCGGCATGACGAATTGGTTCATGCAAAAGACCCATCACCAGGCGCAACTGAACAAACCACCCTCTGGAACACTCAGAGGCCCACAGGACATTACTCATGTGGGAATTGCGTTGCATGTCAGTTCACCACAGCGACTAAAGAGGTAGACATAGGTACAGGCAAGCCTTGGATATTAAAGAATTTTAGTAACTGCAATACCGAGAATGTCATTTACCTACTTACATGCCCCTGTAAACTCCTCTACATAGGAATGACAACTCGCAAAATCAAGATCCATATTAATGAACATAGGAGCACAATAAGGTGTAAAAAAAACAATACCAAACTTACAAAGCATTTTTTGGAACATGAACACAAAGACAGTGACCTGAAGTGGACAGTGCTGGAGGTAATGAGAAAAGCTACAACTGACCTCACAAAACCACTCCACATTAGGGAACAAAGATGGGTGTTTAGATTAAAATCGAATCTCATTGGATTAAATGATGATATTCCGTGGCTACAGTTAGCGGGATAAATACAGTACTAGTAGGAGTAAACAATCTTCTGGTAAACCATCTTAGATAGTAATCTTTATGAAAACTGTCACCAGTTTGTATATGGTTACCCTCTTTCCATTGACAAAGGGAGTATTAGGTCCCTAAAACACATCAGTAGAAAATGAATGGCACATAGATTAAGAATATCGTGTTCATAAGATCACAATCTAAACCATGGAGAGAGGTTTCTTGTTCGGGCTCTCGGGCACGCAGCAAGTACACACCCTCACGGAGTACACCCCTCCTAGCATCTGAATGGGTATGTCTGACATGTGTATGACCGTTTATGTTCTGGTGAGATAGTTATACTTCATTGGCTTACAGAACGAGGACCATTAATGTGGTCATAGCGATATTTCGTAGCCCCCCCAGACGTTTGTGCCACCTGTAAATAACATCCTAGCGCATGCTTCCACAAGCCGGTGCTCGCATTAGGCACTTTTCCAATATAAGCATGCGCAACCTCAACCGCACTGTGCAGTGTATTTGATTACGGCACTCTCATCTAGACGCATGCGCGTACCACTAATCACTACGGGTTCGCTGAGACACTTTGATGCCTTTTCCTTACCGCATGCGCCACACTGAATGACCGGAAACCACACCCAGCAGGCCATGAGCTCACGTGATGTTTTTACGCGTATGCCAGGCAGTCCAGGCATGAGTTAACATCACGTTCGTCACGACTACGGAAACATCACTCCCATTACCGGTAATTAGCATGCACACCTGCACGTCCTTGACGGAGTGTAGACGCTACATAAACCCTGCGCCGCCTCGTCTTAGTTATCTACAGGGAGACGAACCGTGCAGACATAGGTGCAAGGAGCAGAGGAACCGCGGTCACAGTAAGAGTATGGTTGTGCATGTGATTAGACTGGGTCCCCATTTGGACACTCTAGTGTGTCCATTATGATCACTGGGATCATACTTCTGGAAAAAGCCACTGAATGCCTGTATACAGTTGTGAGATTATTACCGCCAGAATAACAGCTTTTGCTTCCTGTCTCATTTTTAACAGCTTATGATCCGTTTTTAACTTCCGTCCACGGCCTCCTATGGGGCCAGTAGATCCCCCAACAAGGGTAAGGAACATGGGACACTGTGCCATGGATTCTATTATATGTTGTGCACAGATGACTGACACGTATGTAGCACACCTAGCCACTCACCTCAAATTGTACGTGAAGATGACTGTCTGAATCATGACAACCGTAATATCAATGCATATTACACTATGTCTCTGTCTTTCTTCTTTCTTTATTTTTTCTCTTCTTACAGGTTTGAAAATCTTACCCCCTGAAGGTGGAGGGTGACTTTTCACCCCACCTAGTGGATTCCCTTTCCAATGTTTTGGTAAGGGTGTAGCCCTAGTAGTTTAAAGTCCTGATGAATGCCATGGACCCTTTTGGGCCGAAGGGCAGAAACATGTTGACTAAGTACATGACGGTGGGAGGACATTTATTTCCTCATTTTCACCGCACACTTTGTTTTTATTGACCATGCAGGTATCTCTCACATTAAAAATGAATTTGCTACCTGCAATGGATTTTTAATCACACTTTTCTTTTGTAAGGGCCCCCACTTAGAGTTAGAAGTGCATCCCTGTTGTCAGGTGCATGCCCGCCCCTTATCAAACCAAGTTTTTAGGGGGCGAGGACTGGTCAATGATGAAGCATGACACCAGGTGGTGTGTGAGACCAGTCTTACACTTCTTGTAAGATGCCAGATCTTACAGTACACATGTAGAGACATTTAGGTTTTCACACTAGGATTGGCTCTTTGTGGGATAGAATGGTGTCCCCAGGGCCTGTCCAATGCTCAGTGAGGGGGTCCACGCTACACCTCCTCCTAATATTAATTATCTGAACTCTGGGACATCCCCACCAGGCCTGGGGGGAAGGATATCTCTACCCTGCCTCCCTAGATGTTTTTTTTACTTTTTGTCAGGCCAGGGGATTGAGTAACTGAGTTCTAAAATTGTAGCCGCCACATCTTTGTTGATGTGGTGGCAGCCAATCAGATCATATCTAGAGATCTGACGGCAGAGTGGATCCTCTGAAACATATATATACATTTCAAACCGTAATTTCTCAAAACTATTGAAAGAATTTCACAAAAATTATAATAAACATGCTTTCTGGATCAAGCTCTTGCTTTCTGCTAAATTTGGTGTAATTTCATTTAGCCGTTTTGGCAGTAGCTGTGTCTAATTTTCCTATGGGAAAAAGATGGGGAAAACGCATTTTAGGACCCCCCTCTTTTTCTCGGACCCCGCTTGACGGATCACCTGGAATCTTTCCAGGGAAAAGCGGAGGTGCTGAACTATTTTAGGCAACGTTCCGATGTTATCAATGATGTCAAAGAATATGTCATGAGTGATGTAAAATGTGAGGTCATAAGCAGTGCATGACAATGCTGTGAGTTATAGATACTTCAGTTAACTATAACTGGTGGTATTGAGTGTTTTTTTTAGTTTAAAACATTATGTTTTAACTGAGGTTTCACCTAACTGTAACGTCACTTTAACCTTTGCTTTTTTGTGACTTTCCGAGGTGTTTTAAATGTAAAATAAGATGGTATCACCATACTTAACTATGACGTCACTTTAACCCTTAATTGTTACAGTGAATTTCTGAGGGTTTTTTTTTACTGTATAGTAACAATTCAAAGACTGTCATTTTAAGTAAGACAGACCTACTGGCCTTTGTCAAAGGGTGAGAATTCCAAAATATAAAAGGCCGGCCTATTCCCTTTATCAGGGGTGTCAGCAAATCAACATATATAAAGCAGCCCTATTGAATTTGTCAAGAAATCACAACAAACATTTACCAATAAATATAATCCAATGTATTTCCATGTACATACATGGCAATGATTAATAATTAGTGTCTCAAAAATATTTTAAGTGAAGCAGTTTTATTTAAAGCAACCATAAACATGTGTTGAGTTTGTGTTTTTAGCACTTTGGGCCACAAAATGCAGCCATAAGACCAGCCACATGGGGCCCCACACTCTAGTTGAACAGTATACAGATGCTCCAGCTAGGAGTGCTTTAACAAATATGGTAAGCTCTTCTGGGGTCATGTATTCAATGACCTTGGAGACTTACTGCAACTTTTTTTAGCCTTGCTGCAGCCCCCACATTCAAAAAACATTTTGTGGTGTCCCTGCCCCTTCTTGTGGCACCATGAGGATGAATTAATGTAAGTAATTTGCCCTCACAGGGCATTATGGGGCGTTCCCTAGCAGGAGCAGTGTATTGAAAACGAGCTGCTGTTCTACTCATTTCATGTTCATGCCCTAGTTTTCTTTTCTTTTTTTTTGGGGGGGGGGGTGCCCTGGTCCCACTGGGGCACCCAAGAACAGTACTAAACACTGGAGGTTGCGGAGGGATGCCCAAGGCCCTGCCTCCTCCCCAACCTGCACCCATCCAGGGTGCCAGCAGGAGCCAGCAATCCTTTTTCTTTTTGTGGGTGGCCCGGCCCTACCCCTGGCACCAAGGGGGAGGCCTGTTGTCCATGCAGCCTGGAGCCGGCTGTGTTAGTTTGCTCCCGCTCAGGAGCAGCTTTTTTTTCTGGGAGAACGCAGGCAGGGAACAACATAGAGTCATGGGGGATGGGGTCTCTGGGACACTGCCTGCCATGGGATGGGGTCCCGGGGCCATTAGATGGCTTGGGGAGTCATGCCCCCCTTCTCTAATAATTAAGATTTCGGGCCCCAAATATGAAATGAGTGACTGTTCCTCTCATTTCATATTTGTGCCCAGGGTTTTTTTTTTGGGGTGCTCTGGTCCCACCCGGGGAACATTACAAAACATTGGGGGCTCCGGGAGGGGGGCCCCATGCCAACCCCCCTAATAAATACGATTTTGGGCGTCGGGAGATGAAGCCCTGGGACTCATTAAATGTCTCAGGGAGGGGGCTTCATGCCCTTTCCCCTTTTAAATAAGTAATCATGGAGGCCCAAGAGGATGGGGTACCCTGGCTATTAAATGCCTCAGGGAGGTGGCACCCCTCCCAGGCCCTGGCCCACCCTGGGGTGCTTCAAAATGAAATGTCTGGAAGCCTGCCTTTAAAAAAAAAAAAACATTACTGTGGTGCAACAGTATTACCATGATACCGCAGTACAGTTTAAAAAAAATCAATTTCTGACCCCAGGGGTAGTCCATCTGAAACCTCCCTCACAAGGCCTTGGGGTGGGGTCATGGTATCCCTATCCTTCCCCTTATATGTTATTTTCTACCTTTTTTCAGAACATGGGGACTGAGTCCCCAAGTCCTAAAATGGCTGCCAAACACAGTCGCAGCCGGCATGGCTCGCGGGTGGCGGGTGGCTGCGGGGGATGGGTGGGGAGGTGGTTTCACACAAGGAGATCGGAAATTTAAAAAAATGTAAAACTTACCTCGAGTCCGGGTCCTGCGTCTTCTCTGCTCCTGCTTTCCTGCCTCCAACAGGATAGGAAGCAGGAAGCAAGGCTCCCTCCCCTAAGCCAATCACAATCACAATGCAGTGTTGTGATTGGTCTGAGCGCTGTGACACGGTGCTCAGCCAGGGGCTGGAGGGGTGGGCATGTTCTTCATAGAGGCTGTAATGCAGCCTGCATGGCGAAAAGAGAAGTGCACATGACTGATTTGGCGGCCCGAGAGGGCTGACCAATCATTCATTGCGCACTTTAGGAGTGGGCAAACCACTGCTCCCCTGCCCTGCTCAGACAGCAGAGCAGCCCCGCCCACCCGCCCTCCACAAAGGAGCAGGACACGAAACATAAAATGACAATAACTCTAAGTTATTGTCATTTTATGTTTCTCACTGCTTAAAAGCAGTGGGGCGACGCTCCTCCGCCATAGCGGAGGATCCGCCCCTGGCCAAACATCTTTGTAGATGAGAGATCAGATCTAATCTTTTGCTCTCCCGGACCCACTCTACTTTCAATACATACATTTTTAACTTTAATTTCTCAAAAACTGCTGAAAAGATTTACACCAAATCACAAAAAGCATGCTTTCTGGGTAAAGAGCTAGCTTTCTGTCAAATTTGCAGCACTTCTGTTCAGTCGTTCTGGCTGTAGCTGTGTCTAAATATTCTATGGGAAATTGCAATGGGAGAAAGAGTTTTGGACCCTCTTTTGCTCTGCTCCTGCTTGACAGATCACCCCGCAACTTCCAAGGAAGGAACTGAGTTGGTGTAACCTTTTTATTGTGGAAAGTTTTGTGAAGATTAGTCAAATGCCACCAAAGTCATTAGCGAACCAGGGAATCAATTCCTATGGAAACCTTGTCCTAACTGCCCTGTTTAGTGTGTGCGTGCGTGTGTGCGTGCATGCGTGCGTGCGCGGTATTTTATGGGTTTGATTGTGTTTTTTAATAATTATTTTGTAATTCATTTAATTAAATGTTAATATGTTATAATGCTTATTGGTAAGTTTGAGGTGCACTGTTTATTTTTAGAAAAGTTTGAAAGTCTTTTTTATTAAATATTTTAATTAATTTAAGCATTTAAAAAGTCAAAATTAATTTCTAAATATTATATTTTAATGATTTTTAGCTGTGTTAAATGTTTTAAATATTATTACGGGATAATTATATTATATGTGCTCTTTCCTAAATAATTGTTAGTAAATCTACCCCCCATCCACAACGTATGCGCTTTCCCCAATTTTGTTTAGATTGGAGTTAGAATATTACATCTGTCTGCAAATGTTTTCACATTCCCAATGTGTGTTAGACTGGAGTAAGAATAGTAAATCAGAATCTACCCCCCACAAACCCAAACTAGGCACTTTCCCCAATGTTTTGTAGATTGGCATTAGAATAGTAAATTTGAACAACCCCGCCCTCCCCATGCATGTACTTTCTTCATAGATTGTTAGACTGGAATTAGAATGGTCAATTTGACACCCCCAATGTAAACATTTGTCGAACATTTGTTGCACTGGAGTTAGAATAGTGAATGTGATGCCACTGTTGTTTACACTCTCCCCAGTGTTTATTAGACTGAAGTTTGAATAGTAAGTCTTACCCCACAAATCTATGCACTTTCCCTAATGTTTCATAGAATTGAGTTATATTAGTATATTTTACCTCCTGTTGTATGCATTTCCCCAACATCTCTTAGATTAGGTTTAGAATAGTAAATATGATCCACAAATGTATGTATTTTTCCCACTGTTTGAAGGGTTGTACTTATTTTAGTGTATTTGAATAGATTCTGATTGATTTTTATAATGCATTTGGATTGAAGTTTTGTGACTATTTTTTATTTTTAAGTAAAAGTTTGACGGTTCTTATCTTAAATGTATATATTTTTACACTTATATTACTTTAATTTTTTTATTGTGTTTTGCTTTTTACTTTTTTGCTTTTTAGGTTTTTTTATAAATAATTAGTTTTAGTAACTTTTTAAAAGGTATTTTAATGGTTAATTGTTAGACCTGGCACCATTGGCGTGGGTCTCCCTTCCATTTTTTTGCCTTTATCTCCTATGTTTTTCTGTGTGTTGGACTCCATTTTTGCTGGTCTAGATGCTTTGGGCACTTTGCCACTGCTGTTCAGTGCCAAAGTGCAAGTGCTCCCTTTGTAAAGTATTGTTATGGATTAGTGATTCCATGATTGGCTTATTTGGTTTACTTGTCAGACCCTAGTACAATGCACTATGTGCGCCCAGGGCCTGTAAATCAAATGCTGCTGGTGGGCTGCAGCACGGATCGTGCCACCCACAGAAGCAGCTTGTAAAATTTGACTCACATTGCAGAGCCTGTGTGCAGTCTGGGACTGCCATGTCGACTTGGCAAGTGCACCCACTTGCCAGTCCCTAAACCTTCCCTTTTCTACATGTTAGTCACCCCTAAGGTAGGCCCAAGGTACCCCTGTGGGCAGGGTGCATTGTATGTTAAAGGTAGAACATGCCCTGATGTGTGTGGCATGTCCTGATAGTGAAATACTGCCAATTTCGTTTTTTCACTATTGCAAGGCTGTCTGTTCCCATAGGCCAGAATGGGGAGTTTGTTTATAACATATTATAAACATAACTGACCCTGGGAACAAGAGAGGAAACTAAAGTTTAGTATGCCTGAACTCAGAATGTTAAAATACATCTTTTAGTGAGGGTGATTTTTACATTCTGTGTTTGAAAATAGGTGTTTTCTTGCCTAACCATCCATTGTGCCTCTGCTAGGTTGTGTATTGCATGTCTGGCTTTTGGATGACAGGGGCTGGAGAAGGGCAGTGGCTCCAGACGTCTGATGAGTCAGGGCTGGGCTGAACAGACCTGGGCTGCATTTAGAGTAGGGGGAGATTTCCTTTTCACCTGAATGGGCCTGGTATGCCTTCAACATTGCTGTCTCCACCTCCTGCCAGGAAGATGCACCAGTGAGGACAGAACTGGTTTTGGCTGGGTACAGACACTCTCTGCCTTCAGAGAACAAAGGATTTTGGTGTATAAAAAGAGGGGCCAAGACCCCAGATTTTTAGATCACTTCTGGGAAATCAAGAGGAACCTTTGCCAAGGAGAAGAGCCGGATAAGCTGAGGAGGAATACTGCCCCTGTGCTGTTTGCTGTTTGGGGTTGGCCTGCAGTGGCTACTTGCTGCCAGGGAAAGGAGAAAAGGACTTTGCTGTTTGGTTTGCCACCTGCTTGACGAAGAAGATCTCCAAGGGCTTGAAACTGAGCTTGGATCCTGTTCTGAAGCTCAGGAACCCAAAGACTTCATCCCTTCTGTCTCTCTGCATCTGGAACTGCTGTTTCAGCTGCTACTGAAGGAAATTGCAACACCGACGACAGTGAGCAATGCCGTAACCTGCACCGAAGCCGTGGGCACCGCTCGTGAAGAGCACGACGCACCGTCACGACTTGCACCGTAGGCCCGACGCCTGCTGATGCCGTGCCGCATCGATTCCGAAGCCGTCATCGAGGCCGCTGCCTGCACCGGAGCCGAGGACACCACTCGTGACGTTCATGACACACCGTCCCGACTCGCACCGCAGCCCCAACTTCATCGATGCCGGTGCTTCATCAACGCGGAGCCGATTCTCGACGTGGGTGACTCCCGAATCCATCAACATCGCACCGTCGTAAAGAACCGCCGCCTCGCCGCCATTCGTGACGTCACCTCCCCGACACAGTAAGGAACCGACTTCTCACCTCCACTGCACTGCAGTAAGGAACAGAGGCATCACCTCCCCTGGGGTCGTAAGGAACTGACGCCGCAGGCGCCAATGAAGCATCACCTTCCCGACGCCGTGCACCGTCTTTGTTTTCATCAATTCCAGGTACTCTTCTTTGTGGGTCTGCTTGACTCCGGGCCCGACGCCGCGCACCTCACGGTCGGCGCCGTACTTTGGGATTTTCATCTGTCACGACGTCGTAATAACTCCAGGTGGAGTTATTTGTTGCTAGGAACTTGATTTAAGTGAATAACCTATTTTTAAGGATATTTCTGCTACTGTATTGTGGATTTTTGTTGTTTGGTCTTGTTTTGGGTTTAGATAAAGATTACTTATTTTTCTAAACTGGTGTTGTGTCCATTTGTAGTGTTTTCACTGGGTTACTGTATGTGTTCACAAATGCTGCCTCTGAGATAAGCCTGTCTGCTCGTGCC
Source organism: Calotriton arnoldi (assembly GCA_963921515.1). NCBI lineage: Eukaryota > Metazoa > Chordata > Amphibia > Caudata > Salamandridae > Calotriton > Calotriton arnoldi. The sequence continues at coordinate 1,243,193 of CAWUFW010000656.1, forward strand.
AAGCTACCAAGGGGGTGAGCAGGTGTTATTTTAGGAGTGCATCCCACTTACCCTGACTAGAAGCATGGGTCCCTATTTGGACAAAGGTACCTACCTCTGCCAACTAGAGACACCCATTTCTAACATTAATTATACAGAATGCTTTTAAACTGTTGAAAAACTGTATAATAATTATGCAAGTTTGTCTTGTGTTTCATTTTATAATGTAGATTATTTATGTTATATTTTAATATAAGAATTATATTTATCTATATAATATGTTTATTTTTATGTAGATATTTATATATATATAGTTTTTAAGAGCTTTATTTTTCAGTTTTTATACAAATTCAAAACGTTATAGCAGCTGACAACAATTTTCAAGGTAAGGAAGCAGATACACACTATGCACATTATTATGATGACAAATTACAGTTCTGAGGACCATACATCACTCCACAGTATCTGTGCCAGTGCTATCATTGGACACCATTTCAGAATCAGGATCTGATAGAGTGGCACAGAGATCTCTCCATTCGGCCAGGTCATCTGCCACCTTTTCATCCTGCCTACTAATCAACATGTGCGTATCTTCAGCCAAAGACCATTCCATGACATCTCTATGCCAGTGCACTATTTCAGGTGCTCGCTGCCCCATCCACGTTACTCTTTGTCTGGCTAAGATTAACACCAATTGTACAGATTTATAGAGCATCTTCCCATCTTTTGGACGCTTTATGTTGGCCAGTAGGCAGCACTGTGGAGTGAGGATACCAACAGATGCGTGACCCTGGGAATGTCGTCCACCACCCGGGACCAAGAATCCTGCACCAGACGGCACTGCCAAGCTAGATGCAGGAAGTCAGCATTGACCGCGTTGCAGCAGGGGCAAGTGTCAGGTCAAATTGGAGATATGCTGTGTAAATCTCTTGGTGTGAGATATGTCCTGTGAAGGAAATTGCAATAAATCAATTGAAAACGAGCATTACAAGAAACAGAGTGTGTGAGCTCATTTACCCGTGTCCAGTCCGCAGTCATCAAGGGAGTATCCAGGTCCACATCCCAAGCCACATAGGCCAGTGGAGGAGCCCCCTCAGCATCGGCCCGCATGGCGTCAAACAGCAGCAATATCAAGTGGAGAGCTGAGCTGCAAATTAAAAGATTATCCTCACACAGAGCCAGTCCCACACCTCCTCAGGACACTCAAAGAAGTGGGCCTTCCCTTGATGGAGGACTTTAAGTTTTGCAGGGTATAATAGCATATACCTAAGGTTTCTGTTTGATATTGGAGAAGGTTTTACTCCGATCCGGAACCTGCTTTGTGTGGTCTGGATAGATTGCAATTTTGAAGTTGTCCAAGGGAGGGACCAGCTTCTTGCAGGAAAGCTCGAAGGATGCAGTCCCTGTCCCAGTAATTAAGGAGCTTTGCTATGATGGCACCATGGGGAGCCGAGGGGTGCGGAGGCAGCACCGGCACCCTGTGGCCCTTTCGATCATAAACTGTTCAGACAAGCCCTGTGGCTTGAGTTCATTCCACACCCAATTTTCTAGGAATTGTTCTGTGGATGTCCCTTCCACTCGTTTGGGAACTCCCAGGACTCTTAAGTTGCTGGGGCGCGAGCGGCCCTCCGTGTCTTCAGCCCTCCTACCTAATTCCACCATAGCTGCCGTCATCTGGGCCATCTGACTTTTAAGGACTGTAACCTCTTCTTGCAGTTCAGCTATGTTGTCTTCTGATGATCTGACCTTATCGACACCTTTCGCAGGACTGCCCGATGGAGATTAACGTCCACGGAAACAGCTTTTATTTTATGCTCGAGGGCGGTGCAGGACCTCTGTATGGCTGCCAACTAGTCAGCTTTAGAGGGCACTGCATCCTCGCTACTGTGTTATGGTGTTTGTATCATGAGTGCGGGCAGTTTTGTCCTTGCCCATGATGATGTAGACATTGCCAGCCAACAGCTCAGGAGGTAAAGGCAAAGCACCAAAACAAAACACAGTTTGTGCGTAAGAAGCAGTTAAGGGGGAACCTCACGGGCAGGCCAAGCAGGGAGGAGCAGCAAGGCTACGTACACACCTTGATGTTTAATACAACCACTCCAGAAGAAGAATGTTGACGAGCACCACTCTCCTTGGCGTAGGTTAGGTGCCAAGAGCGGCCACCACAGCAGTGCAGGACCATCAGGGGGGCAGGGCCAAGCACTGATCACGGCCCGGCATCTGTGCCTTTGAACAGGTGGCCTCACGCCCCCCTCCCCGCGGAAGGAACACACCCCCGGGAGCCAATAGCCCACATCCGGGCTGATTATTCAGTGGTGTGCAGTCCTCCAGGCTTCATAGGGCAGGGCAAGTGTCTAACGCCAACTGGCCCACACCACAAAAAAGGGGATGAGCTGGCCGAATGAACTTCTGAGGTGAAGCAATACCCCCTGACCCTCGTGGGAGAGAAATGTCAAGGTAATGCCAGCAGGGGTAAAAACAGTGCTGCTCCAACAGCCTCACCTCCAGCAACTCCCCGTAGTAGCTGTGATGGGGCCCAGCCGCAACCACCAATGATCCCGCCAATGGAAGGGCCTCCTACTCCTTCCCCAGCTCACCAGGTGTCCTCAAATGGGGCCGTCGTCTGCCCCGTATGCCCCGACAATGGACGGCGGAGGCACCCAACCAGGCCACAAGGGGCAAGCTCGCCGGCTCAGGACGTGCCGCCTCAGAGGCCGGCAGGAGAGTGCTGAAAGGACCGGCACCCGTGGTGCGCAGCCACGTTGTGCCGCAAGAGAGTTAGCAAGCATCCGCACACTGTGGGCCCCTCGCCATTTCCGCCATTTTGAGCAGTAAGGGTTGGAGCCCATTCCTGGCATGTGACACGTGTTACTCTGTCATGTGGCATATGCCACAGCTCAGGTGACATGTGCCACAGCATGTCATAGATTTCTGACATGCTCTTTCATGATTAACTGCAGATAATGCAAGTTGGTGATTTACAAAGGACTATCTTTCACTTGGCTAAAATAAATAAAAAAAATTAAAAAGCAAAACAACATAAAAACGAATTCTCCCAGGTGGGGTTTAAACCCTTGTCAAAAAGCAGTCATAAACCCTGTTAACTACCACTGTATCATCTGTTCTGTTGAAATGACTTTGACTTTGGGCCCAAAGCTTTTGTATTAGGGAAAGAGTGTGCTGGTCCTTCTTCTATTTCCATGCCATTTTGCTTTTACATGCCACAAATACACACTTGATTTTCATGCTTTATAAACAAAAGCCCTTCCTTTTTTTCACTCTGGCACTTGCCCCATGCATTTCTTTTTCTTACACAACCATCCCCAAAGTCTCATTCCACAAATTAAGGGATTTCTTTCATAGCAAACCTTGCCCCCTTCCATATGCCACAGCATGTCACACTTGTCTGACATGCACTGGCTTGACTAAAGAGGCCACAAATCTCCCAGACACTGCTAGGGGGTGATTTACAAAAGGGCAACTTTCATTTGGGTAAAATAGAAAAAAAATTGAAAAGAATATAAAAATCGAATTTCCCCAGCTGGGGTTTGAACCCTTGTCAAAAAGCCCCTGGTAGCTACCACTGTACCATATGTTTTGCTTGACAGCATGGAAATGGAAGAAGGATCAGCACACTTTTTCCATTACAAAAAGGCTTTGGGCAAAAAAAAATAAACGAACACCACAGATGGTACAGTGGTAGCTACCAGGAGCTATGAGAGCTTTCTGACAGGCGTATAAACCCCAGCCAGGGAAATTCGATTTTTATATTCTTTTCCATTTTTTTTCTATTTTACCCAAATGAAAGATGCACTTTAGTCAAGCCAGTGCATGTCAGACATTTGTGACATGCTGTGGCATGTGGAAGGGGGGCAAGGTTTGCTATGAAAGAAATCCCTTAATTTGTGTAATGAGACTTTAGGGATGGTTGTGTAAGAAAAAGAAATGTATGGGGCAAGTCCCAGAGTGAAAGAAAGAAAGGGCTATTTGTTAATAACGCATGAAAACCAAGTGTGGATTTGTGGCATGCAAAAGCAAAATTGCATAGAAATAGAAGATGGACAGCAATCAATCAATCAATCAATCAATCAATCAATGCATTTGTAGAGCGCGCTACTTACCCGTGAGGGTCTCAAGGCGCTGTGGGGGGGGGGGGTGCTGCTACTTCTCGAACAGCCAGGTCTTGAGGAGTCTCCTGAAGGTCAGCAGGTCCTGGGTCTGCCGCAGGTGGATGGGGAGGGCGTTCCATGTCTTGGCGGCGAGGTGGGAGAATGATCTGCTGCTGGCGGTCGCTCGTCGGATGCGGGGGATGGTGGCGAGGGCGAGGTCAGCGGAGCGAAGCTGGCGGTTCGGGGTGTAGAAGGTGAGTCGCTCGTTGAGGTATGCTGGTCCGGTCTTGTGGAGTGCTTTGTGAGCGTGGGTGAGGAGCTTGAAGGTGATCCTCTTGTTGACGGGGAGCCAGTGCAGGTCTCTCAGGTGGGGTGTGATGTGGCTGTGGCGGGGGATGTCGAGGATGAGGCGTGCAGAGGCGTTCTGTATGCGTTGTAGTCGTTTCTGGAGTTTGGCCGAGGTTCCCGCGTAGAGGGTGTTGCCATAGTCCAGTCTGCTGCTGACGAGGGCCTGAGTGACCGTCCTTCTGGTTCCGGTGGGGATCCATCTGTAGATCTTGCGGAGCATGCAGAGGGTGTTGAAGCAGGAGGAGGAGACGGTGTTGACTTGCTGGGTCATTGATAGCGATGAGTCCGGGATGAAACCCAGGTTGCGTGCGTGGTCGGTGGACGTCGGTGCAGCTCCCAGCGCGGCCGGCCACCAGGAGTCGTCCCAGGCGGAGGGGGTGGAGCCAAGGATGAGGACCTCCGTCTTGTCCGAGTTCAGTTTCAGGCGGCTGTTCTTCATCCATTCGGCGACGGCCTTCATTCCTTCGTGGAGGTTGGTTTTGGCGGTGGTAGGGGCTTTGGTGAGGGAGAGGATCAGCTGTGTGTCGTCGGCGTATGAGATGATGTTGAGGTTGTGCGATCGGACGATGTTGGCGAGCGGTGCCATGTAGACGTTGAAGAGTGTTGGGCTGAGGGACGATCCTTGGGGTACGCCGCAGATGATCTTGGTGTCTTTAGATCAGAATGGAGGGAGGCGGACACTCTGGGTTCTGCCGGTGAGGAAGGATGTGGTCCAGTCCAAGGCTTTGTCGCGGATCCCTGCGTTGTGGAGGCATGTGCGAAGGGTGTGGTGGCAGACGGTATCGAAGGCGGCCGAAAGGTCCAGGAGGATGAGGGCCGCGGTTTCTCGGTTGTCCAGTAGGGTCCTGATGTCGTCGGTGGTGGCGATGAGGGCTGTTTCGGTGCTGTGGTTGCTGCGGAATCCGGAATGGGACGGGTCTAGGATGTTGTTCTCTTCGAGGAAGGAGGTCAGTTGCCTGTTGACAATCTTCTCGATGACTTTCGCCGGGAACGGGAGTAGGGAGATGGGCCTGAAGTTCTTGAGGTCCTTCGGGTCCGCCTTGGGTTTCTTGAGTAAGGCGTTGATCTCAGCGTGCTTCCAGCTTTCCGGGAAGGTGGCGGTCTCGAAGGAGTTGTTGATGATCTTGCAGAGATGGGGTGCGATGGTGGAACTTGCAGCACACTTTTTCCATAACAAAAAGGCTTTGGGCACTAAAATGTATGCAAACAGATGGTGCAGTGTTAACTCCCAGGGGCTAGGAGTGCTTTTTGACAAGGGTTCAAACCCCAGCTGGGGAAATTCGATTTTTATATTCTTTTTCATTTTTTTCCTATTTTACCCAAATAAAAGATGCCATTTTGTAAATCACCCCATTGCAGTGTCTGGGAGATTTGTGGCCTCTTTAGTCAAGCCAGTGCATGTCAGAAATTTGTGACATGCTGTGGCATGTGGAAGGGGGGGGGCAAGGTTTGCTATGAAAGAAATCCCTTAATTTGTGGAATGAGACTTTGGGGATGGTTGTGTAAGAAAAAGAAATGCATGGGGCAAGTCCCAGAGTGAAAGAAAGGAAGGGCTATTTTATTATAAAGCATGAAAATCAAGTGTAGATTTGTGGCATGTAAAGGCAAAATGGCATGGAAATAGAAGACGGACTTCTGTTTTGTGCACAGTCTCATAAAATGTTTAGCTACAGACTGCAATTAAGGTACTAAATGGTGTAGTGGTGAGTACAAAGCATAATCAAGTGTTAGGGCAAGGGTTCCAGACCCACCAAATAAGATTTAATTTATGTTTATGTAGTTTTTTAATATGTTTTTCTTAAGTCAACCCAGATGAAAGATACGTCTTTAAAATAGCCCACTACCATTTCTGGGGGGGTTCTAACACAATTATACCTGAAACAACATATCCCAAAAATGTGACACGCTGTGGCATATGTCACGGCATATGTCACATGCCAGACTTGGGCTCCAACCCCTTCTCATCTTGAGGGTAGGGCTGCCTCCAGTAGCACGCTCTTAACAGTGGGCCCCCCATTGTCAGTAGGTCGCCAGGCACAGTTATGGCAACAGGTAGATACAGGCCCGACACAGGCAGGCAAATCACCTGAACCAACTCCCTCCCACGCCCCTGGGCGCCCATTACACCGCAGTCCGAGCCCAGAGAGGAGCCCCAAGGAATCCTACGGGAGCATTGATGTAGCAGGGCCTCACTCTCCCCACACCCATTCGGGGGCCCCCAATCATCAGGGCACCCAGTAGTTAGGGGCCACGGTCGAGGACGCTGGGGTCTTCTTCCTGCAGAGACATGGCGAGACGTGGTCGAACCCCGCCTCAGGCCTTGGCGCAGTGCCGTGGGGCCGACTGCAGTAGGTCCGGACCTCATCGCCGCTTCAAAGCCCCGATATCGATGGTGTGGAATCTCTACGGGCACCGGAGAGAGCTGTGGGCTATGCACTTCCTTCCCAGTGGGGATAGACGAGGCCAGTTAGCGATGGAATAGGATGTAACAAAATATATTCATGTGGCTGGCCGGCAGCACAGAGAGCTCACATCCTGTCGGCCATGTTTTCAGCAATATTTATATTTTTTAAAGTTATGTGTATTTGTATGATTTTTGTAAAGTTTTTCCATTAATGTGTATCTTTTAATAGTATATATATTTTTACGTTGTATTACTTTTTTTTTTTTTTACAAGAATTGTTTTTTTTAAGGGACAGTAATGTTTAATATACTTAAAAATGTAAACATATTTAAGGTTGATATTTGGTCCTCTATATTTTTCTTGCTATATTTTTTTTCTTGCAAAATTTTTGCAACTGATATACTTTTCTACAGCTGTGACCAGGACAGCTGTTGGGCACACCCAGAGCCCGGGGAGACTTCTGCACACTTATATGAAGCTGAACACATATAGGTCACACTCATTTTGGGCTGGGACACTTTTGCACCCTTATACGGGACCGTGGCAGCCATAGGGCACACTCACAATGAACCTGGACACTTCTGTACAATGATGGGAGGAGGAGGAAACACAATCATGTTCGGCTGGGACACCTTTGCACACTGGCAGGGCCTGGGGCGGCTTTAGAGCAAACACATGGTGTGCTGGGGCACCACATGTACACGGATAAGGAGCGGGAGAGCGACGACTGTGCTCACGGTTGGTAGGGACACTTCCGCACACTGATTGGAGGGGAGGTGAAACGCAATCACTTTGGGCTAGGAAACCTCTGCTCATTGACAGGGGCCAGGAAAACTATGAGGCGCACTCCTGGTTGGCAGGGACACTTATGCACACTGTCAGGGACCGGGACAGTTACTGGTACCCTCACTGTGAGCTGGGATGCTTCTGTGCACTGACAGGGTTGGGACAGTCACAGGCACTCTCACAGTGAGCTAGAACACTTAAGCACACTCACAAGGACTGGGACAGCTACGGACACCCTCACCGTGAGCTGGGGCGCTTCTGCACACTGACAGGGACTGGGACAGTTACGGCCACATTCACTGTGAGCTGGACTGTTTCAGCACGCTGAGAAAGACCGGGAGAGTTATGGGCACACTCACTGTGAGCTTGGGTCAGGGCTTAATTTGAGCTGGTGGTTTCCGGTGCTCAGCACCATCACATAATTGTTAACACCAACACTTATTATAATCTGCCACATGATGGCACTGCTCATCTAATTTAGAATACAATATACATTAAAAATGACTAATACCTGCCACCCCAGCCATTCCTATTGCTTTGGGGACCCGGAACAGTCTGCAATGTCACACTTGCAGGAGAGAGATGGTTAGTAGTTGTTTTGGTACTGTCGTTGGCAGCGATGACAGGGGCAATGGATGGTGCAAGCTGCAGTGGCCTCCTGGTCAGGACCCTGGCACTTATTATTTTACAATTTAAGCACTGGCTGGGGCATTTCTGTTCACTGACAGGGCCCAGGTCAGTTACAGGCACACTCACTGTGAACTGGGGCGTTTCTGTCCACTGACAAGGACGAGGGAGTCACAGGCACTTTCACGGTGATCTAGGACAGTTCTGCACACTCACTGGGATGGGGACAGTTACGGGCACACTCACTGTGAGCTGGGACGCTTCTGCACACTAACAGGGACTGGGACAGTTACGGACCCACTCACCGTGAGCTGTGACAGTTCTGGTCACTCAGTACCAAGTTAAGGATATTGAGGGCCTTGGGCTAGACATATCTGGGGCACCCTGTATGGTGCAAGGTTACAATTTATTACCCACTTCCTGCAAATTCAAACCGCCATGATGCCAATCAGAACTAAATTATATGTTAAACTTTAACAGGGTCACAAAGAACAGTTGAAATAAGTCTTGCCCTCGACATATAGAGAGGGATTCAGAGGTCCATGTAGGCAGAGAAGGACAGAGGTTTAGAGGTAGAAAAAGAATAGACAGATGCTTAATAGAGAGAAAGTTCACTTTTCCGGGGGCCCCTTGACAGGTGGAGGCCCTTGGCAGATGCCCACTTTGCCCATGCCTTAAAACATCTCTGTGTGAAATGACAGGGGTGGGACAGTCACAGGGACTCCCATGGTGAGGTAGGACACCTCTGTTTACTGACAGAGGCCGGACAGTCATGGGGACTCTCATGATGAGCTAGGACACTTCTGCACACTGACAAAGACGGGACGGGACAGTCACGGGACACTCATGGTGAGCTAGGACACCTCTGCTCAATGACAGGGGCGGGACAGCCACGGGACCCTCATGGGAGCAAGGACACTCCTGCTCACTGTCAGGGATGGGACAGTCATGGGGACTCTCATGGTGAGCTTGGACACTTCTGCACACTGACAGGGACAGTCACCGGACTCTCATGGTGAGCTAAGACACCTCTGCTCACTGACAGGGATGTGACAGTCACGGGACTCTCATGGTGAGCTAGGACACCTCTGCATACTGACAGGGATGGGACAGTCACGGGACGCTCATGGTGAGCTAGGACACCTCTGCTCACTGACAGGGGCAGGACAGTCAGAGGGACGCTCATGGTGAGCTAGGACACTTTTGCACACTGACAGGGGCGGGACAGTCACAGGGACTCTCATGGTGAGCTAGGACACCTCTGGTCACTGACAGGGGCAGGACAGTCACAGGACTCTCACCGTGAGCTAGGACACCTCTGCACACTGACAGGGATGTGACAGTCACGGAACTCTCATGGTGAGCTAGGACACCTCTGCATACTGACAGGGATGGGACAGTCATGGGACGCTCATGGTGAGCTAGGACACTTCTGCTCACTGACAGGGGCAGGACAGTCAGAGGGACGCTCATGGTGAGCCAGGACACTTTTGCACACTGACAGGGGCAGGACAGTCACAGGACTCTCACCGTGAGCTAGGACACTTCGGCACACTGACAGGGGTGGGGCAGTCAGGGGGACTTTCATGGTGAGCTAGGACACTTCTGCTCACTGACAGGGGTGGGACAGTCACGGGAATCTGATGGTGAGCTAGGACACTTCTGCTCACTGACAGGGACGGGACAGTCACCGGGACTCTCATGGTGAGCTGGGACACCTCTGCACACTGAAAGGGACAGTCAGAGTGATGCTCATGGTGAGCTAGGATACCTCTGCTCACTGACAGGGACAGGCCAGTCAGGGGGACTCTCTTGATGAGCTAGGACACCTCTGATCACTGACATGGGCGGGACAGTCAGAGGGATTCTCATGGTAAGCTAGGACACCTCTGCACACTGACAGGGATCGGGACAGTCACAAGACTCTCATAGTGAGCTAGGACACCTCTGCTCACTGACAGGGACAGGACAGTCACAGGGATTCTCATAGTGAGCTAGGACACCTCTGCCCACTGACAGGGATGGGACAGTCACAGGGGCTCTCATGGTGAGCTAGGACACTTCTGCACACTGATAGGGACCGTCAGGGGGACGCTCATGGTGAGCTAGGACACCTCTGCACACTGACAGGGGCAGGACAGCCAAGGGGCTCTGGTGGTGAGCTAGGACACTTCTGCACACTAACAGGGGCGGGACAGTCACAGGACTCTCATGGTGAGCTAGGACACCTCTGCTCACTGACAGGGACAGGACAGTCAAGGGGCTCTTGTGGTGAGCTAGGACACCTCTGCTCACTGACAGGCACGGGACAGTCAGAGGGACGCCCATGGTGAGCTAGGACACTTCTGCTCACTGACAGGGACGGGTCAATCAGAGGATCGCTCATGGTGAGCTAGGACACCTTTTCTCACTGACAGGGACAGGACAGTCACGGGGATTCTCATGGTGAGCTAGGACACCTCTGCCCACTGACAGGGGCGTTACAGTCAGAGGGACTCTCATGGTGAGCTAGGACACTTCTGCACACTAACAGGGGCGGGACAGTCACAGGACTCTCATGGTGAGCTAGGACACCTCTGCTCACTGACAGGGACAGGACAGTCAAGGGGCTCTTGTGGTGAGCTAGGACACCTCTGCTCACTGACAGGCGCGGGACAGTCAGAGGGACGCCCATGGTGAGCTAGGACACTTCTGCTCACTGACAGGGACGGGTCAATCAGAGGATCGCTCATGGTGAGCTAGGACACTTCTGCACATTGACTTGGGTGGGGCAGTCACGGGATGCTCATGGTGAGCTAGGACACTTCTGCACACTGACAGGGACAGTCAAGGGGACGCTCATGGTGAGCTAGGACACCTATGCACACTGACAGGACAGTCACAGGGATTCTCATGGTGAGCTAGGACACCTCTGCCCACTGACAGGGACGGGACAGTCACGGGACTCTCATGGTGAGCTAGGACACTTCTGCACACTGACAGGGGCAGGACAGTCATGGGGACTCTGGTGGTGAGCTAGGACACTTCTGCACACTGACAGGGACGGGACAGTCAGAGGGACGGTCATGGTGAGCCAGGACACCTCTGCTCACTGACAGGGGCGTCACAGTAGGGGGGACTCTCATGGTGAGCTAGGACACCTCTGCACACTAACACGGACGGGACAGTCACGGGACTCTTAGGCTGAGCTAGGACACTTCTGCTTACTGACAGGGATGGGACAGTCACGGGACTCTCATGGTGAGCTAGGACACCTCTGCCCACTGACAGGGACGGGACAGTCACGGGACTCTCATGGTGAGCTAGGACACTTCTGCACACTGACAGGGGCAGGACAGTCATGGGGACTCTGGTGGTGAGCTAGGACACTTCTGCACACTGACAGGGACGGGACAGTCAGAGGGACGGTCATGGTGAGCTAGGACACCTCTGCTCACTGACAGGGGCGTCACAGTAGGGGGGACTCTCATGGTGAGCTAGGACACCTCTGCACACTAACATGGACGGGACAGTCACGGGACTCTTAGGGTGAGCTAGGACACCTCTGCTCACTGACAGGGACAGGACAGTCACAGGGATTCTCATGGTGAGCTAAGACACCTCTGCTCACTGACAGGGGCGGGACAGTCACGGGACTCTCATGGTGAGCTAGGACACTTCTGCACACTGACAGGGACGGGACAGTCAGAGGGACGGTCATGGTGAGCTAGGACAGCTCTGCTCACTGACAGGGACAGGACAGTCACAGGGATTCTCATGGTGAGCTAAGACACCTCTGCTCACTGACAGGGGCGGGACAGTCACGGGACTCTCATGGTGAGCTAGGACACTTCTGCACACTGACAGGGGCGGGACAGTCATAGGGACTCTGTTTGTGAGCTAGGACACCTCTGCACACTGACAGGGGCGGGACAGTAATGGGGACTCTGGTTGTGAGCAAGGACACTTCTGCACACTGACAGGCACAGTCAGGGGGACGCTCATGGTGAGCTAGGACACTTCTGCACACTGACAAGGGCGGGACAGTCACATGGGCGTTCATGGTGAGCTAGGACACTTCTGCACACTAACAGGGGCGGGACAGTCATGGGGGTGTTCATGGTGAGCTAGGACACCTCTGCTCACAGACAGGGACAGGACAGTCACAGGGATTCTCATGGTGAGCTAGGACACCTCTGCTCACTGACAGGGACTTTTACATGTGTCTTAGGGCTACTGCTTTTCAATGTCCTGTTTTTATCTCATAGGCACAGTGTCATTTTGCTTGAAATGTAAAGCACCCCCATTAGACTTTATACTCCCCACTTAAAACCACTACATGAATAAATATACATACTCTGGGTAGGCCAGTTATTCGAGCACTCAGTCTAAAAGTCACATATATGTAAGTTAATCTCTCTAGATATGTGCAGGGTAGTCCTGTATCCCCTCAGTGTGAGTAGAGTGCTACCCCTGAAATACCACAGGCCTCATGGCCAGTGTTAGTCAATGAGGAAAGATCCGGGTGAATATGATAGCAGAGAATTACAAACAAAATATTATGTCCTAAACATGGTTTTCAGCCCATTGGAATTAGTAGTAGAAAGGCTCCAAGAAGGAGTTGGGTACTGGAGTGGGGCCCATAACAACTCCCTCCGGATATCAAGCTGCCAGGGCCTGAAGGAGGCCGGTCGTCACCTCTGCTTTGGGTTGGCAGCACATCCACCAGAGCGGTACCATTCACTTGAACCACAGATTTCACCAGTAAGGCGAGGAATGATAGGTAGTGCCCGCCTGTATGTTCACATGGCGAGAACTCTGGAATGGTAAGGGCTAGAGTGACCGTTCTTGCAGGTCTATAGTCAGGCTGCCTGGCGCCAGGCAGTGGGATACTCTTCCAAAGTGGAGGGTGAAGAGGAACCATCTCTGAGCCCCACTGGGGCTGGTGCGGTAAGACATAGACACCAGGGCTGGTACTGGGCACACCGCGGATGACGCAGGGTCACCTCACCCTCAGTACTAGAATGATTCTTTTCAGGTCCTCAGCCTTTGCTCACACAGTTACTTCTGGTCCAGTTGCCAGCTGGCTGCAAGGATCTTGAGGCTTCTGGGTGACCCTCAAGCCAAACACCAGGCAGTCTCCAGAGAGCAGGGGTTTGCTATGTGTGTTCTTGGTCAGGGCTGAGCTCCTCTCCTCAATGGTAGAGACAGGTAAAGAGACCTGTCCAGCCACTACAATCCTTCTGCTGCCACCACTGTCATTCCTCTACAGCCCAGTGAGCTGGTTGTAGTCACACTCGGTAAGGAGGTGCACATGGTGTGCTCTGAGCCTCAATCCATGTCACTGAATCACCTCTACCTCATGCATGATCTTTGGATGCTGAGGCTGCAGAGTAGTACATAATTTGTTTTTAAAAAAAGAGTGCCAGGGCCTTTGTGAGGAAGCCACTGCAGCTTACACAACTCATACCCCTCCCAGCTCTGGCAGTGACAGCACCAACTCAACTACTACCCATCACACTCCTACAAGTGTGAAATTCAGACTATTCCAGGCCCCCATAGCTATAAGAATGATTGGGCAGCAGGTTTTGTTCATTTTTAATGTATGTCGAATTCATAAACTACTGTTGTGCTCATCTCTAAATTAGACAAACATCACCACCATGTGGGAGACTGTCATAAGTGCCAGTGTTGACAGTTAAGTGCCGTGCTAAGCACTGGAAACCACTGGCTCAAATTAAGCACTGCTGCAGAGCTTGCTGTGATTAACTCGAGGCAGGGGTGCACACTCTCCCGAGACAAGCAGGAGTCTTGCTGTGTCCCAGCAGCCTGAGTGGCCTGCGAACAGCAGCTGGATGCATGTCACTCCCTGGGACAGTAGGTGACAAGGTACCGTGGTAAAAGTGCCACAAGAGACAATCACTGAATGGCAGAACAATGAAAGACAGGCTTAGAAAAGAAGCTGCTGGCTCTCTGCAGAGGTTGTAAAGGTGTCAGCGCTCCCTGAAGGAGTGAGGTTAGCAGGGGCCACCTCTCCTATCTGAATGCACTGACCGTTCATGGTCCAATGAACTTCTGTCTGTCGTGTTCATGATGGATAGGTCTGTCATGGGAGGGTACCCAATGCTGGCCACTTAGGTCACGATTGTCATCATGGAAGCAGGGCCTGACAGGTGAGAACAAGACAAGTATTGTGAGGTCTTGTGGCCTGTCTTCTGCTAATACTACTCATGTATTGCAAACACCCCGGAGCCCCCAAATCACCACTCATTCCCCCTCCGGATTATTAAAAATGATGGCCCAATTTTACGATTTAACTGTGCAGCCACTCTCACAACACTAAGCGGCATAGCTAAAGTGGACCAAAACTACAACTCCCAGAATGCAATAGGTTGTTAAAGGGAACCTCATGACTGGAAAATATGTGTCTCTCATGACATGAGATTAGTTTGTAACAGTAGCGTAGCTATCAATAGTGTAGTGTGTGCAGTGACGATAAGGGCCCCATTTTCTTTGCTTCCAGCAGGGCCCCCGACACCCTTGCTACACTGCTTTCTGGTAACAGTACATTTCCATCCAAAGCCCAGATTATGATTAGAAATAGTGGTAATTCCGGAATGCCAATGTAAACAGGGCATGAACTTATACACACATCTGATCACAAGTTTAAAACCGTGGCCAAGATTATAACACAAACCTGACGCAAAACTATTTTGGGGATTTACATTCCAATGCAAATTGATATTTGCGTTGGTTTGTAAGGAAAAGTAACGTAAACCAATGCAAAGCGCTTAGGGTCAAGGGGGAGTTACATGGGTGGTAAATGGGCCTTCTCATGCCACCACCAATGTTTTTTGACACAAACCCCTATCTACTAACATTAGTAGACAGGGTCTTGCACCCAAAAATAACACTGCTGGAAAGCAGGTGTTAAAAGGAGAAATGTTTTCATGTTCCTTGCTTTTCCTCCTTACAGCAGATATACAAAGTAGGAAAAGTCTTGAAGGTTGTCTGGGCATAGTATTTATTCTGGAAGGCAACCTCTCCAGTACAAAACCTATTCTGGACTCACGCATACACCCTTGCGCTATGGAGCAAAGGTGTGTGCGTGGCGCAAGGCAGCAGAATTCTGCACCGGATCCGGGGAGAGGGGAGGAGAGTGCCATATCTCTGTTGATATAGCTCTCTCCATCTCTGTCCCTCTCACGCAAAGCAGTGTAGAAACTTTGGGTGCTGCACTGCGTTGCGTGACACCTCCTGGCTCGCTTGTGGTATTTATCTCATGTGCTAAATACTGCGTGTCTGTAATCCACATGTGCTATTTGCTGCTTGTGATATTTTCCACATGCAATAAATAACACGTGATAAATAACACCCAATTACAAGTATGAGAGGCCATTGAAAAACTGTGTAAAACCTCCTTAAAATATCTTTTGTCAAAAGCAGGAGGTAAAAGTGCAGGGAATTACAAAAAAAACGACTCATACCTGCACACGGGCCACACCTACATAAACAGCCATGGACCGGTGGAGCTCCCACAGTTTGATTGCCATAGCTGCCAAGTTTCCCAGGAGGATGCGTGATGTGCTGCTTCAGTTCAACTTTTTTACTTTGAATTGTGGGACTTGTAGTCCTGTTTTATATTTCAAAAAACAAGGCTACAATTCCCAGAATTCAAAGAAAAACCCTGGACTGGAGTAGCACATCACTAATGGACCTGGGAAACTTGGCAGGGCTGGATTGCAGCAAATCACACTTCTATTCTGCAGTACACCACCATGGTGCCAAAACAACTAAACCACAGAGCCATGGTCTGCTACAACAAACCATGCAGCGTGAAGATGAAAGTCAGGCCAAAAATGAATGACCTCCAAAGTCACAGCAGCACAGGATGAGGGCCAGGATTGTCACAGGCTGGAACCCATGAACATGAGTCACTTGAGATGCAGAGGATACAACGGCTCCATATGGGCACCATACAAAACATATTTTCATCATTATGGATAACCTGGGCCCAGCATAGGGATCCACTCTTCCTGTAAATGCAGCACTAGAACTCTAGCAGGAACAACACAGCAGCAGTAGGATTGTGCTTTGCATCTCTCAGTCAACCTTCAGCAAAATACTCATGTAAGTGGCTGATGCTGTGCAGAGACTGATTGGGGAGCATATACAGTGGTGTCCCCAGGGCACATCCCTCAGCGCCACGCTCTTCAACGCATATATGACCCCGCTGGACAACATCTTCAGATCCCACAGTCTCAAAATTATTTTCTACACAGATGACACCCAACTCATCCTCTCACTCACCGAAGACCCCACCACCACCAGAACCAACTTCCACATATGCATGACAAACATTGCCGACTGGATGAAGAACAACCATCTGCAGCTGAACACAGACAACACAGAAGTACCAATCTTTGGCAACAGCAGCAACACATGGAACTACTCCTGGTGGCCATCAGACCTAGGACCTGCACCCACTCCCTCCAACCACGCCAGAAACCTCAGAATCATCATTGACAACAAGCTCACCATGATATCACAGATCAACACCGTCTCCTCCGCCTGCTTCCTCACTCTGTGCATGCTACATAAGATCTTCAAGAGGCTACCCCTTCACATGAGACACACCATGACACAAGTCCTCATCACCAGCCTACTTGACTACAGCAATGCCCTCTACGTAGGAAGCACCACACACCTTCTACAGAGACTTCAGATCATACAGAATGCCGCAGCCAGGTGCATCCTCGGCCTTCCCCGATGAACCCACATCACACCCCACCTCAGGAAACTCCACTGACTCCCCGTACAGAAGATACACCAATTCAAGCTGCTGACCCACGCACACAAAGCTCTACACAACCAAGGACCCTCCTACATTAACCACCTCCTGAACTTCCACCAACCATCGAGAAGACTACACTCCGCCTCCCTTTCACTTGCCCATACTCCCCGCATCTACTGAAGCAGAAGTGGAGGATGCTCTTTCTCCCACATCGCAGCAACGACCTGGAACAGCCCCCCCCACGCACCCCCGGACCATCACCTCACTTACAGATTTCCAAATATCCCTCAAGACCTGGCTGTTTGAATAAGCCTCTGGGACTTGCAAGCGCCTCGATACCCTATTAGGTGATTAGCCGCACTCCATAAATCCTGATTGATACAGTTCTCTTTGGACACCCACAGAGCCAATGGCAGCAAAGGAAACATCCATTTATTTATTTTAACGTATTTTTATTGGCATTTTTGTTTCAGTATTCATTAAGAAACAGCAATAGTCATTGTTACATATCATGTATCAACATTGCCATAGGCCAGGGACATTAACATGTTCACATTATATTTTGTTTTCTTCTTTATACCCTCCCTGGGTTGAAATGTTGACATTACAATGATACTTTTCGGATATTGCCTCAGTATTTAAATCATTGCAGTTTGTGGTTCACTCTAGTATTTCTTAGTATATAATTGAGGAGGAGCCAATTATAATCCGGGTGTGTTCCTATATCTAGGGGCCCAACACGAGTCTGTCTCACAGTTTGCATGGAACTATATAACCTTTACAACTTAACATGTAACTAATTGTGCATTGGGGTCCTTATCTTAGATCATGTCTGTGATATATGGTGTGTGTCCGGGGTGATTGGCGCGCATGGGTGAGCGGGGGTAAGCCCATGAATCAACTTTGTCTTGGCTGACATCTAGCCATTGCTGTCTGTCGATTATATATTCTTGTACAATGGTAGAGGGTGCATATAAAGCGGGAGCACTTTCCAGCCATTATTCTTTCCTGTGGGTGTGTCGGGCTCTGAAAATGTTAAAGTTCTCTATTCAAGGTTTCCCAGTGCTGGATGCTCATATATGTCTTCCCTGAGTCCCATCCACTGTTTAACTAGGCTGTTCTATTGTCACTCTCTACCTCTCCTTGGTCCTGGTCTGGTTTTTCCCATGCTTTGAGTATCTCTCTCCAGTGCCCTGCTATAGGCTGTTGTCTCAGCCCCCTCAGTTCTTCCCTCGCCAGAGCCCTGCCCTCTGCTCCGGCCCAATAAGTCACATCTCGCTTCCAAGCGGGAACAGCCGGCCCGGTCTCGGATTTCCAGGTCATCGCTATCCTTCTCCTAGCTAAGACCAACGCAAGATCTAGAAATCTATTTCCCACTTTACGTTTGGTCGGGGAAAAAGTCCCAGCAAACACACACCAACTGTGGGTTGCAACGTGCGTCCCACTGCTGCTCCAGAGAGTCTCCGTGCTTCTTCTCAAAACCTACAGAGTATAACACAGTCCCAGGACATATGAACAAAGTCTGCATCGTCATGTCCACATCTCTGGCATTTGCGTGTCTCGCCTCCGTAAGCCGTCCGAAGTCTGTGGGGCGTCATGTAAGTCACGTGGGTGTAATTGAATTGTGTATACTTGAATCGAGAGACTTTGTTAGGGTTTGCTAAAGTTCTGGCCCATTCTGGGTCTGTAAAGTCTCTTCCCACAATGGCTTTCTAGCGATTGCGCAGGTTTGTCAAGGGCGCACTGGTCATCTTCAGTTGGGAAGCATAGAACCAATTGATCTGGTGCCTTGCAGTACCCAGTGTGAGAACCGAATGGAGCAAAGCATGTGTCTTGGGTTCATCTTGGCCACCCCCCCATAATGCCCCAAAAGTGCGGAGTACTATTTCGTATGTTAAAAACTGACCTGGCTGTAAGTCGTAGTCCTCAATCAGATCCCAAAAGGGGCCAGAGTTGAATGCTGGTCGAAATCTCCCACTGACTCCAGTCCGGCCTCAATCCCGGCCCTCATTAATGCTGAAGTCAATGTTGTCTTTGGGTTACCATGAGGGAGGCCCACCAGGGGTAAAGCCAGGGTATATAGAGGGGTTTTCCCCACTTTGCATAGGCTGCGTTTCCAGCAGCGTAGGACTGTAGTTTGTAATAAGGAGGGATGGGAAATGGTCACTGCAGATTCCATAATTTTGGCCAGAAGCAGGTCAGTGCATTGCCCTAGGTCCGTTAAGTTGGTCCCCAATTGTGCAGCCAAAAAATACAGTTCAAAATTTGGTACTCCGAGACATGTGTCAGTGGATTGTCATTGCAAAGTCGCTAAGGCCACTCTCCGTCTCCCCTGTACCCATATTAAGTCTTGCAGCAGAGAGTCCAGCTGTCAAAACCAGGAGGCAGGGATTGTGATTGAGAGGTTGGTAAAGAACTACAATAGTTGCAGTAAAATAACCATTTTAGAGAGGGACACTTGGGCCATGATTGGTAGTTGGAGAGAACACCAAAAGGGGACACATGCTTTCAAAGATCTAAGAGCTTTCCTGATATTACCCTCTCAGAGGTCCTTCAATGAGTAGAAGACCTGAATCCCCAGGTATCGAAAGGTCAAGGGAGCCCCGTTAATGTCTTCCACACCGTGCAGGGGGCGGGTCATGCCTCCCAACACCGGGAAAAGATGGGTCTTAGTATGGTTGACTTTAAGTCCGGACAACCGTTCAAACCGTTCCATTAGAACTATTGCTGTCTTAGTTCCTGTTAGACCTGGCACCATTGGCGTGAGTCTCCCTTCCATTTTTTACTGATTGCCTCCTCTGTTTTGATATGTTTTGCTGGTTTAGATGCTTTGGGCACTGTGCCACTGCCATTCAGTGCCACAGTGCAAGTACTCCCTATTGTAAATTGATGTATGGATTAGTGACCCCATGATTGGATTATTTGATTTACTTGTCAGACCCTAGTATAGTGCACCATGTGTGCCCAGGGCCTGTAAATCAAATGCTGCTGATGGGCTTGCAGCACTGATTGTGCCACCCACAGAAGCAGCTTGTAAAGTGTGTCTCAGGCCTGCCATTGCAGAGCCTGTGTGCAGTCTGTGACTGCGATGTCGACTTGGCAAGTGCACCCACTTGCCAGTCCCTAAACCTTCCCTTTTCTGCATATCAGTCACCCCTAAGGTAGGCCCAAGGGCAGGGTGCATTGTATGTAAAAGGTAGGGCATGCCCTGATGTGTGTAGCATGTCCTGATAGTGAATTACAGCCAATTTCGTTTTTCACTATTGCAAGGCTACCTGTCCCCATAGGCCAGAATGGGCAGTTTGATTATAACATCTTATAATCCTAACTGACCCAGGGAGCATGGTAGAAATTCGAGTTTAGTATGCCTGAACTCAGGATGATAAAATACATCTTTTAGTGAAGTTGGTTTTAACATTCTGTGTTTGAAAATACCACTTTTAGAAAGTAGGTATTTTCTTGCCTAACCATCCAGCCTGCCTCTGCTAGCTTGTGTATTGTATGTCAGGTTTTGTGAGTGACAGAGGCTGGGGGGCTCCAGGAGACAGGGTGAGTCAGCACTAGGCTGAATAGACCTTTTTGCATGTAGAGTGGTGGGAGGAGTAGCACCTGGGCCTGAATAGGGCTGTGCCTGCCTTCCACAATGCTGGCTCCACCTCCTGTGGTGTGTCTGATGACCCTGGCCCACACTGACAAAGGAAGAAGGTGTGCACTGGCAGAATGCACCCAGAACTGGTTTGGACTAGGTACAGGACCCTCTGCCTTCAGGGGACAAAGGATTTGCTAGTATAAATATTGGGGCCCTGACCCCAAGACTTTAGATCACTTCTGGAACAAAAGACGAACCTTTGCCAAGGAGAAGAACCAAGGAAGCTGCAGGAGTTTGGACTGCCCCTCTGCCAGTGTGCTGTTTGCTGGGTTGGCCTGCAGTGGTCTTCATTGCCAAGGAAAGGAGAAGGAACTTTCATAGAACTTTCATCATCTTGCAGAATATTTCTCCAAGGGCTTAGACTAGAGCTTGCCTCCTGCTGAAGTCTCAGGGCTACAAGACTTCACCACCAGCTCCCTCCTGAATTCCCTTGCTGGGGATTCTGTCTGCAGAAGCCTGCGTGTCGCTGGGAGCTGGAAGCGCGACTCAACGAGAAGAAGCGTGTCGTTGTCGCAGCTGTTGCCGTCGCATCGCCGGAGAAGCGTGTCGCCGCCGCAGAGGCCGCCGCCGCATCACCAGAGAAGCGTGTCTTCGTCGCAGCTGCCTGCCGTCGCATCACCGGGGAAGCGTGTCTTCGTTGCAACTGCCTGCCGTCGCATCACCCGGGAAGCGTGTCGCTACCGCAAGGGTCGCCGTTGCATCCCCCGAGAAGCGTGTCGCCGTCGCAGCTGCCTGCCGTCGCATCACCGGAGAAGCGTGTCGCAGGGCCTGTCGCGGCTCCAAAGGTACAGAGTTCGCCGCACGGCCATCGGGCGTGCACGCATCGTCTTCACATCGTCGCATCGCATTAAGGGGGCACTTTCATCGCACCGGATCGTCGCCCCGCATCGAGGCGCCTGCTCGCCGCATCGCCCTCCTTGTGGACCCTTTGTTTGTTTTGCGTTACGCATCCAAGGTACTTTTGTGAGAAACGTGTCGCATTTATCATCATCTTGAACTAAGTTACTTCTACCATCTTTAAGTCTATTTTGAGTACAGTATTGTGGATTTTTGTCATTTGTGGTCTTGTGTTAAGGCTATATAAAGAATACTTATTTTTATAAAACCTGTGTAGTGTCCATCTGTAGTGTTTTCACTGTATTACTGTATGTGTTCACAAATGCTTAACACACTGCCTCTGAGATAAGCCGGTCTGCTCGTGCCAAGCTACCAAGGGGGTGAGCAGGGGTTATCCAGGAGTGTAACTTCCTTGCCCTGACTTAGAAGCAAGGGTCCCTATTTGGACAAAGGTGTATACCATTGCCAACTAGAGACCCCCAGTTCTAACAGTTCCCAACGCCTCATCGCTGAGATAGATCAGCAAATCATCTGCGTATAAGGAAATGATATGTGTGGTCCCTGCCACCGTTATGCCGAGTCCCTTACCCCCCTGTCTAAACAATGCCGCCAGGGGCTCCATCGTCAGTACAAACAGGAGGAGCGACAATGGACAACCCTGTTGCGTGCCCCGATAGATCCCATATTGTGCAGACACTGTCTTGCCTGTCTTTACCCTGGCTGTGGGGCGGTTATACAGTAACTTCACCCATTTTACCCAGCCTTTTCCCAGGCCCCCATGTTCCAAAGTTGCGAACAAGTAGTCCCACCTTACAGTATCAAATGCCTTTTCGAGGTCTACTGATAAAAGGACTTCCCCTGGTATTCGTTGAGCGTCTAGGTGATACAGCACTGAGTACAATCTACGCAAATTAATGCCCGGTTACTCACCGGTAATATTCATTACTCCGAGTCCTGGTCTTCCCGTCCCATTCCTTACGAGTGAGCAGCTAGTCTGCTCCACAGAAACCTATTACCTAGCGAGCTTTTCGCACTTCCCCCAACATGGCGCCACCATCAGGTGACAATAAAGGGGGAAGTGCGTCAGAGAAACATCCTGAGAATACCAAAGAAAAAAACCCAGAAAGGAAAACAATCACCCAAACAAAAACCAAAAACAGGGAGGGAGGGAAGGGCTCAGGAATGGGACGGGAAGACCAGGACTCGGAGTAATGAATATTACCGGTGAGTAACCGGGCATTACCTCCTCGTCCAGTCTTCCCGTCCCATTCCTTACGAGTGAGCCCATACCCAAGCACACGGTGATTGTAAGAAAACAGACCAGAAACTGCAAGAAAACAGGTCCATTTAATCAACAGAAAGCAGTACAAATCACAAACCATGTACAGCAGACAAAACATGTGAGCCAAAGGCAGCCGAGGCCGCCATCCCCAACTGAAGACGATAATGTGAAACAAACGTATGGGGAGAAGCCCATGTGGCAGCATTACAAATGTCTCTCAAGGAGGCCCCCTTGAACATGGCCCAGGAGGAGGAGACGCCCTGGTCGATCTACCCTGAACAGAAGAGGGGAGAGGACAGCGGGCGGAATCGTAGGCCGAAACCACAGCACCCTTCACCCAACGAGTCAAAGTGGACAAGGAAGGACGAAGACCCCGCCCAGAGAGGCCGTAGGTGACAAATAAGGAATCAACCTTACGGAAACCAGAGGACCGATCCAAGTAGATGCGGAGAGCCCTCAGCACATCCAAAGAATGGAGGACCAACTCCTCCGGAGAGGCAGGATCCGGAAAAAAACAGGGAGAACAATATCCTCCTGACAGTGGAAAGATGACAACACTTTGGGCAGAAAAAACTGACTGGGACGGAGAATGACCTTGTCAGCGCAAAAACGCAAAAAGGGGGGCGAAGCCATCAAAGCCTCAATCTCACCAACCCTCCGCCCAGAAGTAATGGCCACCAGGAACAGAACCTTAGCTGAAAGGAACTTAAGGTCCACCGATACCAAAGGCTCGAAAGGTGGACCCGTCAAGGCCTGGAGAACCAGGGGAAGATCCCAGGCCGGTACAGGAGAGCGAGAGACAGGACGCTGAAGCAAAAAGCTCCGCAAAAGGCGAGCCACCAAAGGGGAGACAGAGGACACAGAGGAACCCCGGAAGGCAAGAATGGCAGCCCACTGCGCACGTAGGGAAGAGACAGCGAGCCCCAAGACGAACCCATCCCGCAAGAAGTCCAACACCCTCACAGCCTCACAGGAGGAAGAAGAGAGACCCTTCCCAAGGCACCAGGAGGAGAAGTTCTTCCAATGACGGTCATAGGACTTCAAGGTGGAAGGGCGCCGAGACAACTGGAGGCACTGGGCAACCTCAACCGAGCAACCCTGACCCAACAAACTCAACCTCTCAAGTGCCAAACCCCCAGCCGGAGGCGGCGCAGGGAGGCAACCCTGAGAAGAGGAGCCCGTAGAGGGGAGGGACACAGGGGAAACCTCCAATGGGGGCACACAGACAAGGTCAGAAGCAGGGGAAACCAAGACTGACGAGACCACTCCGGCACAACCAGAAGAACTTCCGCCCGGTCCAACCGTATCTTCCTGAGGACCCGAGGAATCAAAGCAAACGGAGGGAAGGCAAACAGGAGCCCCAGAGACCATGGAATGGAGAAAGCGTCTATCGCCCACGCCAACCGGGAGGGAACGAGGCTGCAAAACCGAGGAAGGAGGGCAGAATCCTCCGAGGCAAAAAGATCCAGCCAAGGAAGGCGGAACCGGAGGACAATCAGATCGAACAGATCCGGGGACAGACACATAGTCACCGAGGAGGGGAACACCCTGCTCAAAGAGTCCGCAGGCCCATTCTCCTTCCCCGGAAGATAGACCGCCGTCAGAGACAAGAGATTCTGCTCGGCCCAAAGCCCGATCATCCTGGAGAGGAGAAACAGAGACCGACACATGCCCCCTGACGATTGACATAAGCCCGAACAACCTGGTTGTCGGTCTGCACCGAGACAGCACGGCCCAGAAGGAGAGGAGCAAACCACCGAAGAGCCAACCAAACCGCTCGCAACTCCTTCCAGTTCGAGGACTGGAGAGACTCGAAACGGGACCACCGACCCTGAGCCTTGGAGGCACCCATCACAGCACCCCAACCCACGGCACTGGCATCCGTGGACAACACAACCACATCCCGAGGAGGAAGAAGGTCGAACCCCTGGGAAAGAGACAGAGGGGACAACCACCATTGGAGATCCACCCGAATCCCAGGAGAGACGGGAATCAGGGCCTCGTAGTCCAGGGAGGCAGGATCCCAGTGCGACAGGACATGATGCAAGAGGGGATACAAATGCAGCCGGGCCCAAGGGAGGAGATGTAAAGTGGACGCCATCTCTCCCTGACTTCTCAGCCAGAGACGGGCAGACACCTGGGATTGGGACAGAACCCAAGAAAGGTGACGAAACAAAGTCAACTGGCGCTCCTGGGAGAGGAACACCATCCCGAGATCCATGCGGAGAGAGCCCCCAGGAACTTCAGGGTCTGGGAGGGCACCAGGGAAGACTTCCGGTGATTGATGAGGAACCCAAAGGACCCCAGCAGATGACACACCTGATCCACACCCGATAGAGCCTGAGAAAAAGAAGGAGAAACAATCAACCAATCGTCCAGATAGGGAAAAACCAGCAGACCCCTGGAATGAAGAATACCCACCAGAGGGGCCAAGAGCTTCGTGAAAACCCTTGGCGCCGACGAAAGGCCGAAGGGAAGCACCCGGAATTGGAAGTGCCGGGAACCCACTGCAAACCGGAGAAACCTCTGATCCGCAGGATGGATCGGGACGTGTAGATAAGCATCCATCAGATCCAGGGATGCCAGGAAGCTCCCAGGAAGCAACAGATGCAGGATGGACAACAAAGTCACCATCTTGAATGTACGACGAGGGATGAAGCGATTGACCCTTTTCAGATTCAAAACAGGGCGCAAATCTGAAGTATCCTTCTTGGAGACCAGAAAAAGGATGGAATAACAACCCTCGCCCCTTTCCAAAGGAGGAACCTCCACGATAGCCGCCTTCTCCAACAGAAGGCGCACACCTTCCAGCAAGGCCTCCCGTCGCAGAGGAAGACGGGGTAGGGGAGTCACAAGGAAGACTGGAGGGGGAGGAGAGGAGAACTCGATCCGATAACCCTCCGACACTGTCTGAACCGCCCAGGCATCCGGAACCGTCAACCACTGTTGCAGGAAATATTGAAGGTGACCCCCAAGCGGCAAAGGCAGACAGTCATTGCGAAGAGGAAGAAGCGGCGGCAGCAACACCGGCAGGGGCCCGGGGCTTGGCACCTCCAGGGGCCCCCCGGCCACGACCCCTGCCACGAAAGGGCTGCGAAGCACCCCGGGCAGAAGGCCCAAAGGCACGCCGGTATCCAAAACCGCGCCCCCGAGAAGGAGGGCGGACCGGAGCCACAAGCTTGCGGTTCTCCGCCGACTGCTTTACCATCTCTTCAAGTTGAGGCCCGAACACCCTGGAACCCACAAACGGCAACTTAAGCAGGACCGACTTCTGAGAAGACTCAGCCTTCCAGGAACGCATCCAGATATGACGCCTCGCAGCAATTGAAGCACCAGAAGCAGCTGCAGCGGCACTCAAATTGTCAAAGGATATATCTGACAAATAACGCACCTGCAACTCCATGAGGGACAAGAGAGAGGAGGCATCCTCCCCATCCTGCAAAAGAAGAGACAGCGCCTGAAAATCCTTGAGGAGGGACTGGACCATGTAATTAGAATAGGCAGTTGCCCTGACAGAAAAATTGGAAGCAGCATAGGAACGCTCCACCGCCCCCTCAACACGCTTATCCACTGCGTCCACAGGAAGGGCGTCATCCGACAGAACCAAACCCTGAGAGGAAAGACCAGCCATCAAATTGTCAACCTTGACAGCCTGTGGAAATTCAGCAGCAAAACCCTCCAAAGGATAACGTTTAGACAGAAAGCGAGGGAAGGCGGATTTATCCACCTCCTTCCACTCATGATCCAGCACCTTGCGCACGGCACCATGCAAGGGGAAGGACTCAGGGGTTGGCTGGTGATATTGCGTAAAGAAGTCATCCTCCAGGACATCGGACACAGGAGGAGTGAACCCCAAATTATCCCGCACATGGGCGAACAAGTCAGAGAGCTCCGCACCCTGAACAAAACGACCCCGGACACATTCCTCATCATCAGGACCCATCTCGCCATCAGGAGCGTCCAGCGGATCTACAGACCCACGAGGCACCTTGGCAGGAGGGCCAGCAGCCTCTCGAGCCCGGAAGGCAGCAGCCACCGCCTCATCAATCAACAGGCGCAGAGCATCAAGAGGAGGAGTGGATGAAGAGGCACCCGAGTCCATGACAGCAACTCTGGGATCGTCAGCAAAAACGCCACCAGAACAGGCACCCTCAGAGGACGGGTGCATGAGGAAAAGGACCCTATTTAAACAAACAAAGTCCCGAGGTCCAGAGTTCACGCGGGACCAGGAAAAGGGGCAGGCGCTTCAAAAAGGCAGCCGGCCCGCCAAAATTCGCCCCAGGCATCGCAACAACAACGCGGACCACTCCCGCCGCATTAAAACACCGCCGCAACCCCACCCGCTAACGCAGGGCATAGTGGGACCGGCAGGAAGGAACACGGCCGCTAAGGCAGGCCGTGGAGACATCTCCCATCAGGTGAGTACCCCAGGCACAAACGGCCGCTAGAGCGAACCTCGTACCAAGGCATCAGCAAGCAGCACAAGCGGAGGGTCCAGGGCACAAATAAAAAAACAAGAAGGCGGCCGCTAAAGCAGGCCGACAAAACAGAAAGAAAAAAAAATAAGGGAAAACTTACCCCACAGCTCCGCTAGGCACACGAAGGAACTGCGAATGCAGAAAAAAAAAGAACAGGATGTTTCTCTGACGCACTTCCCCCTTTATTGTCACCTGATGGTGGCGCCATGTTGGGGGAAGTGCGAAAAGCTCGCTAGGTAATAGGTTTCTGTGGAGCAGACTAGCTGCTCACTCGTAAGGAATGGGACGGGAAGACTGGACGAGGAGGTAATGAGGTACTTCAGGCTGAGATGAATCCGTTTGGTCTGTGTGGACCAGGTCAGGCATGAGCGGCAGTATACGAAGCGCTAAAACCATGCTGAGGATTTTAAAATCTGTGTTAATCATGGAGAGTGGTCACTAGTCTGTGACCTTTGCCTCTGCCATAGGCTTCTTGGGGAGTGGAACCACTAACGCATTCTGTGTAGACTCCGGTAGGTGTCCCAGTTCCAGGGATTCGGGGTATAGTTTTTCCAATTGCGGGGCGAGTTTCGAGGAGGAAGTGGAGTAAAATTCCACCGGGAGGCCATCAGGACCCAGGGTTTTCCCTGTGGCCATGCTTTTAATCGCCACTCGTACCTTGTGTATTGTCACTGGTCCCCCCAGTGCATCTGTCATCTCCCTATCGAGTGTCTGAGAACGTATAACTCTCAGGAATTCCATTTGGGCCTTGGGGGGCACCAAACGTAGGGCCTTGTATAGAGTTGTATAATATTCCCAAAATGAGGCATTAATGTCCTCGGGCATGTGGTGTGTGTCTCCTGCTATGGATCGGACTTGTGTAATCGAGGATCCCCGAATCTCCAGCCTGATTAACCATGCCAGTAGACTACCTGGCCTCCCCTTTTCTTCCTGCACCTTTGTAAGATAACCTTTGTGGTCATGGCACCGTAAACTGGCAAGTGTTTGGTGGTATAATGCGCGTGTGCGTTTCAGAGTATCTAATGCGTCTGGTTTCCTCTGGTGTGATATTGGCACAGAGGCCTATGGGTGGCTGGGTGACCCACAGCGAGAGCCTTCTATTCTATCTTCAGTCCATCTCTGCCCACCACTAATTAAGCTGGGCAGGAGGTTAGTATCTGCTCCCTTCTACAATGTGTAGATTGGACCTGTGTCATAGCATAGGCCGAAAGGAGACTGTGTGGGGCCCCCGGGGTCATGCAGGCTTCTCACCTATTCAGCGCCTGTGCCACGATCCTCAGTTGGCCCCTCGTCTCCGTTGCAGCCCAGCGAGCCACTGGCTGCCGCAGGTCCCTGCTCTTTCTCCCGCTGGGCACCAGGGAACTTCCGTCCCTCGAGGCTTCTCCGCGAACCTCAGGGCTGCTCCTTCCTCCCCGCAGCCAGCTACCCCTGTCACGCTCAGGGGCCTAGGCCACTTGCAGGTCTTTCCCCACTTTCAGCGCCAGCCTCCGGTGGACCCGCAGCCAACCGCTCATCAGGAAGGGGCCACGGACCTGCCGAACCCCGCATCTGCCACCTCCCATGCCAAAAGTCGTAGCAGGGCCACCGCCCAGGTCATGAGGCCGCCTGATGGTCCAAGCGATGCTCCCAGGGTCACTCAGGCCTCTCACTGGATCGAGACTGGGGCTGCGGCCAAGATCTTGCGGGCCCCCCAGCCTCTGCTCCCTCCTCCTCAGGGACTCAGGGGCAGTCCCGGCCCACGGGTATCTGCTCACCTCGAGGTCTGCCACACTTCCCGGGGCCGTGCCACTTCCTTTACGGGCCTGAGCTCCCGTGATCTTGCGGCTATTCGCCCAGTTCGGGAGGGCCGTAGGGCTGTGTCTGCAGTCTATTCATCTGGGCTGCCAGCTTTCGGCCCAGAGCGGCTCATCACTCGGCTCCCATGTCAGCGATCCACAGCCTTTCTCGTTAGCAGGCGACACTCCACCCTATTCGCCCGATTCTCCACTCTTCGGTGCTTGTGTTACAATGGCAGGAAGCGCCAGCTGGGATGTTTTTGGTCAGAATATGTGTATGGCCGGTGCGGATCTACGAGCTCACGCGTCCGCCATCAGCAGCTTCCAGGCCATGCCCCCACAGGAAACATCTATGTTACGGCAGCTCTCTGAACATCCTAGGGGCAAATGACTGCACTCATGTACACCTGGTGGCCTCATGTAACCAGAAACAAGTGCGCTATAACCCTAAAATAACGCATTCTATTAATGTGCAAATGTTGTGTGATGTGTACATGTATACACTGAACTGCTGTATTAGGTGCCCTGGATCAGACCACAATGCCATGATCCTGCAGAGGAGCAACATTAGTCTTACCGTGATAACACATCACCTTCAACGTACTGTGAAAACAAATCAACCCTTCATCATCAAGAGTACAGTCCATTATGATTGTTGTAATCCAATCTCTTATACATGCCAGCAGTACCATTAGAGAGTTGTTAGCCCCTGTGACCTCACATGCATGGGTCAATGTGAATATGTGTTACAAAATACATCTGTCACTCTTCACTTTGATGATGATTGTAAGTCAAGTCAACACATGTACTTACCTTACAACTCTCATGACTGTGGAGCTGAGGTGGAGGTCAATCACCACTTGCAATGCTTTAGTGCTTGTGCTTGGCAACTCACTTGAGTACTGTCACAAATAAAGATGGCTCCTTGGTAGGGAGGTCACGTAGGTTATATGATATAGACTCATTGAAGAGGTTGTATCTTAAGTTGCAGGTTACAGGTTGTTAGAAATGGGATTTCTGGCTGGCTAGGGCTTGCGCCTAAGCCAGGCAGAAACCACCACTCTAGTCAGGGTAAAGGAGTTACACGCCGAAGATAACCCCTGCTCACCCCCTTGGTAGCTTGGCACGAGCAGTCGGGCTTATCCCGGAGGCAATGTGTAAAGCGTTTGCGCAACACACACACACAGCAGCGACACACTAGGCACACCGCAAAAGAAACTCCACACAAGGTTATGTAAAAATAGCCTTTGCATTATCCATAAAACACATTAGAACACATCACATATATACACTGTGCCCCCTGGCACTATGTATCATTTTACAGGGGATTATAAACATGACAGGGCCAATCAGGCCACTGTCAGAACCATTAGAACAGGTAATAACACAACCAGTGACTACTGGCAAAATACTGTACTGAGTGGAACCATCTTATGCATAAACACATTAGGCATAAATCACATTTAGAAGTGCACCGTAGTAACACTCCCTAGGTGCATACATCACCTCAGGCATAAACACATTATGCATCCTTTTAGGGCCTTGCGCTCTACCAATACCACCAAAATGACCCCAGGCCAACTGGCCTTCCTTGGGGCCCGTCTGGGCTGTCCCAATTGCCCTTTGTCTAAAAAGTCAAGGCTCTACTGGGGCGAGGGTGCAACTCACCCTTGCTTCTCTTATTCCAAAAAGACATGCCCCCGTCGTGGCAGCTACCCGCGCTCTCGCGGTGCAGCTGTGTAACCCGGCACCACAGTGCCACTCAAGTCCCTCTCACCGGGACTCCATGGTGGGCCCCAAAAGAAAAGGAATGGCCCCTTCGTTGCAGCTGCCCGCGCTCTTGCTGTGCAGCTGGAGAAATCAACCTTGGCACCGCAGTGCCTCTTGAGCCCCACTCCGGGACTCTAAAAACCAAAGTGCCCCCCTGTTGCAGCTGCCCGCGCTCTCGCGGTGCAGTTGTGACAACAACTCAGCACCAACAGAGTGCCGTGGGAGCCCCCTCCTCACCGGGACTCTTCTTTGGGGCAAATCGGCCCAAGCAGGCACTAATCAGTTGCGGCTTCAGCCCCACTCACCAGGGCTTTGGACGCGCGGATTCCAGGCACCGACAGTGTGCCTCGGCAGGCCTCCTTACTTCGCCCGGTCCCGTCCAGGGTTGCTCACAAGTGCGGGGTGGGCTCCCGCCCACCGTCAGGCTTCGCTCCTGCCTGACTTCCGGCGGCGATGTCCGCGGCTCGCTAACGCGGCCCCGCCTACAACCAGGCAGCTTGCCTGACTTACGGGGCGCCTCTCAAAGTGCGGCCGCCTCTTCGGTAATGCAAAAGTGCGGGGTGGGCTCCCGCTCTCCTTCACACCAAAAACGCAGGATAGGCTCCCGCTCTTTTTCTGCAGCAGGGGGGAATCCTTACGCCGGGATTCCCTGGAAATGCTTATGCAGCACAGCGCTGCCGGCCTCAAGATCCCTGGGGCATTCCTCGCGCTGAGTGTGCTCCTCAGGACACATAGTCCAAGGCCATCAGGGGCAGAGCTGGGCCCAGGCAGGCCAGCTCACAGGGCCCTCAGCAGAGGGGCAATCCCTCGTGGCGGTTCCTCCTGGGGCCCAGCAGTCCAGCAGGCACAAGTAAGCACCCAAAACAGCACACCTTACATGGGGTCACAGCCCCAGTATATATACCATATTTATCTTTGTTCTGCCCTGGCACAGGGCTTGGGGAACCAGTCCCAACTGGTTCTGGGGGGTACTGAAGCACATTGTTTACAGTGCTCACACCCTCCTTTGTCAGGTTGGGCTCCGTCCTCAGACACACCTCAGGGGGCGGAGCCAGCATTGAACAAGGCAGGCATAGACCTATTCAGGGTCAGGGGCTACTCCTCTCACTACTCCAAATGCAGATCTGCCCATTCAGCCTAGCGCTGACTCACCCAGCCCCTCTGGAGCCACACACCTCACCAGCCCCTGTCACTCCAGAGCCAGACATGCAATAAACATCGGGCAGGCAAAGACACATAGCACACAGAAATGCCAACTTCTAAAAGTGGCATTTCTAAAATAGTGATCATAAATCTGCGAACACCATTACGCAGCATTTATTATCACTATTCCAAACATACCAAACTTGACCACGCTGCTCCTCTCATATCAGGAATTATCACTGAAACACTTATCAGGGAAGCCTCAATGCATTCCTATGAGAGGGCAGCCTCACAGCAGTGAGAAACTAAAATGGCTGTTTGTCACTACCAGGACATGTCACATACTTAAGGTACATGTCCTACCTTTTACCTACAATGCACCCTGCCCATAGGGCTAGCTAGGGCCAACCAAAGGGGTGACTGACATGCAGTAAAAGGGGGGTCACAGACGTGGTACACACTTTAGGTGCCACGTCACAGTGGCAGTAAACTGCGCGCACAGACCCTGCAATGGCAGAGGCCTGAGACAGGTTTGAAAGGCTACTTTGGTGGGTGGCACAATCAGCGCTGCAAGCCCACCAGTAGCATTTAATTTACTGGCCCTGGGTATCTGAGATACCACTTTACAAGGGACTGACAGGTAAATTAAATACGCCAAACAGGTGTAGACCAATCTTACCATGTTTACCACAGAGAGCACACGCACTTTACACTGGACAGCAGTGCTAAAGTGTCCAGAGTCCTAAAACCGCCAACACCAGGTCAGAAAAAAGACTAGGGAGAAGGCAAAAAGTTCAGGGATGACCCTGCAAAAAGGGCCAATTCCAACACAGGTTATAGGTAAATGTATACGCCCCAACAGGAGCAGCATCCTACTACTCAGCCCACTCTCTCCAACTTACACTCTCACAGGCACTCATCAGTATTCCACTACATCACACACACTCTGGCTGAGCAGCAGGTAACTTAGAAACTAGAGAAACAGTGCATTGCACTTAAATCAGGATAAAACAAGTACCTAGAATTTCAAGGCCTGGAACCTGTTTTTAATTTTCTCAAAATCTGTTGATTCAGTATTGATTTTCTCCATTACCTCCTTCCACTGGCATATTTTTGTTTGTTATTGGTGGCACATTAGACGGTCATGGTGTCTTACCACCTCTTTGGCCAGGACCTCCAGCTTTGATATGTAAACTTGTATTTCTCTTCCCTGCTGCGTTCCATGGTGGAAGAGTTTGGCAAGTTTCTGCTTGTGATGACTGAGTGATATCAGAGGATGGCAAGGGATACTATTTTGCTTGTTTCAAGCTGCTTTGTCCAAACAAACTGAATGCCTGCATACTCCCACACAGGAAGGAGCTGCCTGTGTACTTTCAGGGTGTCCTAATGTCCTTTTGTGTGTTGTTCTGGCTGTTTCTGTTTTCTAGGGATTAATTTTCACACTAGAGGAACTTTCAGTGCTTGAAAATTGACACTTTCTGATGTTTTGTTTATGTGTTACTTATCGGGTGTGATATTTACCATATGCGGTAAATACCACACATATAGTATTTAACACATGCAGTAAATATTGATTCTGCAATACATGGTAAAAACTCATACACAATGGTATTTAAGATGTGTTATTTACTGAACCTGCAAAATCAATATTTACCTAATGTTCAAGTCTGTTGGGTTTTACAACCAGACTCGTAATCGAAGCCCAATTGTTTTCCAATAGTCTGAATTCTGCTAACTCGTATCAGAACATTGGAATATTGAGAGCTCCATTGCAGACAATGCAGTAGCTGTGGGCTTTTAATGGCTGGTATAAGCCTTCTACTCCGACCTTCCGATGTTAAGGGCATATTTCCTCCTTCTATGTGTGCTTTCAGAATGCAGCACACGTGGAAAGAGGAAACATTTCTCCTCGTTACGCCTGCTCTGGAGAGGAGTACGTTTTTGGCGCTGCACCAGATTCACACTATGTTGTAAATCTGGGGCAGCATTAAAGTCCATAGGTGTTGCGTGGGAACACCCACAGAAACACCCATGGTACGCCACCCTGCCGCACTGTAAGGCAACGCAGCAACTTGCGCTGCATGGCCTTACACCTTATCTACAAGGCCATCAAAAGCTATGCAGGGTGGCTTTGCGTGGCCTTGTAGATATGGGCCTGCACTGGGCACCACCGGAGCATTCGAAAAAGTGATGCTCCGGTGGCGCAAGGGGCTTGTAAATAAGCCCCTTGGTCTTCATGTTCCTCTTTTTTTTACTGTAGAACATTCTACCCTCAGTGGGTGGAATGTTCTAATAGCCCTTCTGCCTCTGGCTATACCAGTTTTTAAACCCCTCTCCCTCATTATAGTCCCTCGCCAGTGGCTTGGGCCTATAACTCGGGTTCAGGGCCTTTAACAACCACTATAGCCCTTGGCAATGGTCTATAAGGCAATATTAGAGGATGTCACAACAATGACGAACCTCAGTCTTTGACTGCCTCTGCAACCGTAGTCGGCCTATTCCCACCTGACCGGCACTTCTTACTTTAATTAGCAGATCACCTTAAAGCGCTTTGAGGTAACTCAAAATGGCATGGAGCACTTGACAAAACCCATGCACAAGAAGTTAAGGGCCGTTACTTACCACAGTGGCATGCAGCCTGCACGGATAGAGACCCTCCCCCCCCCATTGTATGGCAGAACCTCCCCCCCCCCACACACACACACATCTGGAGGTCATCGGCCAGGAACGGGCCCCCGCCGGGGGTTCAAGGTGTGTGTTATGGCGGCTGAGGAGGAAGACGGCTTCCGAACTGGAATCGCCAACATCTGGAAGCTGCTTGGAGCAGGAAGCGGCTGAAGACATATTTGCTCACCGTGGCCTTCGGTTCCAGTTCGTTTGGGCGCTTGATGGACGGTGAATTATGGGTAAATGGGATTTTAAAAGGATGTCTCTGTGTCAGAAGAGTGCGTAGGGAGGATAGAATTATGTGCGGCTCTGTTCGAGAAACACCGCTGAATCCTTGCACCGTTCAACAGGTACAATTGTTTAAAAATCTCTCTAGGTGACTGAAATACATTTCTCTGTTTTATTCTGATAAAGTTATAAATCTGGTAAATTTTTAAAGAAAATTTGAAATGTCAAATAAATGTATGTATAAAAAAATATGTGTGCTGTGTGTGTGTTTTAAACCACAGATAGTCTTGCAAAGCGCGCTGCTATCTTGTCTACATTGGGGGTGCTAACCGGAGCCTGCAGCTGCAGGGTATCGCTGCCCCTCCCCGGGCCCTATTACACCGACACATTCTGCACCATGGCTCCTGCCCCACCGCCTACAGAGAGGCCCCGCAGTGCGCCCGTTGTCCTGCATTTGTTTCCCTGCCACCTTACCCTCTCAGAGGACAAGTATCTCTCACTCCTTCGGCCCTCTAGGAGCTATAAAAGAGGTGCCTGTCTGTGGATGGGACGGGGGGGGGAGGGTCGTTAGGGCTGCAGCACAGGAGGGGTCCTGCAGAATCCACCCTCAAGAGCACCTTCAGAAATGAGATGCAACCAGCCTTGAATGTGTGAAACCCCAGCACGAGGGCTGTCCTCGGAGCATGCCCGAGGTGTCTAGTTTTTCCATTAAGACTACTTCAAAGTGCTGACAAATAGCAAGGTCAACGGACAGAGGCACAGAGAGAGTTTGATTTGCCCAGGGTCAAACAGTTTGTTAAACTGGTAAACCCAAGAGTGCAGCACACTGCTACCTGCTGCAAAAGCTATACATTTACCACTATATTGCATTCTGTAAATATATGATGTGCCTGGGCACTTCTCTTCTCCTCTAAGTAAAATCCTGTCCATTTTAACCACATGCTCACTAGCAGCTTTTACTCTGAATCGAATCTAACCCATCTTGCCATAGATGGACAGAAGGTCGGGAATAATAATGTTTATTTCCGGTGTATTTAGGTGAGGTGACAAAGCTGAGATTAGATGTCAAGTGCCCTGGTTCCATGGATAAAACCTACACACGGGACCAGATCCTGAGGTGGTCGGTAGTTACTGGGCAGTATGTGTGTAGATACTGGTATTTACCACTAATCTTTCAATGCTAAAGTCTGTTTCATTCCATCTGTATATCCGAGATGTTCATTTTCCATACTTGTCTCGAAATTTGTCATAGCAAAAAGTCCAGGCTCACTCCACGAGATGTTAAAAGGATTAGAACTCAGATACAGCGTGAATAGTGATCACATTTATAAGCTCAAACTCCTGCCGAGTTTTCTTTCAAGGTGGCCTGATTTAGAGGAGGATTTAGTGTGCTGTGTGCCTCATATTGACCCTGCGCCCCAACAAACATCTTCTGATGTCTGTGCACGCGCAATGCGTCTCCGCAGGCACACCGCACCCTGTGAAGTACCTGGTCCTGAAGAACCTAAACCATAGCTCGAGGCCCAGGACAATGGGGCCCTCTCCCCTGGCCTCGCAGCGCTAGTCTGTGGCTGTGAGGCCCAGAGGATGGGACCACCGTCTGTGAGGTCCAGGTGAAAGTACCCCACCCCTGGGACTCACAGCTGCTCTGGGTCATGGTGGTGAGTCCAAGGGAAGGCCCTCTCCCCTGGTCTTGCAGCACTAGTTCATGGCTGGATGACATAAAGGAGTGGGGCCCCCTGCCCTGGGCCCGCAGCACTGAACCATAGATGTGGGGCATATGCGAAAGCCCCCCACCAGGTCTCACAGCTCTGGATCATGGTGGGCATGCAGCGCTAGACCATTGCTGTGAGGCACAGGGAGAGGGTTGCCATATCCTGAGCCCCCATCCCTTGACCTCGCGCCACTAGGCCATGGTTATGAGGATTAGGGGAGTGGGGACGCCAATCCTAGGTATTGTTGATACAGTGTAGCCCTGCGAGGCCCTGGGGGGGGGGGGGGAGAGGGGGTGGCCCCTTGGCATAAGCCCAATTGCAGTTTCCTTACAGCACTTTACCATGACTGTGAGCATGGATCCATGTCAGGGACATACCCATCAGTAGTGCAACAAGAGCACTAGCACCGGTACACAGAGGTATTAAGTGCCCAAAATTCCCATACTGTGGCTGCACTTTAGTGTGCAGACAAGGTTGAGGGGACACTATTGCTTTGCATCAGGACCCATGGCACCATTGCTGTGCTACTTGCCTCTCGTTCATGGGCCTCGGAGCCACGGTTGGGCGCTCAGGGGAGAGGGTGCCCACCCATGGATGTTGCAGCATTGGACTATGGCTGCAAAGCCTCTGTGAGGGGGCCTCTCTGCTTATAATAATGCAATAGGTCAATCAATCAATCAAAGAGACCTTGTAAAGAGCTACTTGTCACCCTGGGGGGGGTCTCCAGGTGCTAGGTACTAATGTCCTTGGTCGAAAAGCCAGGTGTGTAGGTGAAAGGGGAGGTCGTTCCAGGACTTGGTGGCGAGGTAGGAGAAGGAATGGCCTCCACAGTGATTCCGGTGGATGCGGGGGGTGTGGGCCAGGACGACGGAGGTGGAGCAGAGTTCCCTGGTGGGTTAATGGAACGCCAGGCGGTGGTTGATGTAGGCAGGCCCAGAGTTGTGGAGGACCTTGTAGGAGTGAGTCAGCAGCTTGAAGAGACATCTTTGCTGTACGGGGAGCCAGTGGAGGGCTCTGAGTTGGGGGTTGGTACTGGTTCTCTTGGGGAGGTTGAGTATATGAGTTTTGCTGCTGTGTTCTGGATGGTCTGGAGGTGGTTCAGTAGTTGTTTGGTGGCTCCAGCGTAGAGTGCATTGCCGTAGTCGAGGTGGCTGGAAATGAGGGCTTTTGTGACTGTTTTCCTGGTGGAGATGGGGATCCAGTGGAAGATCTTGCGGAGCATGCAAAGGGTGTGGAAGCAGGAGTAGGAGACAGCGTTGACTTGGTTCTTCGTGGTCAGTTGGCTGTCCAGGATGATTCCAAGGTTGCGTGCGTGATTGGAAGGAGCAGGAGCGAGACCGAGTGCGGTGGGCCACCAGGAGTCGTTCCGGGGGTGGGGGAAGAGGGGGGGTTGTTTCTGAAAATGAGTACCTCCGTTTTCTCCGAGTTGAGCTTCAGGCAGTTGGCCTTCATCCAGTTGGCGACGTCGGACAAGGTGTTTTGGAAGTTGGCTCTGGTGGTGTTGGTGTCTTCTGTGAGGGAAAGGCTGAGCTGCGTGTCATCGGCGTACGAGATGATGTTGAGTCTGTGGGTGCAGGGATGTCTGCTAGAGGCCTCATGTAGGTGTTGACAAGGGTGGGCCTGAGGGAGGAGCCCGGTGGGGCGCCGCAGATGATGTTCTTGGGTTCAGAGGAAAAAGGTGGTAGGTGGATCCTCTGTGTTCGGCCGGAGAGGAAGGAGGCAATCCAGTTGAGAGCATTGCCTTGGATGCCCAGGTTGTGGAGTCTGGTGATGAGGGTGTGATGGGAGACGGTGTCGATGGCCGCCGAGAAGTCGAGGAGGATGAGGGCTGCTGTCAGTGCTTAATTTGTGCCGGTGCTTTCCGGTGCTCAGCACCGGCACTTATTTGACAGGGCCGGAGCGATAACATTTTTCTCCCTTTGCAGTGGACCTGATAATTATTTAAAAAATAAATGTACCTGTCCTTCGGGTGGCTCCTGATCTGTTTTTCGCAAATTGGCACACCGAGGTCCAGGCACGATCACGATGCATCATCACGTTAGTGATGTCAGCACGGCATCCTGTCATGAAGACCTGAACTACGGCGTGGCATGCTGGGACAACGCAGGCGCAAAGATGAAGTTTTCAGTTAGGCCTGCGCGGCAAATGAAGAGCAAGCTGAAGGTACGAATGCAACTTTTGCCCGCCTCACTGGCTAGATCTGAAAATGTCTGGCTGTAATTCCCCTTTGTTGGTGTGCTCGTTGCCCACTACCGACTCCTGTGGTATCACTTTGTATTGGAGTGCTGTACAAGCTGTACAGTACTGCACTTAACTGCCAGCACCTGAATTGCTAGTGCTACGTTACCGCTGCGTGAGTTTGGCAAGCACAACATTATGGGGGTCAGCTGAGCAAAATGCACAAGGCACGGGCACCGCATGTAATAATGAGTAGTGGACACCGGTCTGGTCTGCACAAATTAATGAATCGACCCCTACTGGAGCAGGTAAGCGGAGGAAACCATTGGCGGCGCTGGGCCCTTTCTGCTTTTTGCCATGTGCGTGCATGAGACACGGAGCAAAACTGTCTTTATAGATTTCCTTTCGTATCTGCGTGCTCAGAGAGATTTCTTTTAATAATGCTGTCGGATTGACTGATGACAGATTGTTCAATCGGTGTGTCCGATATTTTAGTTAGTGTTATTTATTTATGTCATTTGGTGTAGACACATCGTTTTATTAAAAGTACTTTAGTTTTTGATGGCAAGGGCTGTGTCAGGCTAGAATCATATATGCCTGTGTCCTCTGAAAGTGAGTCTAAGTCTTCATCTGGGTATGTATCTGCGACTGAGATAGTAATTGAATTCAAGTCTGAACCGTAACATTTAATTAGTTGATTAAATCGAGGTTGCAAAGAGTTGCCCATGTCTATGTGGGTGTTTGCGGTGGGTTAGGTTGTTTTCAAACTTTCTTCCCTTCCGTTAACGGATTAATTACTCTAATTACTTAAACTGGTATCTATTAATTCCTGCATCTGGGCCATTTTCTGTGCTCTCTTCTTCATGCTTTATTATGTGAGTGCCTAAGTCACATGTAAAGTGCTTACTTTTAAAATGGAGATAAAGTTATTTGAACTTGAAGACCTTTATAAAATGATTCCGGAAATGAGATGATTGCCCCCTGATGTTAGATAATTTTGCGCACTGGATCCGAAATTGTTATATGATATGCCATAGTCTGTATAACATATTTAGGTCAGTATTATCGTTAAAATCACTTTTCTGCTCAGACTCCAGTGTCTCCTTATATGGCCCTTTTGTGCTGCTGCTGCTAATGTATAGAATGATCAATAGTAGCGCGCCACCAGGGTAAGAGCCGAGGTCTGCGTGAATTACTATACGCAAGAAATCTCTACTGGCACGAAATGTTTTTAAATAGAGGTCATCAGCTCATCAATTCAGGATTTCCAACATGGCACCCCTCAAACACTTTCAAATGTCAAATCTCATCCCCCATGAATTAAGGACATAGCACTAACCCTTGAAGTCAGAAAGGTATGCCCATCTAATCATTACGACTGAATTGCACAATGCAAAAAGGGGAATTATCCTGGGGATGAATCCCAGGTTTCCTGCTAAACGAAATTGTGTGATCTTAGACAAATATAGAGACCATTGTCGGTGCTTGGCCCTTGCTGCTTATTGTTGTGTGTGTGTGGTTGTGATGGAGGTGAGTGAGCTGCTGAAAGTCTGAGGAGTTTGCACGGGAGGCAAAGGCAACGGAGAGACATAGGGAAGCAGGTTCAAATCCCTGGCCTGAGCAGCACCCTTTGAATTCCGGCAAATCTGGATGTGCCTGGAAAAAAAGTGTAACATAGTCTGTGTCTGCCTTGTGCTCGCTCCTCTGTCTGTCCACGTCAGGGTTTGCACCATGTAAAACAGCAAAAAAAAATGTGGATTCTGCTCCTCACCCCAGCACTAATCTTATGCCCTTTGGATTAAGGACAAAGTGTTAAACTTTAATGCCAGAAAGAATTACACATCTAAATATGATTATAATTGGTGAATTGCAGAGTGTGAAAGTGGAGAATCTGGGGTCAATCCTGGCTTTCATGCTTGATCAAATGGTGTGATCATTGGCAAATACTTTATTTAACTGAGCGAATAGCCTTTTTGTTCATTTTCACTTTTAGAGCGCCTTCAAAAAACATGAGTTCAGGATGTGCGTTGCACAAAAATCTGTCTTGCCTTTGACTTATTAGCCTTTTTAGCCTAAGTTGCTCCATCAGTCATTATCTAGGCCACATCCTGGAGTACATATCATTGGAGCAAATAGTGGAAGTGGGTGGAGCCAATGGAGGATGGGGGTGGAGCCAGGAAAGTGGGTGGTGGCCTCCTACGAAAACATTTCAGCACCTGCACTTCTTATTTTACAAATTAAGCACTGGCTGCTGTATCCCCTTGGTCGAGGAGACATTTGATGTCGTCCGTAGCAGGGATCAGGGCGGTCTCGGTGCTATGGTTGGCCTGGAAGCCTGATTGGGAGGTATCTAGAAGGTTGTTCTCTTCGAGGTACTCTGTGAGCTGGCAGTTGATGGCTTTCTCCAAGATTTTGGCTGGGAAGGGGAGTAGCGAGATGGGTTGATAATTCTTGAGTATGCTGGGGTCGGTGTAGGGTTTTTTCAGGAGAGTCTTGACCTCCGTGTGCTTCCATGCAGCTGGGAAGGTGGCTGTCGTGATGGATGTGTTGAGGATCTCCGTGAGGTGGTTGTTGATTTCTTCTCTCCCTAGGTTGTAGATGTGGTGTGGGCAGGGGTCCATGGGTGCACCAGAGTGGATTGAGTTCATGATGGTGGCAGTGTCTTGGGTCGAGAGGTGCTTCCAGTCAGATAGTCGGTGGGTGTCGGTGGCGTCGGTGAGAATGCAGTGGTGTTTAAAGTCGGTGGGTTGGGGGTTGAAGTTGCTTTAGATGTCAATCAATCAATCAATCAGGAGTTTGTAAAGCGTGGCTACTCACCCGTGAGGTCTCAAAGGGCTGAGGGGCGGGGGCTGCTGATCCGTCTGGGTGTGGAGGTTCAGTCAAAGAGCTAGGTCTTGAGGTCCTTCCTGAACTGGGCTAACGACGCACATTGCCTGAAGTGAAAGGGTAGGGTGTTCCAGGTCTTGGCGGCGAGGTAGCCGAAGGATCTTCCTCCGGTTCTGGTCTTGTGGATCCGTGGGATGGAGGCCAGGGCGAGTTGGGCAGAGCGGAATTGTCTGGCGGGTGTGTGGCAAGCGAGACGGTGGTTCAGATATTCTGGTAATGCGTCACAGAGGGCCTTGTAGGCATGTGTGAGGACATTGAAGGTGATTCTCTTGTTGATAGGGAGCCAGTGGAGTTGTCGGAGGTGTTGTGTCATGTGGCTGCGTCAGGGGATGTCAAGGACCAGTCTGGCTGCGACGTTCTGGACGTTCTGTAGTTTCCGGAGTTGTTTCTGGGTGACGCCGGCGTAGAGTGCGTTGCAGTAGTCCAGTCTACTGGTGATGAGTGCATGGGTGACCGTCTTTCTGCATTCTGTGGGGAGCCATCTGAATGTCTTTCAAAGCAGGCAGAGCGTGTGGAAACAGGATGAGGATATTTAATTCATTTGGTGGTTCATTGAGAGCGAGGAGTCCAGTATGATGCCAAGATTGCGTGTGGGTCCGTGGGGGTGGCAGGGGTTCCTAGTGTGGCGGGCCACCAGGAGTCGTCCCAGGCTGAGGGGTGGGTCCCAGGATAAGTACTTCGGTCTTGTCCGAGTTGAGCTTGAGGCAGCTGTCTTGCATCCAGGTAGCACC
This sequence comes from Calotriton arnoldi, assembly GCA_963921515.1. Taxonomy (NCBI): domain Eukaryota; kingdom Metazoa; phylum Chordata; class Amphibia; order Caudata; family Salamandridae; genus Calotriton; species Calotriton arnoldi. The sequence goes on from CAWUFW010000656.1 coordinate 1,285,558, forward strand.
TGCCTTCATTCCGTTGTGAAAGTTGATCACGGCGGCTGTGGGTCCATTGGTGAGGGAGATGATCAGCTGGGTGTCGTCGGCATAGGAGACGATGTTGAGTCCGTGGATTCTGGCGATGGCTGCGAGGCGAGCCATGTAGATGTTAAAGAGGGTGGGGCTCAGGGAGGAGCCCCGGGGCACTACTCAGTGGATCTCTGTAGGTTCTGAGAGGAACTGGGGTAGTCTGACTCGCTGTATACGGCCGGTCAGGAAGTAGTGGATCCAGTCCAGTGCCTTTTAGCGAATGCCGGCGTTGTGGAGTCTCGTGACTAGGGTGTGGTTTCGCCCCGGTCAAGGAGAGAGCGGATGTCATCGGTGGCAGCGAGGAGTATAGTCTCGGTGCTGTGATTGCTTTGGAAACTGGATTGGGAGGTGTCCAGGACGTGATTCTCTTCGATGAACTCGGAGAGTTGGGCGTTGATGGCCTTCTCGAAGACCTTGGCTGGGAAGGGAAGGAGGGAGATGGGTCTGAAGTTCTTGAGGTCTGTCGGGTCAGCAGACGGTTTCTTCAGCAGGGGTTTGATCTCAACATGTTTCCAGTCATCGAGGAAGGTGGCGGTTTCGATTGAGCAGTTGATAGTGTGGCAAAGCTGGGGGGCGATGGAAGCGGCTGCTCTATGTAAGATGTGGTACGGGCAAGGATACGATGGGAAGATGTGGTACAGGCAAGGATCTGATGGGGCCATATCCATATCTGTGATCTTCTGGTGGAAGTAGTCCGCTAGGGTGTCGCAGAGGGCTTGGGAGGGGTGAATCGAGTTTTTGGTGGCAGCTGGGTAGGAGAACTCTGTCGATGGTTGGCACTAGCCTCGATGCGGTTGGTGAGGGCGTTCTTTTTGGTCTCGGTAGGAGGCTGGCTTAGTATATGGTGCTCACTTATGTAAGTGTAGCACCCTGCACTAATCCAGACCACCCTTATGGTGATTTTATTGGTCTTAGACAACCTTAGAAAGTGGTAGCTGTGGAGAGCAGCCTTCAGGCTTAGTCCAGAAGGAGTGTAAAGCAGCCTGTTTTACCAATACTAATCATATAGTGTAAGTTACGTGAAAAAGAACCACACAGTGTAGTTATAAAAATATGTATTTATTATAAACACTCACTAACACATTGCAATATCTTCTACCCGGAGATATAATCACAATGCACACAATACTAGTAATAGAACACGTAAGTAGCACAAATACACAGTGGTCTCCAGGGGGAGACCAACCCATTTACTGAAATAGTGGAATGCAAACCATGACCTAAGTTGAGACGGGACCCAGAAGACTTAGAAGAGATGGGGACCCAAGGAACCACCCAAGGTAATTACCCAGGAACCCCACGGAGGCCGTGTACAGAGTGGCAACACAACAGCGTGCTCAATACAAGTCAATGGGTAAGTCGCGGTTGCAGTTTTTAAGAAGAAGGACTCTTCCCTTAGGACCCTGAAGAAACCCTGTGGAATATGGAAGGTTGGAGAGTCACCCCACCCGTGGATACCCCGGGAACCAGGATACCTACCCCAGGGAAGCCGGGTGTATAGGTGCGAAGTGACGTCAGAAACAGCCGTAGACCACAATTGAGGACTTCAGTGAAGTTGCCGCTGGCGAAGAAGGTGAAAGAGTCCGGTGGAACCCAAAGGTGGATTCAAGATGAGAGGTACCTGCAAGCAGAGGGGACATAGTCTATGCAACCCAGAAGTGACCAGGAGGCACGGAAGACGAATGCCCACCGATGTCGGAGTTGCAGGAGAGTTGACTGTGCCCTGGAAGCTGCAGCTGTGCAGACCAGGCGATGCTGTGGAATATCAGGAGCCATTCACGAGCTGTCCCACGTTGTATGTCAAGAGTCAGGGGGCCGGTGTCTGTCGGGAGCATCAACAAGCCTTGGCAACTGCAACAAACATAGTAGACGGAAAAGGTGCAGTGTCGGGACCAGCAAGGTCCAAGTGACTCACCACGAGCAGGTAAGTCAGAGCAGATCCTGAGCAAGCAAGGGAGCCCACTGGAGCCAAAGAAGACCCTCAAGAGGACCCATGGGCCGAAGGCACAGGAGTTGCAAGAGGACCTTAAGCAGCTCACCGAAGGATGAAGGCCCACGGTGCAGAGGATGTGGTAAGGACAAGGATCTTGGTTGCAAGAGATGCTTGAGGTTGGAGCTTCTTGAAGCCTGAAGATCTCTGGTGAAGAGAGTCTACAAGCCTTGGCAACGGCAAGTCACCGCGATGTACAGGGGTACTACTCCAGCGGTTCAGACGAGGGATACTGGCTTCAAACTGGCTGTGAAGACAGTGCAGGCCTCGAGGGAGATGCAGAACCACCACCTGTGTTGCTGAACCTTTCGGAGTCTGTAGGAGCTCAGGAACAGCAGATGGGTCAGCTTTGTTGCGGTGCCTACAGGTGCAGGGAAATGACTCCTTCAGTTCAAGGGAGATTCCTTCGGGTGTCTTTGATGTCCACAGGCCTGGAGAAGAACCTGTATGGAGCACAGGCACAGATGACGCAGAAGACTGGCAGGACGACGAGACCAGGAGCAGCAGGAGTCTTCCCAGTTGCAGTCTCGGTTCCAGACTGTTGAAAATGAAGTGGTTTTGAATCTGAATCCTGTCCCACGACAAATCTAAGGAAGCACCCACAGGTTAGCCCTTAAGTACCCTAAGGAAAGGGTTGGGATGATTCAGGGGTCCCTCCCACAGCAGGGGCTGGATAGTGGGGTGGATACTCCCATGTACTTTGTCCAGTTTTGCGCCAGAGTGGGAGCCAACGACTCCCTGAACTGGTTCCAACTGGAGTATGTAAGGAGAGCACCAAATGTGCCCTTCAAAGCAGTCTAGTGGCACTGGCAAGTGCCCCTACCCTGTCCCAATACACTAAGTCCTGTCTGGGAGGTAGTCACACCTCCCGGTGACAGGAAACCTATTGTCCTGCCTTCCCCTGCTTGAGCTTGGCTCAGCAGCAGGAGGGCAGAATCGTGTCTCTGGTCGGCAACAGCCCTAGCTTGCTGTTCGGGTCTGGAAGATTGGTAGCGGGAGGACTGCGCGCCTCCAGGATACACCATTTACGGTGTTCGTTTACGGTGTTGAGGTATGATTCCAACATGTTTGATACCAACCACAACAGGGTTCATTAAGGCCAGTTTAGAGTTAGCCATCGCGGAATGACGCATGGTCACTCTATGTATCATAATGGCTGATGCACTTACAACCCAGGAGAATGGACCATGGGAGACCCCTGGTGTACCTATGCCCTGGGTACCCTAGTACCATATACTGGAGACTTACAAGGGTACACCAGTAGCAAATCTGGGGTGTACCTAAGTACTCACCATTTCCAATTTAGGGAAGAAGCACAGAGACTGGGTTCCTGATTAGCAGGATCCCAGTCAGACTAGTCAGAAAAATATAATGACACCAGCAAAAAGTGGGCATGACCATTAAAGCAGATCCTACTTTCCTACAATATCCCTGAGGTGGTGGTGGCGGTAATTGACGAGGGCGGATCTGAATGAGGTGAGATCGGAGGGGTTCTTGCTGGAGTGTCAACGTCTCTCTAGTTTCTTGCAGTCGCGAGAGCCAGCTGGCGTGGTTAGCGAGTGTTAGAAATGGGATCTCTAGTTGGCAAGGGCTTGCACCTTTGTCCAAGTAGGGACCCTTCTTCCTAGTCAGGGTAAGGGTGTTACACTCGTGAAGTAACCCCTGCTCACCCTCGTGGTAGCTTGGCACGAGCAGTCAGGCTTAATTCAGAGGCAGTGTGTAAAGCATTTGCACATAACCAACAGTAATACAGTGTAAGCACTACAAACGGACACCACACCAGTTTAGAAAAATAACCAATATTTTATATACTCGAGACAAGACCAATTACGACAAAAATCCACAATACTATACTCTAAAAATGAATGCTTGATAAGGTAACTTCTTCTTTGCAGGAATAGTTCAAAAACAAAGTTCGTACGAGTCGGTAGCTCCGTCCGAGCCTACAGCGATGCTGAAAACCACAGAGTCTAACAGTTCCAGCCGACCTCGTCGATACGGGCCAGCAGAGTCGTGAACAGACTCGGTCACAGTACCTTTCTCGTTGTGGCTGGTACGGAGTGTACGAGCCGGTCGGCGTTCGTCGCGGTTGCGGTGCAAGACGGAGCGATGCAAGGTGCGGTGTCCCTCGATGCGGTGCAGGCAGCGGCTCGATGAGCGTCATGCAGACGGAGTCGGTGAGTCCAAGGCGTGCGATGCAGGGTGAGACGATGCTCGATGCGGTGCTGACAGGTTGCGATGCAGATGACCAAGCCGGAGTGCGGGAGCTGGCATCGGACAGCGGTGCGAGTCGGAGCGGTGCATCGCAGACGTGCGAGCGGTGCCCCAAATGCGATGCGGTTACGACTCTTGAGCCAGTTGCAGCGACCGCGTCGGTCGGGTCCGGCTGGTTCGGTGAAGCGATGCGATGCGAACTGCGGTGCCCACAGGTCACGGTGCAAGCAGCGGCTCGGTGTTGGCGGCGTCGGACGTCGCCCACGGTGAGACCAGGGTTGCGATGCGAAGCGGGGCGATGCGGTCTGCGGTGCAAACAGGTCACCGGTCAGGGATGGATTCGGTTGACGGAGTCGGTTGCAGTTCCCTTCCTCTGTGGCAACTGAAACAGCTGTTCCAGAAGCGGTACCCAGAGGCTGGTGAAGTCTTTGTAGTCCCTGAGACTTCTTAACAGGAGGCCAGCTCGGTTCCAGGCCCTTGGAGATACTCAGCACAAGTTTGTAGAAAGTTCCTTCCTTTCACTGCCCAAGGCAGAAGCAGCAGCTGCAGGCCAACTCAACAAAGCAACAACACAGCAAAGGGGCAGTACTCCTCCTGGCAGCTCTTCCAGCTCTTCGTCTTGGCAGGTTCCTTGATTCCAGCGAGATCTAAATTCATGGGGTCAGGGCCCCAATATTTATATCCCAAATTCCTTTGTTCTCTGAAGGCAGAGAGGCCTTTGCCTAGTCCAAACCAGTTCTGGAGCACTTTGTTGACAAGTCTCCGTCCCTTCTTTCAGTGAGTGGGCCAGGGACATCAGACGCACCACAGGAGGTGGAGCCAGCATTGTGGAGGGAAGGCACTGTCCTATTCAGGGCCCAGGTGCGACCCCTCCCACCCATCTACATGTAGAACTTGCTATTCAGCCCTGTGCTGACTCACCCTGTCTCCTGGCATCCCCCAGCCCCTGTCACTCACACTCCAGACAAGGAATACACAACCTCGCAGAGGCAGGCTTGGATGGTTAGACAAGAAAATACCCACTTTCTAAAAGTGGTATTTTCAAACACAGAATGTTAAAACCAACTTCACTAAAAGATGCATTTTATCATTCTGAGTCCAGGCATACTAAACTCGAATGTCTACCATGTTCCCAGGGTCAGTTAGGATTATAAGCTGTAATAATCAAAACTGCCCGTTCTGGCCTAGGGGAACAGGTAGCCTTGCGATAGTGAAAAACGAACTAGGCTGTAATTCACTATCAGGACATGCCGCACACACCCGGGCATGTCCTACCTTTCGCATACACCGCACCCTGCCCACAGGGGTACCTTGGGCCTACCTTAGGGGTGACTAACATGTAGCAAAGGGAAGGTTTAGGGACTTGCAAGTGTGTGCACTTGCCAAGTCGACATGGCAGCCCCAGGCTGCGCACAGGCTCTGCGATGGCAGGCCCGAGTTACATTTTACGGGCTGTTTGCGTGGGTGGCACAATCCAGTGCTGCAGCCCACCAACAGCATTTGGTCTATAGGCCCTGGCACTCGCAGTGCACTTTACAAGGGACTGACAGATAAACCAAATAGGCCAATCATGGAAACACCAATCCATAACACATTTTATACAGGAGCACTTGCACGTTCCCACTGGACCGCAGTGAGGAAAGTGCGCAGAATCATTACACCAGCAAAAACAGAGTCAAAACCGGGAGGTCAGAAAGCAAAAAGTCAGGGGAAACACGCCAAAAGATGCCAAGTCTAACACATGTCCCCTCCAGCTGAAAGTAGGGAGAACTACCCAACCCCATTGGAGTTCTCTTCACTAAGGCGGAAGAACCTGGACAGGCCATCTGCGTTGGCGTGTTCTGTACCAGGACGGTGTTCCACCGTAAAGTCCATTCCCTGTAGGGAGATGGACCACCTCAGCAGTTTTGGATTCTCACCCCTCATTTGCATCAACCATCTGAGGGGCCTGTGGTCTGTCTGAACCCGGAAGTGAGTCCCAAACAGGTATGGTCTCAACTTCTTCAGTGCCCAGACCACAGCAAAAGCTTCCCTTTCTATGGCACTCCACCTCTGTTCCCTGGGAAGTAGTCTCCTGCTAAGGAAGACTACAGGCTGATCCAGGCCCTCTTCGTTCAGTTGTGAGAGCACCGCTCCCACACCATGCTCTGAAGCGTCAGTCTGCACGACGAATTCTTTGGAGAAGTCAGGTGCCTTGAGCACGGGCGCCGTGCACATGGCTGCCTTCAGGGCATCAAAAGCTTTCTGGCAGGACTCAGTCCAGATCACTTTCCTGGGCTGCCTCTTAGAGGTCAGCTCTGTTAAGGGGGCAACGATGGTGCCATAGCCCTTAACAAATCTCCTATAGTAACCGGTGAGACCTAAGAAGGCTCTCACCTCTGTCTGGGTCTTGGGGGTTCCCAAGCCAGAATGGTGTCAATCTTGGGTTGTAGGGGCGCCACCTGGCCGCTTCCTACCTGGTGTCCCAAGTACACCACAGAACCCTGCCCGATCTGGCACTTACTGGCCTTGATCGTGAGGCCTGCACCTTGCAGAGCCCTCAACACTTTCTCAAGGTGCTGTAAATGTTCTTCCCAGCTGGAACTGAACACAGCAATGTCATCCAGGTAGGCGGCACTGAAATCCTCCAGCCCGGCCAACACCTGATTGACCAACCTCTGAAAGGTGGCAGGGGCATTCTTCAACCCAAAGGGCATCACCCGGAATTGGTAATGACCTTCTGGGGTTGAGAATGCTGATCTCTCCTTGGCCCCATCGGTTAAGGCAATCTGCCAGTACCCAGACGTCAAATCAAACGTGCTGAGGAACCGGGCAGCTCCCAACCGATCAATGAGCTCATCAGCTTTGGGGATGGGGTGCGCGTCAATCCTGGTGACGGCATTGAGCCCACGGTAGTCCACACAAAACCGGAGTTCTGGAGTGGCACCGGGCGCCGCAGCCTTTGGACCAAGACCACTGGGCTGGCCCAAGGACTGTGGGAGGGCTCAATCACCCCTAACGCCAACATCTTAGAGACCTCCTCCTTGATGCTGGCTCTGACCCGGTCAGTCAACCTGTAAATCTTGTGCTTCACAGGATGGCTGTCACCGGTGTCCACGTCATGGGTACACCAGTGAGTAACACCGGGGGTCAGAGAGAACAGTGGGGCGAACTGTCCCACCAACTGGCGACAGTCCCCCTGCTGCTCCTGAGTCAGAGTAGGGGAGAGGATCACACCCTCTACTGACCCATCATGCTCCTTGGTAGACAGGAGGTCAGGGAGAGGCTCGCTCTCCTCTTCCACCCCATCATCTGTCGCCAAGAGCATACTCACTTCGGACCTCTCGAAGTGGGGCTTGAGGCGGTTCACGTGAAGGACCCTCAAAGGGTTCCTTGGAGCCTGCAAATCCACCAGGTAGGTGACGTCACTTTTGCGCTCCTTTACCTCATATGGCCCAGTCCACTTGTCCTGCAAGGCACAAGGTGCCACTGGGGCCATGACCCACACTTTTTGCCCAGGTTGAAATTCGACCAGAGTGGCGTTCTGGTCATACCATCTCTTCATTTCTTCCTGGCTGGCTTCTAGGTTCTCCTGAGCGAGTTTCCTGAAGCGGGCAGTTTGGTTTCTAAAGGCCAGCATGTAGCTAAATACATCCTGGGGAGTTTTCCTGGGAGCCGCCTCCCAGCCTTCCTTTACCAAACTCAGAGGTCCTCTGACAGGGTGGCCATACAGGAGCTCAAAGGGGCTGTACCCAAGAGACTTCTGAGGCACCTCCCTGTATGCAAAGAGTAGGCATGGCAAGAGGACGTCCCACTTACGCCTCATGGGTTCTGTTAGACCCTTGATCATGCCTTTCAAGGTCTGGTTGAATCTCTCCACCAGACCGTTTCCTTGTGGGTTGTAAGGAGTGGTGAACTTGTAGGTTACACCACACTCCTTCCACAGGGATGTCATATACTTCGATATGAAATTGGTCCCCCTATCAGAAACCACCTCTCTGGGGAATCCCACACGGGAAAAGATCCCCATTAACGCCCAGCCCACCACTGGCGCCGTCGTTGTCCTGAGAGGGATTGCCTCCGGGTACCGGGTGGCATGGTCCACCAAGACCAGGATGTACCTGTTGCCCATGGCTGTCTTGGGATCCAGTGGCCCCACAATATCCATCCCTACCCTTTCAAAGGGTGTTCCAACAACAGGAAAAGGTTGGAGAGGAGCTTTGACCTTCCTCCCACTCTTACCACTTGCCTGGCAAGTTTGGCAAGACCTACAGTGTGCATCTGACTGCCTTCGCATTTGGGGCCAAAAGAAGTGGGTGACAAGCCTGTCAAAGGTCTTGTCCTGCCTCAAATGTCCTGCCAAAGGCACGTCATGAGCCAGACCCAGTAGGAAGGTCCTGAAGCGCTGGGGTACCACCAGCACACGGGCTGACCCAGGCTCAGCAACCTTAGGCTCACTGTATAGGAGACCACTCTCCCAGTAGATCAGATGTGACCCGGGCTGATTACCAGCTGCCTGGTCTGCAGCCTGCCGCCGCAGACCCTCCAGAGTAGGGCACTCGCTCTGCTCCCTGCAGAACTCCTCCCTGGTGGGACCCCCTTCTTGCTGCCAATGGGTCAGCTCAGAGATGTCTCCCAGTTCGGCTACCTGCTCCCCTGTAGGCACCGGGGCGTCCCCCTCGAGGTCCGCCTCCTCCCGGTCCGTGGGAACTTCGGGGGCCGGTTTCCCGCGCCCCTGCCCTTTCTCTTGGCAGGGACTTGGGCCACTGTTTCAGGCTCCAAGTCCTCTTGGTCACCCTTTCTGGCTGCCATTGACCGAGTAGACACGCATGCCCACTCTGGGAACCCAAGCATCTCCAAGTGAGACCTGAGCTCAACCTCCTTCCATGAGGACTGCTCCAGGTCGTTTCCTAGCAGACAATCTACAGGCATGGTAGGGCTCACAACCATCCTCAAGGGACCTGAGACCCCCCCATTCAAAGGGAACCTGCGCCACCATACATTGGCGCTCTGAGTTGTCGACAGCAACTACTTGGTGGAATGCTCCTGGGACTACTTGCTTCTCAGACACCAGGTGACACCGGACTGAGGTCACACTGGCTCCAGTATCTCTGAGAGCCTCTACCCTGTTCCCATTAATGGTCACCCAGGTGCTATATTTCTTTGTGTTAGGGGGCACCTGGTTTCCTGGGACCATCTCACTGTCCCCTAGTGAGACAAGGGTCATTTCTGCGGGATCCCCACCCTCCTGTGGGCACCCCTCCTCCCCAAGCGCTACACTAGCCAACACTTTGGACTGTCCACCGGTGGGTGGCTGTGTCCCCTTCGGGTACTTGGGGTCCCCCTTAAAGTGACCTACCTGGTCACATGCATAACACTTGCGGGGGCCGGTCTCAACAGGCTTCCCTGTAGAGACCCCTTTCTTCTTATCACCGGGGGCTGGGAACCTTTACCCTGGGTACTAGTTTGGGGCCCTTTAGAGAACTCCTGTGCTTTACCCTTGCCCCCCACCTTTCTGCTGGGGACCCTGCCCACCTTTGGCTGAGTCTCCCCCAAACGCTTTCTTGTGGACCCTGGTACTCACCCAGCGGTCCGCTTCCATAGCAAGCTTCCTGGGGTCAGTTAGCTTACTATCAACTAGGTGCTGGCGCAGATCTGCAAAACATAGACTAGACAAGTGCTCCCATGCAATCAAGTTGTAGAGCCCCTGAAAATCTGTTACACTACTGCCCTTCACCCAACCATCCAGAGACCTGCAGAACACATCCACACATTCCAACCAAGTGTTGGCATCAGACTTCTTACTGGACCTGAACTGATCCCTGTACTTTTCAGGAGTAAGACCATACTTCGTGAGAAGGGCATCCTTCATGTCAGCATAGGTGAGGTGATACCCCTTACCCAAAGCTATCAGAGCATCCCTTGCTTCTTCAGGGAAAAGTGGCCACAATCCTGCTCCCCAATTCTCCTCAGGGACCCCATTCATGTGTATGGCTGCCTCATAACCCTGAAACCACCTTTGTATGTCATCCCCCTTCTTGAACTCCTTGCCTACGTTCTTGGGAATGTGCACAATCCTGTCTGCCTTTCTGGACGAATTGCTGCCACCATCTGAGCCTGACTTACTCCTAAGTTCTAGCTCCTTCAATTCTCTCTCATGCTCTAAGAGCATCTTCCTTTCCTCTATGGCCAATCTCTTCTCCTCCCGCTCACTCTCCAGCCTGAGCTTCTGCAGCTCAAACTGCCTTGCCTCCCGCCTGTCCTCCAGCTCCTCTGGGGACAGACTGCTGCTGCCTGACCTGGCGGGTTCCCCCCCACCCAAAAGCACATCCACCCTGGAAATAGGCTCCTCTGCCTCCTCACTGAGATTACCAGGCAGCCCATTGGCATGTCTGGCTGCTACCCAGGCCCTCAGCGCCTTCTGTAGCTCCTCCTTCCTTGTGAGGCCTTTAATTTGGACTTTCAGGTTTTTACAAATCGCCCGTAGCTCCTTTACGGCGTAGGATTCCAACCTATCCTCCTCAAAGATAACTTCCAGAGATGCAACGGATGATGCAATTGATTCAGGCATGACAAAAGTAGTGAGTTGAAAACTGGCACGATCAAAAATAGGCCAAAAGGAAAAGAACCAGTATGTGGTACGTAATGGTCTGCGATATGGTAGTAGTGCACACCAATCACTGTAAGTCAAGTGCAAACACAAGTCCTATCCTCACCGCTGACAACCAATGTTAGAAATGGGATCTCTAGTTGGCAAGGGCTTGCACCTTTGTCCAAGTAGGGACCCTTCTTCCTAGTCAGGGTAAGGGTGTTACACTCGTGAAGTAACCCCTGCTCACCCTCGTGGTAGCTTGGCACGAGCAGTCAGGCTTAATTCAGAGGCAGTGTGTAAAGCATTTGCACATAACCAACAGTAATACAGTGTAAGCACTACAAACGGACACCACACCAGTTTAGAAAAATAACCAATATTTTATATACTCGAGACAAGACCAATTACGACAAAAATCCACAATACTATACTTTAAAAATGAATGCTTGATAAGGTAACTTCTTCTTTGCAGGAATAGTTCAAAAACAAAGTTCGTACGAGTCGGTAGCTCCGTCCGAGCCTACAGCGATGCTGAAAACCACAGAGTCTAACAGTTCCAGCCGACCGCGTCGATACGGGCCAGCAGAGTCGTGAACAGACTCGGTCACAGTACCTTTCTCGTTGTGGCTGGTACGGAGTGTACGAGCCGGTCGGCGTTCGTCGCGGTTGCGGTGCAAGACGGAGCGATGCAAGGTGCGGTGTCCCTCGATGCGGTGCAGGCAGCGGCTCGATGAGCGTCGTGCAGACGGAGTCGGTGAGTCCAAGGCGTGCGATGCAGGGTGAGACGATGCTCGATGTGGTGCTGACAGGTTGCGATGCAGGCGACCAAGCCGGAGTGCGGGAGCTGGCATCGGACAGCGGTGCGAGTCGGAGCGGTGTGTCGCAGACGTGCGAGCGGTGCCCCAAATGCGATGCGGTCACGACTCTTGAGCCAGTTGCAGCGACCGCGTCGGTCGGGTCCGGCTGGTTCGGTGAAGCGATGCGATGCGAACTGCGGTGCCCACAGGTCACGGTGCAAGCAGCGGCTCGGTGTTGGCGGCGTCGGACGTCGCCCACGGTGAGACCAGGGTTGCGATGCGAAGCGGGGCGATGCGGTCTGCGGTGCAAACAGGTCACCGGTCAGGGATGGATTCGGTTGACGGAGTCGGTTGCAGTTCCCTTCCTCTGTGGCAACTGAAACAGTGTTCCAGAAGCGGTACCCAGAGGCTGGTGAAGTCTTTGTAGTCCCTGAGACTTCTTAACAGGAGGCCAGCTCGGTTCCAGGCCCTTGGAGATACTCAGCACAAGTTTGTAGAAAGTTCCTTCCTTTCACTGCCCAAGGCAGAAGCAGCAGCTGCAGGCCAACCCAACAAAGCAACAACACAGCAAAGGGGCAGTACTCCTCCTGGCAGCTCTTCCAGCTCTTCGTCTTGGCAGGTTCCTTGATTCCAGCGAGATCTAAATTCATGGGGTCAGGGCCCCAATATTTATATCCCAAATTCCTTTGTTCTCTGAAGGCAGAGAGGCCTTTGCCTAGTCCAAACCAGTTCTGGAGCACTTTGTTGACAAGTCTCCGTCCCTTCTTTCAGTGAGTGGGCCAGGGACATCAGTCGCACCACAGGAGGTGGAGCCAGCATTGTGGAGGGAAGGCACTGTCCTATTCAGGGCCCAGGTGCGACCCCTCCCACCCATCTACATGTAGATCTTGCTATTCAGCCCTGTGCTGACTCACCCTGTCTCCTGGCATCCCCCAGCCCCTGTCACTCACACTCCAGACAAGGAATACACAACCTCGCAGAGGCAGGCTTGGATGGTTAGACAAGAAAATACCCACTTTCTAAAAGTGGTATTTTCAAACACAGAATGTTAAAACCAACTTCACTAAAAGATGCATTTTATCATTCTGAGTCCAGGCATACTAAACTCGAATTTCTACCATGTTCCCAGGGTCAGTTAGGATTATAAGCTGTAATAATCAAAACTGCCCGTTCTGGCCTAGGGGGGAACAGGTAGCCTTGCGATAGTGAAAAACGAACTAGGCTGTAATTCACTATCAGGACATGCCGCACACACCCGGGCATGTCCTACCTTTCGCATACACCGCACCCTGCCCACAGGGGTACCTTGGGCCTACCTTAGGGGTGACTAACATGTAGCAAAGGGAAGGTTTAGGGACTTGCAAGTGTGTGCACTTGCCAAGTCGACATGGCAGCCCCAGGCTGCGCACAGGCTCTGCGATGGCAGGCCCGAGTTACATTTTACGGGCTGTTTGCGTGGGTGGCACAATCCAGTGCTGCAGCCCACCAACAGCATTTGGTCTATAGGCCCTGGCACTCGCAGTGCACTTTACAAGGGACTGACAGATAAACCAAATAGGCCAATCATGGAAACACCAATCCATAACACATTTTATACAGGAGCACTTGCACTTTCCCACTGGACCGCAGTGAGGAAAGTGCGCAGAATCATTACACCAGCAAAAACAGAGTCAAAACCGGGAGGTCAGAAAGCAAAAAGTCATGGGAAACACGCCAAGTCTAACAGCGAGTCTGTTGCAGGGGATGTCTTTCATGGGGGCGATGGTGTCTGCGACGGCGGAGATCCAGTTTGAGAATTTCTGGACTTTGAGTTCGAGGTTGTCGGAGGGGTCAAGCCTGGTTGTTTTTAGGGCAGAGGTCCAGAGGGGTTCTGTGACTTTGTTCCACTTTCGGCGGGGTCGGGTGGGTGGTCTGGTTGGGGGTTCTGAGGAGCCAGTGAAGGTGAAGTGGATGTTGCTGTGGTCTGTCCAGGTCAGTTCGGTTGTGCGGGAGAACTTTATTCTGTCACTGGTGGAGAACATAGGGTCCAGAGTGTGTCCTGCCATGTACGTGGGGGTGGAGACCAGCTGTGAGAGGCCGATGTTGCTCATGTTCTCCAGGGGATGCAGTGTTGGTGTCTTTGGGGTCTTCGAGGTGGAAATTCAGGTCTTCTAGGAAGATGTAGTGATTGGAGTCAATTGCCAGGGGGCGATGAAGTCAGGGATTGCGTTGCAGAAGCTAGGACGGGGATCCAGGGGTCTGTATGTGAGGGTTCCTCTGATGGTAGTTTTTGCGTCCAGTTTGATCTGATATTTGGGGTGTTCCGTGATTGGCGTGCTTTCATCTTCTGGGGCGGTGCATTGGAGGATGTCTTTGTGGACAATGGCAATGCCTCCGCCATGTCCGCCAGCAGTCGTGGTGTAGCAGCTTGTAGCCGGGGAGCGTCGCGGTGGCAATGTCAGGTGCCGATGAGGGGATGAGCCAAGTTTCTGTGATGGACACCACATTGGGGGCGAGGGTGGTTATGGTATCCCAGACTTCAGTGGCATGCTTGCAGAGGGATCAGACGTCGAGTACCATGCAGTGGATCCTCCGGTCAGGTGCTGACTGGTTTAGAGTAATTGGGTGGGTTGAAGTTGCAGGTGAAGCAGCAGTTCTGGCAGGTGAAGGGGCCTTCTGTGGTTTTAGGCGAGATGATCCAGCAATTGGTGCCTCTCCTGGGGTTGATGGACTGTAGCTCGTCGGAGGTGTACCAGTGGGGGGAGGGAGGACCAGGGGTCCTGGCGCTGGGCACAGTCCAGACGCGGACAGGCGCAGGCAGGCTTGCCTTTGGCATGCCAGTGGCGGGGCCACGCTTCAGCCTCCATTAAGTAGGTCCTGCCGTGGGAGGGGTGCTGGGAGGCGGGCGGCGGCGAAGGTGGGAAAAAACGAACTGCGGGAGAACGGGTGGCACAGGGAGGCCTCACTGATACAAAATAGAAGGCTGAATAGTGGGGTAAGGGGAACACAACTAAGCTATACAGAAAGGAAATCGTCTGACTAGAGGGAGGGGGGACACAAGGAAAGCAAACAGAAGCCGGCAGCAAGGCAAAAGCTGAACATGGCATCAGGGGGAACTGGCACAGGACCTGCTCAATGGGTTCGCATTGCAACCCCATTGAGCAGGTCCTGGGGTGGGAGGGTTGCTGGGTGGCTGGAGGCCGCGAAGGGTGGAAAAAACAAAGGGCGGGAGAACACTAACACAAAATAGAAGGCTGACTATGGGGGAAGAGGGGCACAACTAAGCTATACAAAAAGGAAAACGGCTGACTAGATGGAAGGGCGACACAAGGAAACCAAACAGAAGTAGGCAGCAAAGCAAGAGCTGCACAACGGCGTCAGGGCGAGCTGGCACAGGTGCAGTGGCACCAAGGATCAGGGATGTTAGGGACCCAATGCACCAATATTTTCGCTGTGCTTTACTGTCAAGCATCATTTGGACATGGCTCCATTATTATGCCACTGGCTACCTCTTCCATGCACCTTGAAGCCATGATCCAGAGCTGTGAGGCACAGGAAAGACCCATCCTTCCCAGGGCCTTGCAGCCATGGTCCAAAGCTGCGAGAACCAAGGGAGTGAGCCTTCTCTGCTGGGCCTCACAGCACTGGACTATGGCTGCGAGGCCCAGAGGAAAAGACTCTTCTGACAAGGGTAGTTATTATTAGTGTTGCAAGTGCAGAGGCACTATGGCCCTGTGGAATGATGGGCCCAATTCATCCAAATTGGGGCTGTATGTTACTGTCCAGTCAGTGCCTGGAGAGGAGGTGAAAGGGGCAGGTGAGCACCAATTTTCCGTGCTTGCACCAAGGCCCATTGAACCACTGATATGCCCCTGGTTTCCCTCCCCTGGGCCTCTCAGGCATGGTCCTCAGCATTGATGCTTAAAGGAGAAAGAAGCGTTTCTTATGCCTCACAGCACAGCTAGGTGGTCCAGGGCACGAGGCCCCTCTCAGAGGCACGGGTATTAATAGTGCAGCAAGTGTAGTGCCACAAGAGCCAAAAGGAACTAGAGGCCCAATGTACTCAAATTATGGCTGTATGCTACAGTCTAGCCAGTGGATGAGGGAAGAAAAAGGGATCCATGTACCTTACTTACCCCGGGACCCATGCACAGTGGCGTACAAAGGCTCCCGCAGTGCCGGGGGGGCCCCGAGCTCCAGGAGCCCCCTCAGCACAGCACCCTGCACTGAGAGCTCCTGATTGAGTCCGGAGGGGGCCCCTCCATGCTGCCCATGCACCGTTGTTACGCCACTCTCTCATGAGCCTCGCAGTCGAGGTCTAGTGCTGTAAAGTCAAGCGTAGGGTGCAGGATTGTCCTTGTTTTTAGGTCTCGCCTACACAGCGCGCATGTGCTGCGTAGGAGGGCCTTTAGCCGTCGCTCTGCTAATTTTCAAGCACTGCACTCGTGCTTGTGGTGGCATCCACCTTGCGGGAGCGAGCAGGGGCGCGCCACAAGCACGAGTGCAGTGCTTGAAAAGTGAAGACTCTCCCAAGCACACGCGCGCGCACCACTCGTGGGCTCACCTCCTGCTACCCCTCTCTCTCACAACAATTAGCTTTCGCGGCTGCGGAGCCGCGCTTGTGTTTCAGCGCTTTTTTTTTGCTCCTCTTGTAACTGTATTTAATTGCCCAATGATGTCCGTTTTTATTCAATGTTTATTCCCACAATTGGCACGGGCAGCATGATATTTCATTTGCACATAAGTGCCATTTCCTTTTCGCATCGCTGCGCTTTTATCTTTCTTGATGCAAAAACAGTGTCACAATGTTTAAAATTAGTCAGCCTCTGCAAACCTTTATCCAGCACGTACTTCCCTCCAGACAGCCTATGCCTGAAAGCGCGGGTATACTGACTAACACTACTCATGAAGTCATGATCTGACTCATGTCAGCAGGCTTGCCTTCACTGCGGCGGTTCAGCAGTTTTTCAATAACTTGATTACACAGCACTGCAGACCAATGCCACTGATCCTGCCGAACTACTTGAGGACGGGTGCTCCAAAACGTGCAAGTGGCTGCACTTATAAATTAAAAAGACAAATCGCTTGGAGACAAGGAGACTAAAGTTGCTTGTAGAAACAGGTTTGATGGATTGTTTTCCTTGGAGACATCTACAATGTCTTGACAACACACCGTGCTGTGGACACACCCCCAATCCAAGTACTAGAGCACGGATTTCTGACCTCTGCATTACTCAAATAGTATTTAAATATTTTGTTTCACTGCTTTAGTACTCACACATTGCCCCTTATAATTCACCTATGTGCAGCAAGGCTTTGCTTATGGACAGCTAAGAGGAGAGGAGAGACTGCCCCCCTCCATAAAACAAAGTTATTTTCAGCCAGACCCATATCCGAGGTACATGAGCAAGACACTCAGCAGTGTCCTAGAAAGCAACAAATCTCAATGGTGAATTAACTGAAAAGTAGACAGTGAATTTTTCATTATCTTCACAACTGGATTGACTTAAGTACAGATACAAACTAGACAGTTGCAATCTAGTTACTACGTTAAGTTTGGTTAAACTTTTCTGAAGTTCAGTTATAACCTCCATGTTTTAAAAACTCAATTTTAGTGGAGACGAGGCGCACAAGCATGATGAAGTTACCTTCATCATCCATGGATCTCTTCTGAACACCATAGCCGTACACAGAGGGGTCCACCAAGGGGGTGCCAAGGGGGTAGAGTTGTTCAAGTGGGGCACCACCACATCCACCACCACCACCACGTCCACCACCACCCCCACGTCCACCACCACCATGTCCACCACCACCACCACGTCCACCACCACCATGTCCCCCACCACCACCACGTCCACCACCACACCATGTCCACCACCACCACGTCCACGTCCACCACCACGTCCACCACGTCCACCACCACCACGTCCACCACCACCACGTCCACCACCACCACATCCACCACCACGTCCACCACCACGTCCACCACCACGTCCACCACCACATCCACCACCACCACCACGTCCACCACCACCACGTCCACCACCACCACGTCCACCACGTCCACCACCACCATGGCCACCACGTCCACCACCACGTCCACCACCACCATGTCCACCACCACCACCACGTCCACCACCACCACAATGTCCACCACCACCATGTCCACCACCACCACGTCCACCACCACCACCATGTCCACCACCACCACCATGTCCACCACCACCACGTCCACCACCACTACGTCCACCACCACCACCACCACCACCACGTCCACCACCACCATGTCCACCACCACCATGTCCACCACCAACACGTCCTCCACCACCACCACCATGTCCACCACCACCACGACGTCCACCACCACCACCACGTCCACCACCACCATGTCCACCACCACGTCCACCACCACCACGTCCACCACCACCACGTCCACCACATCCACCACATCCACCACCACCACGTCCACCACCACCACGTCCACCACCGCCACCACGTCCACCACCAACACGTCCACCATCACCACGTCCACCACCACCACCACATCCACCACCACCACATCCACCACCACGTCCACCACCACGTCCACGACCAAGTCCACCACGTCCACCACCACCACCTCCATCACCACCACCACCTCTACCACGTCCACCACCACCACCACGTCCACCACAACCACGTCCACCACCACGTCCACCACCACCACCACATCCACCACCACCACGTCCACCATCACCACCACGTCCACCACCACCACGTCCACCACCACCACATCCACTACCACCACCACATCCACCACCACCACCATGTCCACCACCACGTCCACCACCACCACATCCACCACCACATCCACCATGTCCACCACCACGTCCACCACCACCACCACATCCACCACGTCCACCACCACCATCATGTCCACCACCACCATGTCCACCACCATGTCCACCACCACGTCCACCACCATGTCCACCACCACCACGTCCTCCACCACCACCACGTCCTCCACCACCACCATGTGCACCACCACCACGTCCACCACCACATCCACCACCACCACCACCACGTCCACCACCACCATGTCCACCACCACCATGTCCACCACCACGTCCACCACCACGTCCACCACATCCACCACCACCACGTCCACCACCACCACCACGTCCACCACCACCACCACCTCCACCACATCCATCACGTCCACCACCACCACGTCCACCACCACCACGTCCACCACCACCACATCCACCACCACGTCCACCACCACCATGTCCACCACCACCACCACGTCCACCACCACCACCACGTCCACCACCACCACGTCCACCACCACCACGTGCACGTCCACCACCACCACCACGTCCACCACCACCACATCCACCACCACCACCACATCCACAACCACCACGTCCACCACCACGTCCACTACCACGTCCACCACCACCACCACGTCCACCACCACCCGTGACAGGTAAAGTGTCACTGGAGGGCAGGGGTAATAGGAGTGCCAACCCCGGCTGTACATGGGACATTTAAGGATGCATTGGGTGCGAGAAGACGGGAATAGGGGCTAGAAGTATTACACCAGACCCAAGATACATTTTGAAGAGGCGCAATGTCACAGGGGCTCCTGTAAAAGCACTCGCAGCATCTCTTCTTCACAGTGGCATACCTGCACGAGCCACTCACTCAAAACAAGCATTGGCATAGCCAATAGGTCTCGCCTTGGGACCTTATAAGTGTTTAGCCATGCAACACTTGATGTTGTTGCACCAAGGATATTGTGCTGGATAACTAAACACTTATAAGGTCCCAAAGGCGAGACCTATTGGCTATGCCAATGCTTGTTTATGTTTGCCTTGCATTCTCCTGTGAGCTCCTGCAGACCACCAAAGGCCCAACCTTTTTGCTCACCAAGGGACTGATGCAGGTGAGCAGCAGGCTAATCAATAGGAGATTTAAAACAAAAATGCCATCTTGGAAGACAGGAGCAGCTCAGCCCAGCAGGATGTCTTAATATGGACTCTGGAAGCAACCACTGTGCAGAGGTGGGAGGGCCAGCATTTGTTAACATGGTAACTGGGAGGGAGGACTTGCACGGCAGCCAGTAACCTACACACGCAAGTTTATGAAAATGTTTGCAATTAGAGGCGCTAAAAAGGAGGAATATAAAAGTTAAGATTAGAACAGCCCAAAATGAACAGGCATCCACCCTAAAATACTTACATCAAGATAGTGGCCAGTCAGCTTATGAGAAAATGGCAGATGAGAGAATGGCCAAGGAAGAACAAGGTCGAACAATTTGTTCAAGTGGGAGAACCAAGATTGCATCACTGGACTGCCTGTTTCAAGACACAGAACCTTTCCCCAGTGCCACAGGCTTTATCTGTTAAAGATATTAGGGGCGGATTCAAGACATGATGTAATGAGATGAAATCCCCAAAATGAACTCAGCTGTAATTTGTGGTAACCCCATATAAACATTTTCTTGGTGAGGCGGCAAACGATAAGTGTCCTGTGAAGTAATAATGGAAAGTTGGCTGCAGTACTAGCTACAGAGCCCAACGGACAGCGTGGGTGAGGTTGGAGGTGCGGCAGGACCCTTCTGTGGGCCACGCAGCACTGGACCATCAAGGGGAACCCCAGAGGAAGGCTCTCCCACCCTTGGGCCTTACAGACATGGTCAAGCACTGAAGGGGTCAAGAGAGGGCCAAACGATGACCTTGCAGTGCCAGACCATCAGTGCCAGGCCCAGTGGGGGGCTCTTCCTCCCTTGGACCTCGGCGCCTTGGCTATGCACTGTGTGACCCAGAGAAGGGGGCCCTAGTGTTGCTTTCATTACTTGTGAAGTTCAAGGAATACTTTTTTTCCAGTTAATTTCATGTCTGCAAACTGGTGTTGTCTCTAGATCCCACACATGTGTGCAAAACTCCTCCAGCTGTTTGCGGCACAGTGACTTATCAGATTGCACATGGCTGTGTCAGCTCAACAAAGATCTGCTCTGTTTGTTTGAAGAAGAAATTAATAATGTATGTTATGCTAAAAGACAAACCACATACTTCTTCTAGAAATGAATTGAAATTGTAGAATACATACCATATTGTATCACGCATATGGTTTGGGTTGAGTTGATGACATTTACTGAACAGTGAAATATCCAGCCTTCCAGTTCCCCATTTTCTTGATACATGGCTTACATGGTCTTCAGTTTTACCTTTACTTTCTCACTTTCATTCGTACAGGTCTAGAGATAAAACAAATGTTATGCTGTGCTATATTAATTTGTAAGGTGCAGTTACACTGAGCTTCTACGCACTGAAGCCGGTAATATGAGTAGCCTAAAAAGAGAGAAATACAAGTTATTGGATAAAAAGCCAGTTTTCCTGAATGTAATAATTGAATTAAAATTGGATTCTCAGCGAATGACAGCCGGGAGAGGGTTCCACAATTTGGCAGCTACCATGGAGAAGGATTTGTCCACCTATGGAACTGTTCTAGCTCTTGGCCCAGTCAGTAAGAACTGATTGGTGGAGCTAAAGGCTTTATTTGAAGGTTAGAAAGCCAGGACAGTGGTGATGTAAGATTTTATTTACAATGATAAGGGCTTTGAAGGCAACTCTAGATCCAATGTTAGTCAGTGCAGGGTTCATAGGTATGGCGATATCCTGTCATGTTTTGAGATGTCGAGTATGAGGCAGGCAGCAGCATTGTGCATGAGTTGAAGTCGATAGAAGAGTTTTTAAGGGACGGCTCAATAAATGGCCTTAGTGTAATCCAACCTAGATTGAATCAAGACTTTGACTACTGATAAATGTGCCAGATGCTGAGGATGTAAGATAAAGGTTTCTTCAAGATCTCGATTAGGAGTGGGCGTAACTCGCTTAATTCTGCGTAGTGTAATCACGCGGAATTACCTAAGAATTGCTCTTGGAGTAGAATTTTCCCCCAGCGTACTCTGGGCATTTAGCGCTATTTTCTTAGCGCTCGCTAAATGTGCTGTTTTAGTATGATTTTTTTCCCCCCTCAAATTACTCTTAATTATGTGAGCAGGAGTAATCACGTTATTAAGGGTAATTCCATGTCAATGAGTAATAGGAACTACCAAAATTACTCCGATTACTACGGCGTAATTAAAATACCACCCAGGCTTAACCATGAGTCGGCCAAAGCACATGCCGGACACGTTTGTGGCTTGTGATTTGAGTGATAGATTGATGGTGAGATGGATGCATAGATTGCATACATCCCCAGGTGGGGATAGAGGGGGTTGCATAGATTGAGGCTAGCAGGCCATGAGCCAAAAGGGAAATGCTTTGGCAGCACTTTGATTTTTGTAGGATTGATCTTTAGGAAGTTAGAGATCATCCAGTCGGACAATGCAATTGGTCAAAGTCTTTCCATCGTATGCAAGGTTCATGTTTGCACTCAGATTGAACAGGCTAGATGAGATTTGAGTGGCACCCACAAACTTATAGAAACTCACCCCTCGGTTCTGTAGGAGAGTAGATTAAAAAGCTGTGTGGACGTGACTGCATCTTGTGAGACAACATAGGTCAATTGCTTAGTTGTGGAATGAAAAGGTGGTACCTTACTGATCTGCTTATGGTCAGGTATAAATGATATAATCCTTTTGATGACTCGGCGCCCTAACCCCAGCCCCACTTTTTTTAGGGTTTTTTCAGGATGGAATGATTTATAATATTGAAGACTGTTGACAGGTCTAAAATCTCCAGTCCGCAAACACCCCCAATGTCGGTCAGGTGTCAAAGATAAGTGGAAACCAATCGGATCACCAGTTTTGTATTGTGCCCTGTCTAGAATCCGGCTTATAAAGTATCCAAAAGATTGTCCTCAACAAATTGGTGGAGCTGTTAAAAAACATTTTGCTCCAAAATTTGCAAAAAAATGGTAGAACGGAAACTGGCTAAAAGTTATTTCAAATCTTGTGGGTCAACAGTGTTTGTGTTTTTTTCTAAATGTATCTCACTGAGGCATTTTTCCATGTGATGAGGAAAGCACCTTGTCCTAAATAACAAATTAAAAAGTACAGAAATTGAGTTTTAAAACTTTTAAACATTAATTTAGCTGTGCATAAGCCAGTTGGACTATAGCTTGCAACGGGTGCATCAAAACTGGCCACATTAATTGCTGTGAAAGAGTTTAAAGTAATCACTCTTTGGATGTTGTGAGTGGTCAGCGAAATGTCACCAGGTGTAGGAATGGTTTCAGCCTGGATGATGTCACTTATTGGTTTATTCTTCACGAAGTATATTTGAGCCAGATTGTTGTGCAGTTGTTTGGAGTGCTCTAAGGTAGCCGAGGAAGCTGGAAGAGATTGTCATTTTTACGCAATATGGAATAATTCTTTCAACAGGGTCAAAGCTTGGGAGATGCGGTCAGAGAAATAGCTTTTTTTGGCTTCACTGGTTTTAATTGTACAGATGATAACCATGTTGATATATTCTATTAATTTATTGATATTGAACTTTTTATACCGTAGTCTATGCTCTTCACAGTTCAAGTTGGGGAGATTTTAATGTGTTGCCGAACCTAAGGTTTTTTGGTCACTATAGTTATATCCCAGGCAGTTCTTTTGAGATTTTTGCTCTTTTGCTCTGCTGAGAAAAACAAAAAGAGATGGGAAGAATGCTTAAATTAATTTAGACACTGGTCAGTACTTGGGTGGAATTCCAGTCCATGATTGTATTCACTGTGTTACCACTATCAGGGGCAAACCTTATGCAATTCAGTCTTGCTTCTGCTTAGCTGGAATAGTCCTGCCATGTCATCTCTCCTTTCAACAGAAACACAGGCAAGTCCAGACTGGTCTCAGTCTTGTTCGGCCCTCAGCAAGATGCAGATTGCATCCTATGGCCAAGTGATCTATGGGGCCCATATCTGGGAAATCCCATTGCACTTCTGGACTTTCACTGAGAAGAGAAAAGCAATGCTTGAACTAATGTCAGCCCTTGTGATTATGGCATTAGGCATTCCAGGCCATCGTTGTTTTGCCGGGTGTGCCACGGACATGGATCAACCATATGCAGATCAGCCTTGGCCCTCCTGTAGAAAACATAACAAATGCCAGCTTCTGATCCTTCATCCAATTTGTCTTCTCTTTAGACATGAAAATACTGGCAATACCGGTACAATGCTGGCCACCTGGGAACTAGAGGACTGGCCTCCCTCCCCTGTGCCTTGCACTCATAGTCCAGCACTGTGAGGCCCAGGGAAATAGGGCAGTGAGGGAGCCAGGTTCGCAGCATCATTTAATTTCATTTGGACGTTTGCTTTCCAGGTATGCTGCATAACTGGGAAGAATCATTGTACGTAGGTGAAAGAGATACATCTCAAAACTGTTAATTGAATCTGCATCATGCTAATTTACAAAAGGAAATGCACTCTGGAACCCCTACGTATATACTAATAATTAGAATCAGAACTTTTAAAGGCTGCAGAGGGCGTCGATAGGGGACGATGCCATTAAACCCTTTTGCCGATATATCATTGAATACGGGTAGTTTCTTGTATTTTACAGTGGATAGTGTGATGGTTTTACTCCAGATCAAGTTATTTACAACTGTTTTGTTTGCTTTCATATTGTTCTTGCTCAAAGTTTTTCTGCATTTCACACCTTATCTTGAACTGGGTATCTGGGAAACCATATTAGAATGTTAATGCACACTAGGCCCCTTAATGCCATCCTACATGCTGGAGCACATCTCATTAGGGCCTGAAGAAATATGACTGCATCACCCCACCCTGCTGGACTCCACAGTCTCCCTTTGCGAGCCCACATTCCATTCAGAACCAGCCGCATCATCTACAAAGCCATCATGGTTGGCACCCCTGCAGATTTTGATGACAAGATCAACATCTCTGCACACCTACACCAAGGACACCTTTCAGACTGAAGAAGCGCAAAAACGGAAAAAAAACTAGACAAAAATAAACAAGACAAATGGCCTTCCCTTTCTATACACCAAGGATCTGGAACAATATCCTCATATCTGTCCAGACAGCGCCAACCAAGCTCCAATTTAGGAAACAGCTGAAAACTCACCTCTTTAAAGAACACTGCATCATGATGCAGTAACACTCCACAAACCAGCTACCCCTCCTATCACATGCTAACTGTATTTGGCTTTGAACATTATAGCTCTCTGCTGCCTTTCGGCTAGGTCTGAGGTGCATAAATACCACATTCAGATATATAAAACAGTGCACAAACCTGGAAACAATTTAACAGTTGGTTAAAGATGTATGTTTTAGACCTTGGCAAAACTTTTACACCCAGTGTGACTAATATAATGTGTTTCCACTTAATAGAACTTCAAAATATATGTACTTATTATATCAGGCTTATTGGTTTTTCGTTGTTTTACTAATATCCGCAACATGAAAGTTGCTTTTTGCTAAGTCACTTTTATAATGCCAGAGGACCAATAGTCAATTGATGGCACTTCCTGTGATGTCATTTCCTGTGATGTCATATTGTATTCAAGTTAGAGGGCCCCAAAAAACCCTATAACCAGCCCTATAGTGGGTGATGTGTATGCATCAATACTTTACTACTCCTTGTGCTGTTGCTAAGTAATGCATAGTTACCGACTGGCCATGCCATGCTTTAAAAGAATAAGTCAAGCAAGAGGACTAATTTCCATCATTCATCTGCCTAGGCAGTGATGTCAATGGATTTTTCCCATCCGCCATCTGCACAGGAAGAGACATCACTGCATTTCCCATGATACATCTGCATGGAAAGTGACATCATTGGGTTTACCATCATTCATCTGCACAGGAAGTGACATCAATGGCTTTCCCATCATCCATCTACACAAAAAGTGACATCACTCCTCCGTCAGACCTTCGTAATGGCGGCGGCAGCACGGATGTGCAGCGGGCATGCAAAGGCAAGCCCGTCTGTGCCTGTCCATGCCTGGACCGTGTCCAGCACCATGAAGCCTGATCCTTCCCCCCATCCTGCCATTACCTCACTACAACCCTGCGCGCCCTCAACCCTGGCTGCCGCTCCATACTCTGCTGCCTCGCTGCAACACATAACACTAAGGGAGCATTCTCCTGTGCTTCCTGCAAGTGTTCATTCACTTACCCACATACAACACTCACCACACCAGCAATTCCCAACACCCCACTCTCTCATACTCACCCAGTCCTGCAAACACCTGCACAACACTAAGATCTCGGACCTGCTGCACAACAACTCCTCTGGTCTACTTTTCCTCACAGAAACCTGGCTAAACCCCGCATTGGGCCTTGACATCGCCACAGTCATCCTCCCGGCTGCAAGATTACCTGGCAAGATAGACTTCACAAGCCAAGAGGCGAAATCGCCATCATTCACAAGAACTCCATCAGCTGCACCACCTCCATAAACATGTCATACTCCAACATGGGAAATCTGCTATTCAAGCTCCACGCCATAGCTAACTGCACCCCAAGTGGCCTACTCATCTACAGACCACCGGAGTGGTGCACCAACTTCACTGACACCATCA
The DNA here is from genome assembly GCA_963921515.1 of Calotriton arnoldi. Lineage (NCBI taxonomy): Eukaryota > Metazoa > Chordata > Amphibia > Caudata > Salamandridae > Calotriton > Calotriton arnoldi. The sequence continues at coordinate 1,311,688 of CAWUFW010000656.1, forward strand.
CGGACTTCGTCACACCACTCACCCTCAACGCTAGCAATTACATCCTACTCAGAAACCTAAACTTCAACCTGGATGACCACGCCGACCCAACTCAAAAGCACTCATCGATGGCCTTGGAAGCATGGGCCTCACCCAGTGAGAGTAGGAACCAACCCATGATGCCAGACACCCGCTGGACCCTATTTTCACCACCTTCAACAACATCCGAATCAACAAGCTCACACCAATCTCCTGGACAGACCAAGCTCTCGTTAAGTTCAGAATCCCTGTCCCAATCCAAAGCACATGCACTACTGCCAGACCAGTCTACCAAAACTGGAACTCAACACCCATCAACCTGAACACAGCAACAGCTTCCCCAAAGCCATCAAGACTTTCAACAATTGGATCACCTCCTGTGCCAACTCCTGGCCCACCTCAAACACAACAATGCAACATGATCTAGACCCCAGGCCAGTTGGTCTATAGAGGAACTCAGATTGATGAAATATCATTACAAACAACTAGAGTGCAAATGGAGAATGTACCAGGAAAATGTAGACAGGAGCATGTTCCAATTTGCCTTGAGGGGCTACCACCAAATGATCCTGAACGTGGGACCACATTGATGCCAGCACCAATAGAAGCACAGGATTATTTGCCATTATGAAGCATTTCACCTCATCTGGGGCTGCCTCCAACGTGATCACTCCCTCGCAGTACCTCTTCAACTATGTCTCTCAATTCTTCAGGAACAAAGTCACCGCCATTTGCAGCAACTTCAACCTGCAGCTAGGCCCGATGAACCTCACTAAATGCCTCCCGATCTTATACAAAGAACCAATGCTAACTAAATGGCCAGTCATCACCCCAGAATACACCACAGCCACCATGAAGTCCATCCACTCAGGGGCCACATGGGACCCCTTCCCCACCACTCCTACTCCAGAGGACTGCAACCCATCAGCGCCATGCTCATATCCATTCTGAATGCCCCTATGTAAGGAAAGGCCTCTTTTTGTTTGGTCTCCCCCAAGTTTTTCAATTCATGCTGATGGTTTTTTCAACTCTGAGAGTGCACTGAGTCCTGCTAACCAGACCCCAGTGCCAGTGCCCTGACCCTAAAGTGTATGTCAAATTGGCTGTACCCAATTGGAAATGGCTAACTTATCTGTAAGTCCCTAGTAAGGGGTACCAGGGTACCCAGGACATGTAAGTTAGAGGGGCACCCCAGGGTTTGCAGCACTGATTGTGCCACCCTGGAGATTCCCCAAGTAAAACGAGTCCCCCAATCCGCCTCTGGTAGAGCAGTCTTGCACTGGTAGCCTGACTTTGCCATTGACGCAATGGCAAAGTCACCACTTCCCTTTACATGTGGGTAAATCACCCCTCTGGCAGGCTTACTGAGTCCTAAAGGCAGGGTGTAACATATGACATGGGCAGGACATGGACTTTACATGGCCTGACAGTAAAACACACAAAACTGCCTTTTTATTGTGGAAAGACTTTGTCGCCCAATTGGCGAGTACAGGGTTACACGCTGACCCCCTGCCGTGCTAACTCCTGAACGGTGCGACTAAAGTGGGCACTCCAAAGTATCAAACAATTTCTTACATTAAGCCCGACATGTATCTCATGTCAAAATCAATGTAACTTGTTGCAGTGTGCAGCTTTATCAAAGTTGCCACTTTGTTGCCTTTAAAACTTGTGTGCCTTCCCGGGCACACATGGAGCCTGTTCCACAAGACAGTTTTCTGTTCTCCTGGAGAGACGTGCCGACGACTCTCAGGAAGGGGAGCCATGAGAGATTGCAATGCCAGGGAGGTGTCACCTCTCTCCTGAAGGAAGCCACTTAGGTGTTAGCCCCAAAAGGCAGTCTTCCAAGGTGAAGCCGCCTTTGAAGGGCATATGTGGAACCACCAACGGGGAGGGCAGACCCATTGTCGAGGTACACAGGCTGCCACGGGGAGCAGAGAGGAGAAAGCCTGTAGCCCTGAAGTAGCCACACCCCTGGAGTGGGCTAGGGAGCTCTGAATACTGAGAGAAGTGTCTTACCATCATAGTAGTGGTCAGAATGATGCATCCTGGGATATCCAGATGCCACACTCCACAGGAAGTTGTCACTAGGTGGGAGGGAACCTGGCAGCCCATTGGCTACCAACCGCATCCTGCCCAGAGGGCACTTTCCGAGCATAAAGGGGCCACCCCTGGCATCCACACCTCAAATCTCGACCGACTTGGAAGAAGGACCAAAGGAGGATTGCCCTGCTGCAAGGATGGACCAGCAAAGAGAGGCTGCACCGACGAGGACTGCAGCTGATGGCTAACGAAGAGAGGGACTGTGTATGCTGTGTCCTGCTCAAGGAGAAGCTGTCTCCAGAGCTCAGTCAAGCCAAGAGAACTCCAAGGGCCAGCTGACTGGCCTCCTGTTCTCAGCAAAGGGACACAACAGCTGAAGAAGCCTGCTGGGGCAAGATGGTAGCCCAAAGTCTTCAAGCCACTCCCACTGCTGCCGTGCAGCACCAAGGACCAAGACCCGATGCACAGATTTGCACCCAAGTTTGCTGAGCCCAGGAGTGCTGTTGGAGAGTTGCTAGGACCCACAGAAGGTGATTTATTTACCCAGGAAGGATTGTCCTGTGACCACGACAATGGGCAATTGGTAGTCCAGTGGCAACTGGACTTCCACCAGACTGGAGAGGTCTTTGTGGGACGTTGACCCTAGAAACAGGAACCACTCAGCATCTTCATGGACCGAGGAATCCCTGCAGGAAGCCTCCCGTCGACTGTGTTGCATCCGTAGAGAATCTTCAGTGTCCTTCATCCATAGGAATCCATTGCAACGTGGATAAAGTGCCTGGAACTGCTGAAGGACTGTTCTACTGAGAAGGTAACTGTTCTTGAGGACCGTGCTGGTCCCCTGGCTAGCTCCCTGCCAGAGTTGGCCGCCCCAAGTACTTCTAACCAAGCGCATTGACACTCACCTACATTTTCCTTAAACAAATTTCTAAGTGTCTAATTCGTTACCTTTGCCAAGACTTGTTCGGGGTTGAGTAAACTTGCTTTGAATTATTATTGCTCGTAAAATCTATATTTCTGGAACCCCTGGTGGATCTTTTTCATTCTAGTGACCAAATTCTTATAAAAATACAGTCTACTTTTATAAATTGTTGGATTTCTTGAGTGTTGTGTTGAATTCTTCTTCAATTGTTTTGGTGCTGTTTAAATGCTTTCCACTTGTTTCTCTGTGTAAGCCTTGCTGCTCAGTGCCATAGCTACCCAGGGTTGAGCTGATGGTTTTACAGACGAAATGTACTGGACCTAAGGGGGTTGGTAAGTGTAATACACGGTGAGGTCACACAACCACACCATATAATAGTCCCCCATTCCTCACACTCCCCCTCTTCTGCGACCTTCCCAGATGCTTGGAATCACACAAGTGTCCTACCATTGCTGAAGTAACCCTCTGCGGACCATTCAATGCTCACCAACAACAGACCGATCTCCCAGCTACCATTCCCGGCATTGGTCTTCAAGAAAATCATCAACAGACAACTCACCAAATACCTCAATGACCACCAACTCCTCAACACCTCTCAGTCTGGTTTGAGACCCACCCAGAGCACAGAAACTGCCCTCATTGCCTCCATGGATGACATCCGCATGACTCTGGACAGAGAAAATGCAGCAGCCCTCATCCTCCTGAAACTCTACGCAGTGTTTGACATCGTCTCCCAACCCATCCTCATCCAATGCCTACCCAACATCAGAATCCAGGGACGCGCACTCTGATGGATCTGCTTCTTACTGACTGGAAGGACCTAGTCAGCGAGCCTGTCAGCGTACACCTCATATGCCCGAGACCTTATCTACGGAGTTCTGAGCCCGACCCTCTTCAATACACACGAACCCTATAGCCAGCATCATCCGATCTCGCATCAAAACCCTCTCCTACGCTGACAACACACAAGTCATTGTCTCCCTCATGGACAAGATGCCCAGTACCCAGATCTACTTCAATCCCTGCATGACTGAAACCGCCTACAGGATGAAGACCAACTGTCTGAAGGTGAACACGGACAATACTGATATCTGGAAGTCTTCGGGAAGAAGTCATCACCGTGGGACTCCACCTGGTGGCCACCAGAGCTAGAATGATATCCACCCATGCCACGAACCCCGGGATCGTCATCGACAGGAAGCTTGACACAACCGCCCAAGACAATGCCATCGCCGCCTCATGCTTTCATACCCTGGAGATGCTGAGGAAAATTTTCAAATGGCTCCCAATTAGCACCTGAAAACCTGCTGCGCACTCCCTCGTCACAAGCAAGCTGGACTAAAAGAACACCCTCCATGCTGGGAACAACAAAAAGCTCAGCAGACGGCTGCAGACCATTCGGAAGTCGGAGGATAAATCACTCTGAAGGCAAATGGTTTCACTGGCCATGGGTGGGTACAGGGGGCGCACGTGCAGTCCCTAAAGCGCCTTTCACAATGTGTCATTTTTCTGCCATTGCAATCCTTCCCTATCGGGAGGAGGTTCAGTGCCAGCACACACTGTAAGCGCAGTGCCTGGCAGGCCGCCATTTCTGCATTTACAGGCGTTCCCTAGGAGTTGTAGAATTGATTCTGTCTCATGAATAGACTAGTAATATATATATAGATATATATATATATCAGGGGTGGCTCCTCCATGTGGGCGGAGGAGCATCGCTCACTGCTGTCTCGCAGTGCGAGAAGCAGAAACATAAAATGGTATTACAAATACCATTTTATGTTTCTGCTTCTCGCACTGCGAGAAAGCAGAAGGGTTTGGTTGGGGGCAGGCGGGTGGGCGGTCCTGCTCTAAGGCAGGGGAGGAGTGGCTTGCCCACTCTGAGGGCGCTGACTGTTTGGTCGGCCCCAGGGCCGACCAATCCAGTCATACGCACTCTCCCTTTTCTCCATGTAGGGCCCCCCGCCCCCACCCCCACCCCCGAGTCATGCCTACAGCGACAGATATATATATATACAATATATATATATATATATATATATTGTATTGTAATTGCACTTATATAGTGCTTACTACCCCTGATGAGGCGTCAAAGTGCTTTTCCAGCGAGTAGCACGCTACTCCGGAACCCATAAAGGATTAGTGGTGAATTAGTATAGTGAAATATGAAAGTGATTTGAGTGATGGATATGTTAGTCAGTTATTTAGATTGAGAAGGATAGCGAAGGGGTAGAAGAGGCAAAAAGGTTTGCATTTATATAGAGCTTGCTACCCCTGATGAGGTGTTGAAATGCTTTTTCGGTGAGTAGCACGCTACTCTGGAACCCATACAGTGTTAGTGGTGAATTAGTATAGTGAAATATGAAATTAATTTGAGTGGTGGACATAACAGTCTGTTATTTGGATTGAAAAGGATAGTGGAGGGATAGAAGAGGGAAGGATTTAGAATTTTGTTTTGGTTTTTTTGTTTTGGAGCTCATAGCAGTAGGAGGACGCTTGGGATCGCTCTCGAGGACTGGAAACAAAGCCCATCCTGGGCAGAGATGTCATGCCTCCTCCCCCAGGATGGGCAGGGTCCTCGTAGAGGGAGCTTCAAAGGCCTGCCGCCTTCGTTAGCTGCCCCCAGCCTTTTGCTGCTAACAGCAACTGGCTCCCACCGGTTCTGACCCCCAGTTTGGACGCGAGAACCGAAGGGAAAACCTAGCCAGGCAGAGTGGTGTGCCCACATTTGCCAATCCCACCCCCCAGATGTGGCAAGCAGGCCTTCAGAGGGAGTCTGATTCCACTGAGTTCCAGGACACTGGTGTAGTCCTCCTCTCTTCACAGCCCACTTGTTGAAAGTTAATAAAGATTTGGGTCCACATCCTTTTTGGAGAGCTATACTTCATGAGAATTAATTGCTACTCTTCAAGTATAATACCTTTTATAAGAAGTTGTGCTTCCTGGTTTGTCACTACATCTATGTGTTTTTGATTTCTTGCATGACTAAGACAATTGGTTGCATGGCCGAGCGAATGCCGCGGCTGAAGGTCTAACTGCTTTTGGACTGGTTGCATCCATAGACACTGCGGAATCAGAGGAATGGAGGAAGGCATGATGCCCAAATAGACCTTGTACTTGTGAACTTTGGTTTCTTGCTTTGAAAGGATCTCTTAAGCTAGAACCCGAAGTCTGTACCCTCACTCTGGGGTTGGCGAGGCTTTGAGTGTAAGAGCACACTTGACTTCCCAAGAACATTGCCTCCTGGCAGGGAACAGGTATGAACTTCCTCTTATTGAGGCCGAAGCCAGTTGAGCATGCTGAGATGCGTAATGCTGCTTAAGATGTTTGATTGAAGGCATGTTCAGAATTAGCTGTACAACCATGGAAAGACTGACTCCCGGCCAACAAAATTTTGAGCTGACACTGGGGGAAGGAATTTTGTGAACAGCCACAGGGCCAAATTGGAGTCCAAAGGCTGGCGTTTTGAATTGGTTTGGTTGACCATCTACCATGAAACTGAGGTGAGGGTGCGGGGGGAGTGTGGGGGGTGCCTGGGGGAGTGTGGGGGGTGCGGGGGAGTGTGGGGGGTGCGGGGGGAGTGTGGGGGGTGCCTGGGGGAGTGTGGGGGTGCGGGGGGAGTGTGGGGGGTGCGGGGGAGAGTGGGGTGAGGGTGCCTGGGGAGTGTGGGGTGAGGGGTGCGGGGGGAGTGTGGGGGATGCGGGGGAGTGTGGGGTGAGGGTGCCTGGGGGAGTGTGGGGTGAGGGTGCGGGGGGAGTGTGGGGGGTGCCTGGGGGAGTGTGGGGTGGGGGTGCCTGGGGGAGTGTGGGGGGTGCCTGGGGGAGTGTGGGGTGAGGGTGCCTGGGGGAGTGTGGGGGGTGCCTGGGGGAGTGTGGGGGGGTGCCTGGGGGAGTGTGGGGTGAGGGTGCCTGGGGGAGTGTGGGGTGAGGGTGCGGGGGGAGTGTGGGGGGTGCGGGGGGAGTGTGGGGTGAGGGTGCCTGGGGGAGTGTGGGGTGAGGGTGCGGGGGGAGTGTGGGGGGGTGCGGGGGAGTGTGGGGTGAGGGTGCCTGGGGGAGTGTGGGGTGAGGGTGCGGGGGAGTGTGGGGTGGGGGTGTTGAGAATTTATAGGTCTACGAAAATAGGCGTATTTCAGATCAATAGAAGCCAGGAAATTACCACCATTGATCCACTAAGGGATATGAGATATATATATATATATATATATATAGAAGCTCAGAGTGTAATATGCCATTTATTATCATTGTTAGCTTCACGCAGGCGGCCCCTCCCCGCTCCACAAGGGTGATACATAGATTATTACACCCCGCTCGTCCGCATCTATACTTCCAGTTCCGGCAAAGCCAACGCCTCCCAAGCTGTATTGCTATTTCTGCTTCAAGTTGGAAGGCCTGTTATCGCCTCCTGGGATGAGGGGTTAAAGGGGGAGGGGGTATTTACATGCCTCCCACCCCCCAGATCCTGGTATACTGAGGTCACCTAACTCCTGCTGGCTTTTTATTTTCCCTTGCGCTGGTGGGGGTGGGGGGTGGGGGGGCTCCCCTCATCAACAAATTGTAACCCAAAATAACTTTCATAATGTCCAGTACATTCTCGATGTTTATTCAGAATGGAGCCTTTCAGCAAACGAGGTACAGGGATGACCTCTGCCCTTAGACCTGTGGGCACCTCAGTGCCTGTGTCTCACCTCTTCCCTCCACAACTCCCGCCCAGACTCCTCCTTCTCCACCAGTGAGCGCCTCTGCTGCGGTCTGACGCCGCTCGCAGGCGGCCCTGAGTAGCGCCTGGAAGGTGTGCTTTGGAGGCGTTCCACTGCTGGCACGCGGCGCTGTGTCTTTATCCATCAAGAGTTGAACTTGGGAGATGACAGCCTCCTGGTGCCTCTGGACTCTCCTCAGAATGTGCACGCCTCATTCGTTTTCCACTTTCCTCGCTTCCAGGGCTTTGCTTTCGCTCCAGAGCTGCCACTGTGTCTTTTTTCACCCCGTCTCCCTTCACATCCAAAACAAACACCCCCGCTCTGCTGGCCCATGACATACATCCCTTCCTCTCGCCTCCTCGCTTTTCTTGCATCCTCTCAGGCCCAGGCTAAGTAGCTGCAGCCATTTTAACGTCTCCTCCACCTGCTTCCTCCTCACCCTCTCCTGGGCCCAATTACTTCCAGGTTACTTTTATTGACGGACATCTTTGCTGCAAAGCGCAGCAGCCGGAATCGCTTAGGTGGCTTCGAACGCCAAGCCCCCCTATATTTGAAGGGCTCTGTTGGCATCACCCCATTTTATCTACAGAGGTTCACTAGGTTCGCATCACATCCATCCTATTTAAAAAGGACCACTGGCTTCACATCAGAGTACCCCCTTATTTTATAGCCCTTCCCTCCCTCCCTCCCTTGGTCCCCTCATTTATTTAGCTTCACTGTCTTTACATTAAACCAATCCCCTTTACTTAATTAATCTACTAGCTTCACATCAGATCCCTCCCTCCCTTTTTAATTACTGAGATCCACTGGCTTCACTTCACATCACAACCCACCCCCTTTAATTACAGAGATCCACTGGGGTTGCATCACAGCCAGGGGCGGCTCCTCCACGTGGGCGGAGGAGCGTCGCCCCACTGCTTTCTCGCAGTGCGAGAAGCAGAAACATAAAATGGTATTTTAAATACCATTTTATGTTTCTGCTTCTCGCACTGCGAGAAAGCAGAAGCGTATGCGTGGTTGGTGGCGGGCGGGTGGGCGGTCCTGCCGGAGTCCAGGGTAGGAGTGGCTTGCCCACTCTGAGTGCACTGACTGTTTGGTCGGCCCCAGTCATACGCACTCTTCATTTTCTCTATGTAGGCTGCATGCAGCCTACATAGAGAAAATGACCTCCCCATAGACGCCTGTAGGGTCGGCGTCCTAGCCAATCACAACGCTGCCATTGCAGCGCTGTGATTGGCTTAGGGGAGGAGAAAGAGGCTGCCTGCTTCCTGTAAGGCAGCGGTGCAGAGAGGAGATGTGACGCGACGCAAAACCAGAGGCGAAGGCAAGTTTACTTTTTTTTTTAATTACCCCCTCCCCGCGTGCCCCCCCCAACGTCTCCCTTATTTATTGAGCATCACTGGCCTCAGAGCCCACGTCTCCCTCATTTGTTGAGCCTCACTGGCTTCACAGCCCACGTCTCCCTTATTTATTGAACACCAACATCACTGGCCTCACAGCCCACTACTCCCTTATTTATGGAGCATCACTGGCCTCACAGCCCACGTCTCCTTTCTTTACTGAGCACCACTAGCTACAGAGCCCACGTCTCCCTTATTTATTGAGCACCGCTGGCCTCACAGCCCACTACTCCCTTATTGATTGAGCATCACTGGCCTCAGAGCCCACGTCTCCTTTATTTATTGAGCATCACTGGCCTCAGAGCCCACGTCTCCCTTATTTATTGAGCACCACTGGCCTCAGAGCCCACGTCTCCCTTATTTATTGAGCATCACTGGCCTACGAGCACATGTCTCCTTCATTTATTGAGCACCACTGGCCTCACAGCCCACTACCCTTATTTATAGAGCACCACTGGCCTCACAGCCCACTACTCCCTTATTTATAGAGCACCACTGGCCTCACAGCCCATGTCTCCCTTATTTATTGAGCACCACTGGCCTCACAGCCCACTGCTCCCTTATTTATTGAACACAACTGGCCTTACAGGCCACTACTCCCTTATTTATTGAGCACCACTGGCTCACAGCCCACGTCTCCCTTATTTATTGAGCACCAATGGCCTCAGAGCACACGTCTCCTTTATTAATGGAGCACCACTGGCATCAGAGCCCACGTCTCCCATATTTATTGAGCACCACTGGCCTCACAGCACACATCTCCTTTGTTTATTGTGCACCACTGACCTCAGACCACACGTCTCCTTTATTTATTGAGCACCACTGGCTTCACAGCCCACGTCTCCCTTATTTATTGAGCACCGCTGGCCTCACAGCCCACTACTCCTCTATTTATTGAGCACCACTGGCCTCCGAGCCCGCTACTCCCTTATTTATTGAGCACCACTGCCTCACAGCCCACGTCTCCTTTATTTATTGAGCACCACTGGCCTCATAGCCCATGTCTCCCTTATTTATTGAGTACCACTGGCCTCACAGACCACGTCTCCTTTATTTATTGAGCACCACTGGTCTCACAGCCCACGTCTCCCTTATTTGTTGGACACCACTGGCCTCAAAGCCTACTTCTCCCTTATTTATTGAGGACCACTGGCATCAGAGCACACGTCCCCTTTATTTATTGATCACCACTGGCCTCAGAGCCCACGTCTCCTTTATTTATTGAGCACCATTGGCCGAACACCCCACAACTCCCTTATTTATTGAGCATCACTGGCCTCAGAACCCACGTCTCACTTATTTGTTGTGCACCACTGGCCTAGCAACCCACATCTCCCTTATTTATTGAGCACCACTGGCCTCACAGCCCACTACTCCCTTATTTATTGAGCACCATTGGCCAAACAGCCCACTACTCCCTTATTTATTGAGCACCACTGGCCTCAGAACCCATGTCTCACTTATTTGTTGAGCACCACTGGCCTAGCAACCCATATCTCCCTTATTTATTGAGCACCACTGGCCTCACAGCCCACTACTCCCTTATTTATTGAGCACCACTGGCCTCAGAGACCATGTCTCCTTTATTTATTGAGCACCATTGGCCAAACAGCCCACTACTCCCTTATTTATTGAGCACCACTGGCCTCAGAATCCATGTCTCACTTATTTGTTGAGCACCACTGGCCTCACAGCCCACTACTCCCTTATTTATTGAGCACCACTGGCCTCAGAGACCATGTCATCCTTATTTGTTGAGCACCACTGGCCTCACAGCATACGTCTCCTTTATTTATTGAGCACCACTGGCCTCACAGACCACGTCTCCCTTGTTTATTGAGCACCACTGGCCTCAGAGCCCACATCTCCCTTATTTATTGAGCACCACTGGCCTCAGAGCCCACGTCTCCCTTATTTATTGAGCACCACTGGCCTACAAGCAAATGTCTCCTTCATTTATTGAGCACCCCTACTCAGTTATTTATAGAGCACCACTAGCCTCACAGCCCACGTCTCTCTTATTTATTGAGAACCACTGGCCTCAGAGCCACTTCCCCTTATTTATGGAGCACCACTGGCCTCACAGGCCACTGCTCCCTTATTTATTGAGCACCACTGGCCTCAGAGCTACTTCCCCCTTTTTTGTTGAACACCACTAGCCTCACAGGCCACTGCTCCCTTAATTATTGAACACCACTGACCTCATCAGCCACTTCCCCCTTATTTATTGAACAATACTGGACACACAGGCCAGTGCTCCCTTTTTTATTGGGCACCACTATCTTCAACATCCCTCTTCATTTACAGAGGTCTTTAGGCATTGGGACTTCTTCCTCTTATAAGGGATTTTACTTGCTCCACCTACCTTATTTATAGAATTCCACTTGCTTCACATCACAATACCCCTTTAATTTATAGAACTCTACTGACATCACGCACTACACCCCCAATTTATGGAGCTCCACTGGTTTCCCCTCTTTCTCATTTATGGAGGTCTTATGGCTTCAAAAACACACACGCACGCACGTACGCACGCACACACACCCCCCTCATGTATTGATAGAGCTTCACTTTCCTCGTACCTCCCTTTATTTATTAGGCTCCTCTGACTTCACAGCTCGGCCCCTCATTTATAAACAGCCCCACTGGTTTCCCCCATTCATAATTATTTATAGAGCTCCACCTGCTTTCCACACCTCTAGCCTATTTATATTGGTCTGCTAGCATCTCATCCCTGCTCCCCTTCATTAGGTCGCAGCCTACCATAGCACAGCTGTCTGGTTTGCTAAAGACATCCTGGGGACATTCAGAAAGCTGACCTACGAATGCATTCCACCCGTTGGTTAGCTTTAGCTTTGTGGTTTGTATCTCACATTTTCTGGCTTTCTATTTGCTGGCTTTATTTGCTTTAGGTTGCCCAGCTTAAGTTCATCCCTCCTGTTGCCCAAATCTTGTTTAGTGTATTCTTCCACTAACTCACTTTCTGTAATCAGGCCTTTAAATCTTGTTCTTATCTTGTCACATTTGCTGTGCATTCAAACACAGGCAATCAGCCACAGCACAACAACGAGCTTTATTAAAGCCAATTGGTCTTTCCTTTGAAAGATGTTACCGGGCCTTTTGGCTTTCCCAATTCTTTTTTGCAGATAATGAACAAATATCTTTGCCAAAAAAGAAACAAGCATTGGCATAGCCAATAGGTCTCGCTTTTGGGACCTTATAAGTATTTAGTTTTGCAGCACAATATCCTTGGTGCAACAACATCAGCTGTTGCATGGCTAAACCTTGTACCTTGTAAGTGTTTAGCCATGCAACAGTTGATGTTGTTGCACCAAGGATATTGTGCTGAAGTTATCCAGCACAATATCCTTGGTGCAACAACATCAAGTGTTGCATGGCTAAACACTTATAAGGTCCCAAAGGCGAGACCTATTTGTTATGCCAATGCTTGTTAAAAATGTTATCTTTTAAACAGGTTTTGCTCATTTTCCACCTACTTTCCACTCCTTTGTCTGCAAATCCTATTTAAATATTTTACTATCTTCACACCGCTCGAAGTGTGACAATAGTTGCGGGAAAAAAAGTGTAGCTTACGCTGTAAATTGTGGGATACATTTATTCCATAAATGTGGACATTAGCAAACTGATACATCCTTGTCGACTTATGTTTTTTTTTTTGTATGAGCATTTTCATGCTCGTTGTGCGAACGCAGTGGAAGGAACAAGGAATGAAGAGTAAAGAGGGTGAAGGTGAGTGAAGGAAGGAATGGGCATGGCTACGAAGGATGTGGTGAGGTGGTAAAGGAGGAGACGAGGAATGAGGGAGGCGAAGTATCACGGTGAGGATGGGGCGGGTAGTAAAAGGAGGGCATGAATGCACGAGGGAAGGAGCGTATGAGGGGCGTGGAAGTGAGATGGGGGCCCACTGAGGGCTGTGGAGGCAAGATAGGACTCAAAGAATTTTGGTGTCGGAGACAAATGAGTACGGGAGGGCAGCGAAAGGGGGTGTGGGAGGGAAGATATGGAAGAGGGCTACAACAGGAGATGAAGGAAGTGGGGACGGTAAGGGGTCGGGAGGAGTGAGTTAAGAGACAATGGAGACATTATTGAAAGAGGGGAGGAATGGTAAAAATCGAGGAGAGAAGAAAAGTGAGAGGAGCAAAGAGACAGAGATAACAAGAGACAGAGATAACAAAAGACAGGTGCATGTAAAGAAATCAGGAGGGAGCTAAATTGGTGAAGGGGACAGATGGGAGGGAGAGAAAAGGGGAAGAATGAAAATAAAATGGGACAGAAAATATTCGGCGGAATCCACCCCTGAATGCGAGTGTCCAAAAGAGGAGGGGGCTGAAGAAATGGAGTGGAGGAGGGCACGACAGGTGTCAAAGAGACTAGGGGTAAAGAGGGCCACAAGGGTCTGGTGGAGGAGACCAGGGGAGAGACTACTGGTAAAACGATGAAAATGAACACCTGGTTATAGAGTGAAGGGGCGTGAAGGTGAGGGCGTGTTGAGGTGGGCGGAGTTAGCGAATAGATGGTTCTACCAGGGGGAACGTGATGGAGGCAAGGGGGAGGGGGGTACACGAGAGAGCAGGTGGAGGGCAGGAGGTCCTAACGAAGTTTGTGAGGGAGAGCGGTTTGAGGCGAGAGATAAAGATGGGTACTGACACGGTCTGGTCAGGAGGGTTGCTAGGGGGAGCCACAAAGGGGAGAGTGCACAAAAGGCGGGGTGGAGGTTAGAGTTCTGGGTTGGAACAAAAGGAGGGATCCGGGAAAAGGCTACTGAAGAAAACCAGTGGACGAGGTAAATGGAAAAGGAGCGGCTAGTGAGGGAGAGCAGTGGGAGGAAAGAGTACGACATGGGAGAGGATGGTGAGAGCGGGGGGGTTGCATAGGAGGAGGCTAGCGAGGCGCAGGGGGGGAGTGAGCGCTGGGGAAAGGAGGAGGCTGGTAGAGAGGACACTGCGGGGGGCAAAGGCTTGTGACAGAGCATGGGGAAGGAGAGGAGGCATTTCAAGCAGCTCGAGCGAGAGGGCGGGGGTAGAGGGTACGGGAGGAGGCAGGTGAGGGAGAGCTAATGAGGGCAGAGGAAGACGCACGCGGAGGCTGTCGAGAGAAGGAAGGGGCAAACAAGGAGGCTTTGGGGAGAGAACGGAGATCAACGCACAAGAGGGGGCTGGCGAGGGAGGGCACGTGAGTGGGTGGTGTGGAAGAGCAACGTGGGAGGGTGCAAACGAGGTGGCACTGAGGGACAGCAAGAAGATTAAGGTACAGGAATGAGCTTGCGACGGAGGGCAGAGAGGAGAGCACGTGAGGTGGCTGGTGTGAAAGAGCAGCAGGGGAGGGGGCAGAGAGGAGGCTCTGAGGGAGAGCGATGGCTAAAGGCCGAGAGGAAAGCCAGATGGCAGCAAACAAGGAGGCTTTGGGGAGAGAATGGAGGTCAACGCACAAGAGGGGGCTGGCGAGGGAGGGCACGTGAGTGGGTGGTGTGGAAGAGCAACGTGGAAGGGTGCAAACGAGGTGGCACTGAGGGAGAGCAAGAAGATTAAGGTACAGGAGTGAGCTTGCGACGGAGGGCAGAGAGGAGAGCACGTGAGGTGGCTGGTGTGAAAGAGCAGCAGGGGAGGGGGCAGAGAGGAGGCTCTGAGGGAGAGCGACGGCTAAAGGCCGAGAGGAAAGCCAGACACAGGAAAGCGCGAGCAAGACGGAGAGGCGGGGCTAGGCGTGCGCGAGAGGAAAGCCAGATGGCGCCTCTGCGCGTAACTGTGCGCGTAACCGCACTCTCTAGGCCTCACAAAAAGCTGTGGTCGGCTTTTTGAAGCCCACTCACTAAATGTCTCGCCAGAGCAGCGCATGCGCTGGCTCAGGCGAGACCTAAAAAAGCAAGCATTGCAAAGGCAATGACTCTGGGTTTAATGGAAGACACACAGAAGGGACCTAGCAAGGGTGGGGGTAGCAAGAGCTATGGTTGTTAAAGTGTCCGTCATTCGGTTCATACACAAACCGATGGACAGCCGTGCTATCTAGGAGAGATCAGGGGCGGAGATCACGCAGTGTCTCCGTGTAAGGACCAGGCAGTAAACAGGTGGACGTAAGCCGACAGACAGCTGTGCTGCAGTAGCGGTCGGTGGTGGGAGTGCCGCCGGGCGCTGACGTGGGGCGGGGGAGGGGCAGGGTGGGGGGTAGTAAACTACGGATTACGGCCGATTACAGGTAAGTACACATATAAATAAATAAAATGAATTTCGTTGCAGCACGAGAAACGAAATTCGTTTTATTTATTTATATGTGTACTTACCTGTAATCGGCCGTAATCCGTAGTTTACTACCCCCCACCCTGCCCCTCACCCACCCCACGTCAGCGCCCGGCGGCACTCCCACCACCGACCGCTACTGCTGTGCTGTCTAGGGGAGAGTAAGGACAGTGATCACGCAGTGTCTCCGTGTAAGGACCGACCAGGCAGTAAACCGGTGGACGTAAGCCGACGTACTGCCATGCTGCTTAGGGGAGAGAAGAGATGGCGATCATGCCATGTGTCCGCGTAAGGACCAGGCAGTAATAGGGTGGCATAAACCGATGGACCGCTGTGCTGCCTAGGGAAGAAAAAGGTCTGAGATCGCGCAGTGTCTCTGCGTAAGGACCACACAGTAAACAAGTGGACGTAAGCCGACGGACAGCTGTGGTACCTAAGGGAGAGAAGGGATGGAGATCAGATCACGCAGTGTCTCCGCATAAGGACCAGGCTGCAAACGGGTGGACAGAAACCGACGGACCACCGCGCTACCTAGGGGAGAGTAAGGACGAAGATCACGCAGTGTCTTTGTGTACTGACCAGGCAAGATGCATTATTGAAGAGCACAGCCAGGTTGGCTGCATTAACTTCCTGAACCCTGTTGCAAACTAGAGCTCATTTGTTGCCCTCTTCTTCCCCTGCCAGGCGCTCTCATCTGACGGCTCTGCAGCCAGCAGTGATGCTGTGTCAAAAGGATGACATGTTTCCAGTAACAAAGGCTCTTTGTCTACAACCGCTGTGTCTGATTTTCACATTAATACTTCAGTGAGATCTTTTCTTCACCTTCATCCTTCCAGAATGAAAGAGAATGGAGTCTTGTAGATCCCCCGAGGATCACTTCTCTTCTACGTTTACAAACCCAAGGCATTAAAGCCGATGGATAATGTTTCAACAGGAAATGCCCCTACAAGGAAAGATCATTGTGCGGCCAGGCACCTGGAGTCCACTCTGACAGGATATAAGCGGGGATAGACATTGTGTGCCTTTTATCTCAGTCTTAAACGGTAAAAGGTTACTGGGCAGTATTCATTGTGGAGACCAGGGTTGTAGCTACCATTGGTGCAGCAGGTGTAGTGGCACCAGGGCCCAGAGCACTGAGGGCCCTTTTAGTCCAGATAATTTCTGTATTTTAATACCCCCACAACAGTTAAAGAAGCCTTTCCCTTAGCTGTTTCAGGGCATCCTTGCTTCGCTATAGGTGGGGATATCCTCTTATCGCCGGTGTCTCAAGTCTTCAGGTCCAACTGAAGTCCAGTTGGTTCGGGTTACTCTCTTTGTTCGCTTGACTCTCCAAGGGTGGTAAGTCAAGCAGTGTAGCACATGAAACGTACTCCTGAAGTATTAGAAAGCTTACTGCTCAGATACTGAATGCCAGAAATAATCCCACTCAATTCATCCAGTCTCCAGTTTATAATATGCCAGGGATTTATAACATACCAGATTATGCCTGATCCTGCGTTTAACACTATGAACCAGAAGGGATCCCAAAGCTGGCACAATAGGGGTCATATTTATGAAGGAGTCATGCAGTGCAGCACAGCAACCGCCTTGCTGCGCTGCGTGACAGGGAAAGGGCAGGAATGTGCCAATTTTTTTTTTTTTTAATAACAAATTTTATTTGCATTTGTGAAAAGACAATGGGCAATCGCCCTACAGTGGTCTGTAGGAGAACTTGACATATATCATCTCTGAAAACCATCTTCTTGCCCATATCGAAACACCTGCTGAACATGCAGGTCAGACAACCAACATAACTTGCAGACGTCACTAGATCTACAAAGAATCCATGAAAAACATGATACAAAACCATCATCCCTACACAACTTTGAAATTCCCCAGCATTGAAGAGTGTAGGTATAGTATTAATTATAGGTCTACTGAGGGCAATGGGGGTAGCTCCATGCCTCGATACGTCGCCCACCGGTTCCATATTTTCCTGTGTTTTTGAGGGCAGCCGCGTGCCAGGAAGACTGCCATTTCCGCCCCCATACATCTATCAAGCTCCCTCTTCCACTTGCCAAGTGACGGGGCCCGTGTGTTTTTCCAGGATTGCGCTATATCTCTTTTGGCTACGACGAGGGCTAGGAACAGCAGGTGTTGTTTATATATGTTGCCCCCTATATCTTCTGTAGCATGAAGGAGAAAGAGTCATGGGTTTAACTGGAGCTCCCACCCCAGCACCTCCTGAAGACAAATCCTGATTTTGTTCCAGTATGGCTGCAACACTGTGCAGCCCCACACGGTATGCAAAAATGTCCCCTCCTCTCTATCGCACCGCAGACACATGGGGGACTGAATCATCCCCATCTTACACAGTCTGACCCGTGTATAGTATACCCGGTGTAGGTACTTGAATTGTATCAGACGGTATCTAGTCGAGACCGCCGCCCCACGCGGGCTCGCTATGGCCTCGGCCCAGTCATCGTCCGTTATGTCAGGAATATCAGCTGTCCAGGCCCCACGCGTCTTGTCCAATGTTGTCGTAGTGTGCGTTATTAACGTCTGGTACACCTGTCTTATTTTGTGTTGGCCTAGGTCACCCATAAGTAGGCGGCCTTCTAACGGGTGAAATTCTGGCAGGGCATCCACTGTGCGGACGAGGGGGTGAGTGCATGACGAAGTTGAAGATATTTATAAAACTGTGTTCTGTGCAAATGGTACTCAGTTTGCAATTGTTGGTATGTCTTCATAATGGTACCCCGCATTACATCTCCAAGGGTTGATATCCCCACCAGATCCCACCTCCGGAAGCCCTGTAGGGCCGCCACCGGGCGTAGGTATGTACCGTGCCACAATGAAGTTGCCCGAGTAAGCCTCCCTCCCCAGCCCATCTGCCTCACCTTGGTCCGCCAGAGCGAGATTACGACCCTGCACGCTGGAGGTAAGGCTTCTAAGCGTGCTGTGCTATATAGGAGGTGTAAGAGGGGGGTATGCTCTAATGCTGTGTGTTCCGCTGCATATGCCGGGTCTGTCGGGGAATTGTACCACCACTCATTAAGCACGAGTAAATGTGAAGCCATATAATAGGAGTATATATCCGCTGCCGCAATGCCCCCGCAGTAGGTAGATTGCACGCATGTGCGAAGCGTGACTCTGACCGCGCCACTGTTCCAGAGGAATTTATTTTGTATAGCATTGACCTGCGCAAACCAGGTGCGCGGAATCGGATATGGGAAGTTTTGAAGGCGATAGAGCAACCGGGGAAGCGAAACCATTTTAAATATTGCGGATCGGCCATAGAGAGACAGCGGGAGCGAGGACCATATATTAATTTCACTATTCAGGCCGGCAAGAAGAGGGGTAATGTTATGTAGCCAGGAGATCCTGGGGCAAGCCGAGATATAGATCCCCAGATATTTGAAGCCATCTGTCGCATGAGTCAGCTGCGATGCCCAGGCGTCACGACCCTGAGGGCCGCATACCGGGAATAGGATTGACTTGGCCGGGTTCGTATGGAGCCCAGTTGTTTCCCCAAACACCCGTAGGATCTGCAGCACCCGGGGCCCAGTGAACCACGGGTCCGTAATGAAGAACAACACATCGTCCGCGTATAACGCGATGCGGTCGGAACGTGATCGCGACCAATCAAAACCCCGAAAAACCGGGTCCCACCGGACCCATGCCGCCAACGGCTCAATGGCCAAAGCAAACAATAAGGGGGATAAGGGACACCCCTGCCGAGTCCCCCGCCGAATGCAAAATGGAGGCGAACGATGTCCGGCAATGCGCACTGAGGCGGACAGATCTGTGTAAAGTAGGCGAACAAGGGCAAGAAACCGGGGTCCGAAATTACAGGCCTCTAATAATTGAAATAGATAAACCCAGCTCAAGGAATCAAAAGCCTTATCTATATCAGCCAGTAGAATGGCTGCGGGCCTACCGAGGGCTGGGGCCGTGGCCAGGGCGTTGTGTACCCGCCGGATATTGTGGCGAGTGGCTCTAAGGGGCATAAAACCGGCCTGGTCCGGGGGACCAGGTCAGTAATGCAAGAGCGGAGGCGGTCGGCCAGCACTTTCCCTAATAATTTAGGCTCAAAATTAATTAGGGATATGGGGCGATAAGATGAAGGGTTTTCCGGGGGGCGCCCAGGCTTATGGAAAAGTACAATCTCAGCATGTCGCCAGTCTTGGGGTAATATGGCAGAGTCCACAGCCTCTTGGATCGTTGCCAGGAAATGGGGCCCCAGAAGATGAAGATGTGGTCGGAGGAACTCCATCGGGAACCCATTAGGGCCTGGAGCGCGCCCCGGATGGAGCGCGTTAAGCGCGCCAGTCGACTCTTCAAGGGTGATGGACGCCTCCAGTCGGTCGCGCATCTGATCAGAGAGCTTCCTGGGTGGAATGTCTCTAAGAAACTCGGCTATTAGATCGGCCGAGATTTGCTCCCGCTCGGCATAGAGGGCAGCGAAATAGCGTGCGAACTCATTGGCCACCCCTATCGGTGAGGAGATAAGGGACCCATCTACCCCCAAGATTGTAGGGACTATTGCAGGGGATTTATCCATCTGGCAAAGCCGATGGAGCATTTTGCTTGATTTATCCCCCCATTGGTATACCCTATTCTGTGATGCTTCCCAAATTTCTTTGGCTTCTGCCAATAGATGTTGGCGTAGGTCCTGTTGTGTCAGCAACAAGTTACGCCTGATACTTGGGCTGGGGTCGACAGCTAGTTGTTGTTCGAGAGCGATCTGACGCGCCTCTAGGTCCGCGAGCCGTTCGCGGCGAAGGCGCTTTTCATTTGTACAGTAGCTTATCTCAACCCCCCGGACAGTCGGTTTGAGAGCCTCCCATAGTATGCTACCAGACGAGGCAGTCGGGCCATTGGACTCTAAATAATCTGACACGGCAGTATGAAGCATGTCTTGATATTTGGGGCATTGCAAGCGCCAGGGAGACATACGCCAGCGGAAGGGGGGTCTGCGGGAAAGAATGTGAAATCGCATGGCAATTGGGGAATGGTCAGAGAGCCCGCGGGGGTAGTGTATTACCTGTGAGAGGCGATGGAGGCAGGCACGGGGGGCAAAAAAGTAGTCAAGGCGGGACTGAGTCCCGTGTACTGGGGATAAAAACGTATATCCTCGCTCCGAGGGGTGGAATTCCCTCCACACGTCCGCCCAACCCAATGCGGATGCTAAAGAGTATAGTCTAGAGGCACTCAGGGGCTGCAGAGGATCTATATGTCGTGACCGGTCTAACGGGCCCATAATGTCATTCCAGTCGCCCCTCGGAGTATCAGGTCTTCTTGGAGATCCCCCATACAGCAGTGATCTTATCGATGAATGTCTGACCCAGCGGGGGGTGCATAAATGCAACCAATTGTAACCCGCTCGCCATATAATGTACAGGTCACAAAAAGATACCTACCCCCAGGGTCTGCCCTATGGGCGATGTATTGAAACTGCACCCTATGATTAATTAGGATCGCCACCCCCCTGGAGCCCCTGGTATACCCTGCATGATAAACATGATGGAAGCCAAAACGGGCCAAGCACGGGACTTTATTGCCCAGGAGATGGGTTTCCTGCAACAGGAGGAGGTCCGCACCATACCTCTTCGCCTGGCGCAGCACGGCACCCCTCTTTATCTTATTGTGAAGACCCCGGACATTCCAAGATACCACCCTAAGGTCGCCGGGTGGGGCTATGTCATTTGGTGCCATTCCGCCCATGTGCGGAAAGTGTGCTGGATGAAGGAGAACGATCTGTGTGACATGTCTGCATATAACATATTGAACTTTTGAACTGAAAAACCCACCCACCTCCCCCCGCCCCCCACCCGACGCTACCAAAACTGAGGAGCATCTGTTGCGATGCTGGGGGGGCTGGTCCCCAACGGGGGGTCCTGAACCCCAGCACCAACAATACCCAACCTTCCCACCCAATGTTACAAACATGGGGGTGCTCAAAAAGAAAAAGAGTCTGTGGCCTGGCAGTCCCATGATCAGTCTCCACGCTTCACAGAGAAGAAATCTATGAAATCAGCATTTGAGTGTGTATAGGAAAGAGTACATATACTTGCAGTCTGTTAGTAAAGCAGTGTCCAGCGGTTCAGGAGATGTGGTCTGGGCTTGCCGATTGACTGTCGGGTCTTGAGCTTTGTCGTTTCCTTGATTTTGTTCGGCGAGACCGGCTTCTCCTCGATCCCCTAGACGAGTCAGAGTCCCTGGCACATGGCGAGCCCTGCCGCAGCCGCGGGCGCTCCTCGGCCCATGCAAACACAGCCTCGGGGGTGTCAAAGAAGAAAGACTTTGAGTTGAAAATGACTCTCATCCGGGCTGGATACAGCAGCATGTATTGTAGGTTCATATCGCGTAGTTTACGCTTCGCCGCCGTGAAGGATTGCCGTTGTTGCTGAACAAGCCGAGAATAGTCCGGGAATACCATGATTGGTTTGGACTCATAGTGGAACCGGTCTTTATGTTGTCTGGCGCTTCGCAGGATAGCATCGCGGTCCGAATAGTTAAAAATCCTAGCGATGACCGGTCTGGGGCGTTCGCCTGGAGGTGGTTTCTGGGTCAAGGCCCTATGGGCGCGCTCTGCGATGAAGCATGGCGATAGCGCGTCGCTGGGCATGAGGTCAGTCAGCCAACTTGTGATGAAACGGGTCATGGAGGGCCCTTCGCAACCCTCCGGCAGGCCCACGAAGCGTAGGTTATTGCGGCGTGTCCGACCCTCTGCATCTTCCACCCTGGAGGCAAGCTCCCTTGACTCCACTGTGAGCTTATTTACTTGTTTCTGGAGGGTGGATACTGTGTCTTCGACCGTGGAGACCCTTGTTTCGGCCTCTGTTATGCGGTCAACGGCTTTGCGCAGGTCCTGACGGAGGAACGACACCTCCGACCCCACCGCGCCTATCTTGGCCTCCAGTGTATCTCTGGCACCGTTAATCGCCTCCAAAAGGGCCGCATTGTCCGGCGGCGGACTTGCACCCACACCCGCTGGAGGAGCGCCGACCGGCGCAGTGAAATGATCGATGGTGCCCTGTTTCGCACCCGCAGCTCCGGATTTATCCTTTCCCATCCTGCCGCTGCCAGTGACGGCACACAGCGCCTCTCCGGGGGGGGCCCAATGCTCGACTCTGTTTAGTTATGGGCGCCCCAGGCGACCAACAAAGGAGAGGAGAGGAGGGGGGCGCCGGGACGCACCACCACCCGGACCGGCCCACACTCCGGCGCGGGACCCCCGCAGCCCACCGCTGCACCCCGCTCTGGTCACTCCAGGCTGCAGGCCCCGGCGTGTCGGGGCACCGTCCTAAGATGGACACAGCTTCATCAACCAGGATCTATGCTGTCCCATCAGTCGGAAGCCGGCCGGCCACGGGCCTCGGGGATCCGAGCAACGTTCAGATGGGGCCCCGGTGCAGCGCCGTTCAATCCAAAGGGGGCTAGTTCAGCCCTGTGTTGTTGGGGGGGGGAAAAGAGGCCACAATGGATCCCAGGCGGCAGACCCCCGCAGGCCGGGCAGTCGCACAGTTCACAAGATGCCCCCGGGGTCCGCAGTAGCGAGGCACCAGTCTCCTCCGCGTCTGACGATGACCGGACCGCATGAAGACCTGCCCACATGCGCCCGGAGCACCCGGAGAATGGAGCTGTCCGCGGAGGGGGTCTCCCCACACGGGACCCCGGCCGGCCGCCCCTCTCGCCGCCGAGGTTTCTGGACGGTCTCCACAAGGCCCCAACCAGGCCCAAATCCCCGTCGTCGCCTAGCGCCTTCAGGCCGTCTCCAAACAGGGGAACGCCACCTCGCGGCCCGCCGACCGTGGCGCCGCCACTCACCAGAGATGCGGCAGAGCCGTCGCGGCACGTAGGCACTTTACACTGCTGCCGCCGGTGCCCAGTACTGTCCTTGTCGTGAGCCGCTATGCAGAAAGTCCCCCGGACAAGGGTTACAGGCGGATTCTGGTCCCGGTTTGGCGTGGAGATGCGGAGCGCACTCAAGCAGCGTCCGCCATGCTTGGCTGCCAAGCCACGCCCCCAGGAATGTGCCAAATTTAACATCATACGGTGCATTCCTAATGTGCTGCCTAGCGCCATCGCAGGCACTCTTGCACCATGGTGCAAGGGTGCCTGCGTTGTAAACAGGATTGTTTTTGTGCAGGAAGGGACATATTCCTGCACAAAAACAATCCCCTGAGGCATTTTCCTCTTCCTATGTGTGCTGCAGGATGCAGCACACATAGAAAGTGGAAAAAACTAGAACAAATAAAGATATTTCTGCTCGTTACGCCTCTCCTGGAAAAGGCGTAGCATTTTGGTACATTCCCAAGTCTACCACAAATGGTAAATCTGGGAAGGCAACAACATCCATGGGTGTTGTGTGGAAACAACTCAAAAACCATTTACCCAAACAAGTACACCAGGTGGTTACCAGGGGAATTTTATCCAAGTTACCCGTAACTTTGGGAGCAGGTAAAATGGTGCCCATTATGAGTTGGACCTATTATAGTAGCCAGCTCTGGATAAAATTCCTCTGGTAGTTCCCCATTTTACCCAGGACTTCCACCTTGAGATTTTGGTTGCTAAAGGTGAACACAGTCAGGTCTGCAGTGTTCCCGCTTCCAGGTCCCATTGAGTTAAGTGGCCACTGGAAACAAAGGTCTCTGTGCCCAGCTAGCAGGATGACAGGGGTACTCAGAAACCAGCTAGAGGCCAGCTGGTTTCCAGTGGTGGACTGGCCTGGACTGGGACTAACGTCCATACTTCGAGGCACCAAATTTCAAGAGACGGTATCTCAAAACTGGTCGGTCCAGGCCAGTATTTTCATTTGGGCTTTGGGAACTTGTCAACAACCAAATTAAATGGAATTGTGAGTGCTGGAGACAAAGTAAAGCTGAAGCTCCCTTAGAGTCATGGAGGTGACAGGAGGGTTGAGTAATACAGCCTTACCACCCTTGCAGTCCACAGCCTTTGGTCACACAGATAAATCGTGGAATTATGGGACAGAGGAGGACCAAAGGAATGCGCCTGGGTTGAGTGGATTATGCGGCAAGACACTGAGGCACAGTTTGTGCTAGTATTACGTCATTAGTTTGACATTTGTAGAGGTGTTAATAGTATTTGTCAAAGGTTTCACTTCATGGACATCAGTTTAACAACTAAACACAGCAATCAGCAGCTGAAAGGTGACCTGGCTTTGACCTACAAAAAGCCTACCACTCCGCAGCAACATGCGTGGCAGCATATTTAGTAACTTTGATCCACTCCAGTTATAAACTCTGTTTTGTTAAAAATTGCTAGTTATGCAGCAGATGTATTATTTGGCAAGTGTGGGAAATCCATGATTATGTGGAAAATGCTGCAGCCATATAATAGCATACTTTCATTGGCCCTGATGATGGGTTGTTTACATGGGCAATGTAGAAGTGGAAGGCATTCATCAAAATCTGAGCCATGGCATTCTGCCTATTGCTTATGTTTAATAGCGAAGGGAATGTGTTACAGCCGACACCGCAGTGTGCCCAGATTCTTTGTGCTTCCTGGATTGGTCCTGGCCAGCTGGGTGCAAAGGTCCTGGTACTTTCGGGGTCGCCTTCTCCATCGAGAACCCCAAGAAGAGTCTCACTCCTCCTCCTCATGGGCAGGGGCGGCTCCTCTCTGGAAGGGGTGAGGCAGCCTCCTTTTCTTCAGAGGGTTTCCAAGGGCTGGCCCTAGCTGTGGTCCAATAAGGTCCTGTCCCCGGCAGAAGACTCTGTGGGCTGCTGTATGGAGCCTTCCTGAAGCTCAGACCAAGTGTAGGTCGTAGTTGGATGGGGCCTGTGGCCATCCCGCTTTGAGTCTCAAAGGGAGGGACGAGGGGCTTGGTAGGTCCAGCATACAGGCCCCAGGGATACTGGTAAAGAAAAGAGGATATGCTGTTTCTAAGGAGGGCGAGATTAGAGATGTGACAGGCCACGTCAGTAATGTCAGTTACAGACAGGTGCTAGATAGGACAAGATAGTGCGTGCTCGTCCAGGGATAGCTCCAATAAGGAGCAAGGGCCCTCACACACCCCGAGGGGTGTCATGCTTCATCATAGGGCAGCTCCTCGTTGGGCCGGCGCTGCAATGCCGAACGGGACCGCAGGGGGTCTCTTTGCCGGAGGTCTTCTCAGTTTTCCGTCATGAAGCTAAATGATGTTATTTGAGGGTGCCTATGTGTAGTGAGTCGAAATGGGATCGTGTGCGTGTGGTTTAAAAATGGCTCCTGGATTCTCCAGAGACAGTTTATTCGAGGAGTACTTGGGCCATGAGTAAAAACAGACTAAGGAGTCGTAGACTGAGGAGGGAGGATTAAACCCGTCTCAGTTCTAAGGTTTTAGTGAGTTGTGCAAGGGGTCGACATGTTTCATGCCTTATTCAGTCCGTAAGGATCTAGGCATTTCTTCAGGACCTTTTTATCCTCATCTACTCCGAGGGGGCGGCAAGTGATGATTAGCCAAAGGGAGCAAAGAGTCACGTCCCCTCAAGTAAGGATTCAATAGTAGTCCTAATGTGCGGTGAAAACAAGAAGTACAATTATACCTTCTTGAAAAACGTGTACCTGAAAGAGAATGGGTCGAAAACAGTTAGTAAGCAGCAGGACGTGGTCTGGTGCACACTGGAAAAGAAACCATGAGGTCATGGAAAGGAAAGTAGGCACGTGAGCACCTAAGCGGGATAGGATAAAATAGGCAAGTAAGCACCTAGAGAGGATAGATTAAAAACACACATTGGTCATGGTAAAGTGTTGTCAAAGAAAAAAATCTGGAAGATCCACTTAAGAATGCGTAATTACATAACCAACATATGCATCCTCATCATGAGTGTGTGGCGAGGCCACAAGGTGATGCTTCTGTCGCGGGACAGTGTAACCTGGGGAGTCCATGTACACCCCCGTTACTCTGTACCCTAGCATGTGTCCTATGCAGTCTCTACCACCAGTGAACTTACCTAAATAGGGGGGGTGTTCTGCCCCAACAGAGACAGGCCGGGATGCTCGCTGGCGTTGTGAGAAAAAACAATCTGCAAATGTAAATGCTGGATATGTAAAAGATTAGTTTGGAATGCAGCGGGTGACTGGTGAGGGCCCGCTGTGGTTGGAAGACATTATGCATCTCTGGACTGGCAACATGTGCGGCATTGAAAATGAAAGGTTCTGACAGCGTAGCGGATGTTCGCATGAAACAGGTAGTCCATGTCAAGGCCGGTGGGGCCCGTGGTCGGGGCAGGCTATGTCCGCTGTATAGGTGTAGGTGCTGCAGCCGCACCTTGGGTTTGTGGAGTGCGTAGTGGTAGAAGAGGCTAATGTGCTCCGATGTGGTGGAAGGAGTGGCTGGTGATAGTAAGTGGTGGCCTGCGTGTTGGAAATGGACCCACGTGTCCGTGATGTAATAGACGGCTCGGGTACAGTAACCACACGTGGTAAGTGCGCAGGTCAACAGACTTGGCGTAGGTCCAGGCCATCTCGTTATTCGCTGGGTAAATTTAACCCGCGGGTAGAATTGTGGCAGTAATGCATTGTGTGCCGGGCCGCAGAGCGTGGTGCTTGGTAGGTATGGTTGCGGTCAGATCATGCTGGCATAGTGCCGTCATGTTCATAGAAATAAAGGGGGCTGGAGAGGCGGACGGCAAGTGTGCTCGAAAGGGAACTATAAGGCCCGTGATGCGCCGCGGTACATTAAATGAAGGTGGGCCATGTTGTACTCGAAACTGGCGCTGCTCTTTAGCAAAGAACTGGAGTACTAGGGGGAATTCGGAGCGGTGGTGTGCAGGGTAGGAAGTGGACCAACCGCAAACAGTTACAAGCGTTACGTTGTGCTCCAGAGTTATAGGAGTTGATGCGGGGGCCCTTCCGTTCCCTGTGATGTAGAGGATTTAGTTATGGTTCAAAGGCTGGTGTTGGTGAGGTGAGCAGCAAGCGTGATCGCAAAGGGACTACAAGGCCCGTGATGCACCCGCCGGGTTGACGGAGCTCTGCATGAGTGCAATCACCGAAAGCGGAATGTGCGTTGGTCCAGGTGAAATAAGGTGGACCGTGCTCGAGACTGGCGTGCTTACTAACAATAAACCTTAGTTCGTGGATGCGGTTGGGGTGGAGGTGTGCAATATTAGAGGTAGACCTACCGCAAGTAGGGAATTTGCGTTGCGTAGTGCATGACAGTTAAAGAAGTATATGGGGGGGCCCTGTCTCGCTGTGTAACGCAGTAGGCGACCGGCGCTGGTGGTGAGGGCAGGAGGCTGTATGCACATAAAGTACACATGCGTGGGGCACTTACTTTAGTCCTCGAGGTTCCTAGTATGGGACCTACCCATGGCCGGCTGTCTCCGGATGTCGGAGGTGGAATGCTGGGAGGACATATAAATGGGAGGAAGGCTAGAACGCTCATGTCTGAGTCTCGGCGAAATTTGGCGGTGGCCATCTTGTCCCATTGACGAAGGTGGGGGCCATCTTTGAATGGAATGCTGGTGAGGATGACAGATCGATGCAAATGGGTCAAGAGGGGATGATGATGTGTGTGAAGAGGGGGTATTCACGGATGCCGTATGGGGGTTGTTTTACAGGGGCAAGGTTAAAAAGGAAAATTATTGGGATAGACTCCCGTGATGCTTCTGTAGTGGAGAGACTGCATAGACCCATACTGGTAATTTGTGCTGACAGTAGTCCGCCCCAGGTTGACTAAGCTGGCTGTAAGTCGTTAAAACCTATTGGTACGATCCCAGGTTTTTACTACTCTGGTCAGTACCTAGCTAAGGACTGCAGTCCTTGCTACCAGGGTAGGGTGGAAAAGTGCAGGATGCTGGTGTATCTATCCGTGAGGGTGGGCTGCGTAATTATGACACACGTAGATGGAGGAGCTTGTGGGAAGCGGGGAGGGTATATGTAACAAGTATCCATATGTGTTAACAGAGTCGCACCTTTTGACCGTGCTATAAAGGTGGAAAGGAGTGTCAACGGGTGACCTCACCCCAGGGAATGTCATCGTTCAGGCCAGTCTGGTGTGTATTGAGTCGAAAGACCCACCTTTGTTCCTTGACAGGGAGGGTTTGAGAGTTTAAAGTGGCGTTTGCTTCCAGGACTGTCCACTCAATGTCATCTGGTGTGTGACTTTGTTCAATGTAGTGTGTAAGCATTCTTGTCATGCTTTTTTTGCATCTTATATTGATGCGGTGTTCAGTAATCCTTAATTTGAAGGCCCGTGTTGTCATACCAATGTAACGTTTCTGGCAGGGGCATGTGATCATGTATAAACAATTGCAGGTGTTACAATTGGTATGGGTTCTCTAGACCCATGCGTCTGTGGTCTTCAGGTCTACCTGTTTGGAGTGATGTGTAAAGGCACCCACACTACACGACCCGCACGGGTAGTGACCCGAGACGGGGGGAAGACCCCAGAGTTGTTGCTGTCGCCTGGTGGGTGCAGGGAGGGGTCTGGTGTGTACGACCATGTCCTTGATGTTGGCAGTTCGCTTGAAGGTGAAATGGGGGGTGGCTGGTGACATGTCCCCAGTGTGTAAGATGGGCCAATGTTTCTTTATGATCTTTTTGATGTTGTTGGAGTGTGGGGTGAAGGATGTGACACAGGTGATTACATCATTAGTTACTCATTCCCGTGGCTCCAATAGGGCTTCCTTGTGGTTATTCCTAGCCCTTTTGTTGGCTTTTTGTACCACATTCCTAAGGTAGTTTTGGGCCACAAGGTCAGAACTAAAGGATTCGGCTTGTCCCTTACGTCACTACAATTGCAGCGTAGACGCAAAAATTGTCCAAAAGGGAGGTTATCCTGCAGGAGTTTGGGGTGGTGGCTGTCATACCTGAGTAGACTGTTGCTGTCTGTAGGTTTTTTATATGTCCTGGTGGTCAGTTTTGCTTCATTAAGGACTATCGATAGGTCCAAAATGGTGTCGTTGGTACCTTGCCACAGGATTAGTATATCATCGATATACCTCCGCCACAACAAGATGTTGTCTCTGTAGGGGTTGGTATCGCCCTCTATGTACTTCCTCTCAAAGTCTGCCATGTATAGACATGCCAGACTCGGAGCAAAGGTGCTGCCCATTGAGGTACCCTGTGTCTGATGGTAAAGTTGGTCCTCAAACTGGAAGTAGTTCTCTTTTAGTGCCAGGGTGGCGCACTCCATAATGAAACTGATGGGAGTGGGTGAAGCCCAATCCTCATTCCTGAGGACGAATTCGACCACCTCCAGAGTGGCGTCTTGGGGTATGTTCGTATAGAGGGCCTCCACGTCTAGGGTAATCAGTAGATTGACAGTGGAGTCTTCACCGAGGCCCTCTAGAAGGTTGAGGACCACTGTCGTGTCCTTCAGGAATGATGGTGTTTTCACTACCAGTGGTTGAAGGAAGTGGTCACAGCAGAGGGACAGCGGTTCTAGTATGGACCCTATCCCTGACACGATGGGCCTGCCTGGGGGGGGGGGGGTCTTATTCCCTTGTGAATCTTTGGGAGGGTGTAAAAGTAGGGTATCCTGGGGTGGTCGCTGATCAAGAAGGCCACCTCCTTTTTGCTGATCCAACCCTGTGCCTCTGCTGTAAACACGATAGATGTTATACGTGTATTGAGACGTGTCGTGGGATCGTCCCTAATGGGTGTGTAGTGTTTACTGTTAGAAAGTTGGCATCTGCATTCCAGATTGTAGTCTGCGGTATCCTGTATTACAATGGCTCCCCCATGATATCCCACACACTTGTCACTCATGAACCCAGTGTGAGCAAATCAAGTGCCACAGTAAAAAAAAATCTGTTTAATATAAACTCTTCATTACACATATCATTCAATAGATAATTCCATTACAAATTACACATTACATGAGGCATATATATAAAAACCTTCTTGTTTGTAAAAGACACAATGACGTGACAAACTTGGTGTCATTACGACCAAAAAAATAAAAGAGAGAAACAACTAGACAATCACTTCTGTCTTTCACGTTCGCTAATTTTTTCAAAACAACAAGGCGTGTACACGATTAGTAGCAATCCTCATCTACTGTGCTCATGTGTTTTCCAAATTTAGCATAAAAATATGAGTCGACGCATTTTAGTGGTTGATTGTGGTTGTGAACCACCTTCTTAAGGACAACAGATATTTCACATAAAAACTGAGCTAGCCTTAAAAACCATGGGGAAGCTCAAACGTCTTTCGGATCATGTTGGTTCAATTGTCATCGCGACTCGGTACAATTGATTTCCTGGTCTCTATTCAGTTCTATCCAAGAGGTCTCTGAATGCTCCCCTAGATCTCTTTCATGAATGACAGGTGTGTGGAATATCTGTAAATGTATGTATGATTGAAATATAACAGGTAGAGAAGCGCATTGAACAGTGATTCCAAAGGAAAAAGCTTATTGAACCAAAGCCAGGGGACTCTGCGGCCGAACACCCCTCGCCTGAGGCTTCGAGCAGCGTGATTCTAACCCTGCCCCCTGCTAGACAGTGGCATAGCAAGGGTGCCATGAACCCTAATTCAAAGAAGGAAATGGCCCCCTTTCCATTGGTTTTGTTGTAGGAAGCAGTCTCTAATTGGGGTGCAGTGGGCCCCTGTACCCCCTCGTCCTGGTGCCACTTCGCCTGCAGCACTATTCACAGCTCTTCTCTTGCGGCTGGGTGGAGAAGGGAGCTGGTAGGGTGATACATGGGTTTCTCTTTTCCTTGTCTACCCCTCCGCCCCCCTTGCCTAACACATCCCTCTGTTTGCTGTTGTGTGCGATGGGAGGTGTCCCTATCAGTTGTGTGTACAGGTGGCAGGGCTTTAAGTGGGCCGGGTCCTGCCCTAGCTCAGCACCGGCAGTTCTAAAAAGCAGGTGCTGAGACGGGTCCCTACCGGGCTCTTCATTTCTACCCGCACCCTCAGGGTGAACAAAAATCTTAACTCTGCAGTAGTACCACCCTTCACTGCCTTTGATGTAACTTCAAAGAGACTCATTATAGTTCTTTCAGTCTCACCATTTCAGAACTGAGGCATTTTCAATATTATGTACAACGAAGCCGTAGTTGTTGCTTATTTATCTTATGCAACTAACAACCATTGACAAAGCCAATATTCCTGGCTTATTGTAGTTATAATTCTACTTGTTGTATTATATATCTGGATGCAATGACAGAAGCAGCAAAATACCAGTCGGGCACAGGGTCAAGACTGTTTGCATATGGCTGGGTCTGAACTGGGGTGGCGAAGTGAGCTAAAGAATGATGATGGATTCAACCCAGATCTGTGACTGGGGGTGAGTGTCTGAAAAGTTTCAATGCTCCATCCATCATCTCCTTGTGTTTGCTTGGCCCACTATGCGAAGCACAGATTTTAAGCTCACATGTTATTAAACCGCGCCTTTAATTACATCGGCCACGCCCCTTTGAGAGA
This sequence comes from Calotriton arnoldi, assembly GCA_963921515.1. NCBI lineage: Eukaryota > Metazoa > Chordata > Amphibia > Caudata > Salamandridae > Calotriton > Calotriton arnoldi. The sequence goes on from CAWUFW010000656.1 coordinate 1,343,383, forward strand.
CCCCCCAGTTTTTTCAACCCACTTAAAGCCCTGACGGATGGTATTACCTTGAAAGCCCTTTGACGTGGTAGCGCCCACCTAGTAGCTGTTAACGCTCATTCTTTCAGAAATAATAATCGAATTATTGGGCAAACCCGTTTCCGTTCATTGACAGCAGATTTAAACCCAACATTCAAGCAATCCTACATTCAGGACAGATTCCATATTCACGGATTTTCCAAAGTCTGAAGGAGAGGCCGGTATGGACCGGTCAAGCCGTGTTTATTGGCCTCACGAGGAAACCAGATGCTGTCAGCCAAGGTCCCCGGATGCCCGATAACAAAACAGCTCAACGCAGGGTGGTGGGAAGTGGGGTTCTGGTACTGCGGCAGGCCAGAACTGGACTGCGGGGAGAAGAGGCTTCCTGCCCCGGTCCACCCGACACCCACAGAGCTTTAGAACAGGGGCCCCTGGTTGTTGTCACACCCACATGCTCTTTGTGGCCTCCAGAGGGCACTGTTTACCCTGAAGACAATCTCCCATGTGCACACCTAGATGAAACATGCGACTGACAGCACCGAGCTATGGTGCAGGGCCCCCTGGACAGGGTACATGCATGTTGTCATGCCCACATGCTCTCAGTGCCCCCTAGAGGACTCTATGTACCAGGAGAGACAGTCTGCCATGTGTGCTCGCCCACATACGACATGCCACTGGCATCACAGAACTCACCACAGGGGAGAAGCTCGGTCTCCGGTTATACCGAAAGATGGAGAGTCTAGAGGGTAGAGACCAGTGGGCCCTCTTCCTCCCAGGGGTGCACATAAAAAGACAAGTGCTCCCCCTGCCCCCATGATCATCACAGCCTTGTACTCCTACTGATCATCACACAGTCATTCAGCATCTGGGTAGTACTGACTGAGTGTCAGGGCACCAGAGAACACACTCAGGACAGGCCAGAAGACGTCAGAGTGAAGCAGCGCAGCATGGACTCCCCAGGTGTGTGCTGGCCCAAGCCCCTACAGCCCTTAATGAAACATGCAGGGCAGACCCCTGGACACCCCTACACATCTGTGATAAGCCCCCGGTTGCCGTTCAGCACAACACAAATCTGGCAAAGGATTGCAGTTCAAAAGAATGATTCGCTTCTGACTGCGGCTCTGAACCATGGTCTACAGAAGCCTGCAGCTCAGGGATTGTCGGAGGATGGCAGGGGTTTAGAGCACCGATTCATGGAGGACTTCAGCACACAACAAGCATTGCAACAGCATTAAAGTTCAGAACAGTGATTCACATAGGGCTTTAGTTCAGAGCAATGACTGCCATAGGATTGTAGTTCAGGACAAGGGTCCTCATAGGGTTGAAGTTCAGGACAATGATTCACTTAGGGCTCTAGTTCAGAACAGCGATTGTCCTAGGATTCTCTTACGTTAATTTATAGGGCCGTCTTCCATCGAAGTATCTTGATGCTAGAAGAAACCAAATAGCGCACCTAGCACAAACAGCACATTCTATATTTTGTCTAGCGCTGCAGTTCAGAACTATACTTCACACAGGGCTGCAGTTCAGAACAATGATTCGCACAGGGCTGCAGTTCAGAACAATGATTGACACTGGGCTGCAGTTCAAAAAAATAATTCACACAGGGCAGCAGTTCAAAAAAATGATTCACACAGGGCTGCGTTTCAGAACAATGATTCACACAGGGCTGCAGTTCAGAAAAATGATTCACACAGGGCTGCAGTTCAGAACAATGATTCGCACAGGGCTGCAGTTCAGAACAATGATTCACACAGGGCTGAAGTTCAGAACAATGATTCACACAGGGCTGTAGTTCAAAAAAATGATTCACACAGGGCTGCAGTTCAAAAACATGATTCACACATTGCTGCAGTTCAGAACAATGATTCACACAGGGCTGCAGTTCAAAAAAATGATTCACACAGGGCTGCAGTTCAGAACAATGATTCACACAGGGCTGCAGTTCAGAACAATGATTCACACAGGGCTGCAGTTCAAAAAAATAATTCACAAGGGCTGCAGTTCAAAAAAATGATTCACACAGGGCTGCAGTTCAAAAAAATGATTCACACAGGGCAGCAGTTCAGAACAATGATTCACACAGGGCTGCAGTTCAGAACAATGATTCGCACAGGGCTGCAGTTCAGAACAATGATTCACACAGGGCTGCAGTTCAAAAAAATTATTCACAAGGGCTGCAGTTCAAAAAAATGATTCACACAGGGCTGCAGTTCAAAAAAATGATTCACACAGGGCTGCAGTTCAAAAAAATGATTCACACAGGGCTGAAGTTCAGAAAAATGATTCACACAGGGCTGTGGTTCAAAAAAATGATTCACACAGGGCTGCAGTTCAAAAAAAAATATTCACACAGGGCTGCAGTTCAGAACAATGATTCACACAGGGCTGCAGTTCCAAAAAATTATTCACAAGGGCTGCAGTTCAAAAAAATGATTCACACAGAGCTGCAGTTCAAAAAAATTATTCACACAGGGCTGCATTTCAGAACAATGATTCACACAGGGCTGCAGTTCAGAAAAATGATTCACACAGGGCTGCAGTTCAGAACAATGATTCGCACAGGGCTGCAGTTCAGAACAATGATTCAGACAGGGCTGAAGTTCAGAACAATGATTCACACAGGGCTGTAGTTCAAAACAATGATTCACACAGGGCTGCAGTTCAAAAAAATGATTCACACAGGGCTGCAGTTCAAAAAAATGATTCACACAGGGCTGCAGTTCAAAAAAATTATTCACACAGGGCTGCAGTTCAGAACAATGATTCACACAGGGCTGCAGTCCAGAACAATGATTCACACAGGGCTGCAGTTCAGAACAATGATTCACACAGGGCTGCAGTTCAAAAAAATAATTCACAAGGGCTGCAGTTCAAAAAAATGATTCACACAGGGCTGCAGTTCAAAAAAATGATTCACACAGGGCTGCATTTCAGAACAATGATTCACACAGGGCTGCAATTCAGAAAAATGATTCACACAGGGCTGCAGTTCAAAAAAATGATTAACATAGGGCTGCAGTTCACAAAAATGATTCACACAGGGCTGCAGTTCAGAACAATGATTCACACAGGGCTGCAGTTCAAAAAAATGATTCACACAGGGCTGCAGTTCAAAAAAATGATTCACAGAGGGCTACAGTTCAGAACAATGATTCACACAGGGCTGCAGTTCAAAAAAAAAATTCACACAGGGCTGCAGTTCAGAACAATAATTCACACAGGGCTGCAGTTCAGAACAATGATTCACACAGGGCTGCAGTTCAGAACAATGATTCGCACAGGGCTACAGTTCAGAACAATGATTCACACAGCGCTGCAGTTCAAAAAAATGATTCACAAGGGCTGCAGTTCAAAAAAATGATTCACACAGGGCTGCAGTTCAAAAAAATGATTCACACAGGGCTGCAGTTCAAAAAAATGATTCACACAGGGCTGAAGTTCAGAACAATGATTCACACAGGGCTGCAGTCCAGAACAATGATTCACACAGGGCTGCAGTTCAGAACAATGATTCACACAGGGCTGCACTTCAAAAAAATAATTCACAAGGGCTGCTGTTCAAAAAAATGATTCACACAGGGCTGCAGTTCAGAAAAATGATTCACACAGGGCCGCAGTTCAAAAAAATGATTAACACAGGGCTGCAGTTCACAAAAATGATTCACACAGGGCTGCAGTTCAGAACAATGATTCACACAGGGCTGCAGTTCAAACAAATTATTCACAAGGGCTGCAGTTCAAAAAAATGATTCACACAGTGCTGCAGTTCAAAAAAATGATTCACACAGGGCTGCAGTTCAAAAAAATTATTCACACAGGGCTGAAGATCAGAACAATGATTCACATAGGGCTGTGGTTCAAAAAAATGATTCACACAGGGCTGCAGTTCAAAAAAATGATTCATACAGGGCTGCAGTTCAGAACAATGATTCACACAGGGCTGCAGTTCCAAAAAATAATTCACAAGGGCTGCAGTTCAAAAAAATGATTCACACAGGGCTGCAGTTCAAAAAAATGATTCACACAGGGCTGCATTTCAGAACAATGATTCACACAGGGCTGCATTTCAGAACAATGATTCACACAGGGCTGCAGTTCAGAAAAATGATTCACACAGGGCTGCAGTTCAGAACAATGATTTGCACAGGGCTGCAGTTCAGAACAATGATTCACACAGGGCTCAAGTTCAGAACAATGATTCACACAGGGCTGTAGTTCAACAAAATGATTCACACAGGGCTGCAGTTCAAAAAAATAATTCACACAGGGCTGCAGTTCAGAACAATGATTCACACAGGGCTGCAGTTCAAATAAATGATTCACACAGGGCTGCAGTTCAGAACAATGATTCACACAGGGCTGCAGTCCAGAACAATGATTCACACAGGGCTGCAGTTCAGAACAATGATTCACACAGGGCTGCAGTTCAAAAAAATGATTCACACAGGGCTGCAGTTCAAAAAAATGATTCACACAGGGCTGCAGTTCAGAACAATGATTCACACAGGGCTGCAGTTCAAAAAAATGATTCACACAGGGCTGCAGTTCAGAACAATGATTCACACAGGGCTGCAGTTCAGAACAATGATTCACACAGGGCTGCAGTTCAGAACAATGATTCACACAGGGCTGCAGTTCAGAACAATGATTCACACAGGGCTGCAGTTCAGAACAATGATTCACACAGGGCTGCAGTTCAAAAAAATGATTCACACAGGGCTGCAGTTCAAAAAAATGATTCACACAGGGCTGCAGTTCAGAACAATGATTCACACAGGGCTGCAGTTCAGAACAATGATTCACACAGGGCTGCAGTTCAGAACAATGATTCCCACAGGGCTACAGTTCAGAACAATGATTTACACACGGCTGCAGTTCAAAAAAATTATTCACAAGGGCTGCAGTTAAAAAAAATGATTCACACAGGGCTGCAGTTCAAAAAAATAATTAACACAGCTGCAGTTCACAAAAATGATGCACACAGGGCTGCAGTTCAGAACAAAGATTCACACAGGGCTGCAGTTCAAAAAAATTATTCACTCAGGGCTGCAGTTCAAAAAAATGATTCACACAGGGCTGCAGTTCAGAATAATGATTCACACAGGGCTGCAGTTCAAAAAAAATTCACACAGGGCTGCAGTTCAGAACAATAATTCACACAGGGCTGCAGTTCAGAACAATGATTCGCACAGGGCTACAGTTTAGAACAATGATTCACACAGGGCTGCAATTCAGAAAAATGATTCACACAGGGCTGCTGTTCAAAAAAATGATTAACATAGGGCTACAGTTCACAAAAATGATTCACACAGGGCTGCAGTTCAGAACAATGATTCACACAGGGCTGCAGTTCAAAAAATGATTCACACAGGGCTGCAGTTCAAAAAAATGATTCACAGAGGGCTACAGTTCAGAACAATGATTCACACAGGGCTGCAGTTCAAAAAAAAATTCACACAGGGCTGCAGTTCAGAACAATAATTCACACAGGGCTGCAGTTCAGAACAACGATTCACACAGTGCTGCAGTTCAGAACAATGATTCGCACAGGGCTACAGTTCAGAACAATGATTCAAACAGCGCTGCAGTTCAAAAAAATTATTCACAAGGGCTGCAGTTCAAAAAAATGATTCACACAGGGCTGCAGTTCAAACAAATGATTCACACAGGGCTGCAGTTCAAAAAAATGATTCACACAGGGCTGAAGTTCAGAACAATGATTCACACAGGGCTGCAGTCCAGAACAATGATTCACACAGGGCTGCAGTTCAGAACAATAATTCACACAGGGCTGCAGTTCAGAACAATGATTCACACAGGGCTGCACTTCAAAAAAATAATTCACAAGGGCTGCTGTTCAATAAAATTATTCACAGAGGGCTGCAGTTCAAAAAAATGATTCACACAGGGCTGCATTTCAGAAAAATGATTCACACAGGGCTGCAGTTCAGAAAAATGATTCACACAGGGCCGCAGTTCAAAAAAATGATTCACACAGGGCTGCAGTTCAAAAAGGTTTTCACACAGGGCTGCACTTCAGAACAATAATTCACACAGGGCTGCAGTTCAGAAAAATGATTCACACAGGGCTGCAATTCAAAAAAATGATTAACACAAGTCTGCAGTTCACAAAAATGATTCACACAGGGCTGCAGTTCAGAACGATGATTCACACAGGTCTGCAGTTCAAAAAAATGATTCACACAGGGCTGCAGTTCAAAAAAATGATTCACACAGGGCTGCAGTTCAGAACAATGATTCACACAAGTCTGCAGTTCAAAAATAAAAATTCGCACAGGCCTGCAGTTCAGAACAATGATTCACACAGGGCTGCAGTACAGAACAATTATTCACACAGGGCTGCAGTTCAGAACAATGATTCGCACAGGGCTGCAGTTCAGAACAATGATTCACACAGGGCTGCAGTTCAAAACAATTATTCACAAGGGCTGCAGTTCAAAAAAATGATTCACACAGTGCTGCAGATCAAAAAATGATTCACACAGGGCTGCAGTTCAAAAAATGATTCACACAGGGCTGAAGATCAGAACAATGATTCACACAGGGCTGTGGTTACAAAAAATGATTCACACAGGGCTGCAGTTCAAAAAAATGATTCACACAGGGCTGCAGTTCAGAACAATGATTCACACAGGGCTGCAGTTCCAAAAAATAATTTACAAGGGCTGCAGTTCAAAAAATGATTCACACAGGGCTGCAGTTCAAAAAAATTATTCACACAGGGCTGCATTTCAGAACAATGATTCACACAGGGCTGCAGTTCAGAAAAATGATTCACACAGGGCTGCAGTTCAGAACAATGATCCGCACAGGGCTGCAGTTCAGAACAATGATTCACACAGGGCTGAAGTTCAGAACAATGATTCACACAGGGCTGTAGTTCAAAAAAATGATTCACACAGGGCTGCAGTTCAAAAAATAATTCACAAGGGCTGCAGTTCAAAAAAATGATTCACACAGGGCTGCAGTTCAGAAAAATGATTCACACAGGGCTGCATTTCAGAACAATGATTCACACAGGGCTGCAATTCAGAAAAATGATTCACACAGGGCTGAAGTTCAAAAAAATGATTAACATAGGGCTGCAGTTCACGAAAATGATTCACACAGGGCTGCAGTTCAGAACAATGATTCACACAGGGCTGCAGTTCCAAAAAATGATTCACACAGGGCTGCAGTTCAAAAAAATGATTTACACAGGGCTGCAGTTCAGAACAATGATTCACACAGGGCTGCAGTTCAAAAAAAAAATTCACACAGGGCTGCAGTTCAGAACAATAATTCACACAGGGCTGCAGTTCAGAACAATGATTCACACAGGGCTGCAGTTCAGAACAATGATTTGCACAGGGCTACAGTTCAGAACAATGATTCACACAGGGCTGCAGTTCAAAAAAATTATTCACAAGGGCTGCAGTTCAAAAAAATGATTCACACAGGGCTGCAGTTCAAAAAAATGATTCACACAGGGCTGCAGTTCAGAACAATAATTCACACAGCGCTGCAGTTCAGAACAATGATTCACACAGGGCTGCAGTTCAAAAAAATGTTTCACGCAGGGCTGCAGTTCAGAACAATGATTCACACAGGGCTGCAGTTCAGAACAATGATTCACACGGCTGCAGTTCAAAAAAATGATTCACATAGGGCTGAAGTTCAGAACATTGATTCACACAGGGCTGCAGTTCAAACAAATGATTCACACAGGGCTGAAGTTCAGAACAATGATTCACACAGGGCTGCAGTTAAAAAAAATGATTCACACAGGGCTGAAGTTCAGAACAATGATTCACACAGGGCTGTAGTTCAAAAAAATTATTCACACTGGGCTGCAGTACAAAAAAATGATTCACACAGGGCTGCAGTTCAGAACAATGATTCACACAGGGCTGCAGTTCAGAACAATAATTCACACAGTGCTGCGGTTCAAAAAAATAATTCACAAGGGCTGCAGTTCAAAAAAATTATTCACACAGGGCTGCAGTTCAAAAAAATTATTCACACAGGGCTGCATTTCAGAACAATGATTCACACAGGGCTGCAGTTCAGAAAAATGATTCACACAGGACTGCAGTTCAAAAAATTATTAAAACAGGGCTGCAGTTTACAAAAATGATTCACACAGGGCTGCAGTTCAGAACAATGATTAACACAGGGCTGCAGTTCAAAAAAATGATTCCCACAGGGCTGCAGTTCAAAAAAATCATTCACACAGGGCTGCAGTTCAGAACAATGATTCACACAGGGCTGCAGTTCAAAAAATGTTTCACGCAGGGCTGCAGTTCAGAACAATGATTCACACAGGGCTGCAGTTCAGAACAATGATTCACACAGGGCTGCAGTTCAAAAAATGATTCACAGAGGGCTGAAGTTCAGAACAAGGATTTACACAGGGCTGTAGTTCAAAAAATGATTCACACAGGGCTGCAGTTCAAAAAATGATTCACACAGGGCTGCAGTTCAGAACAATGATTCACACAGGGCTGCAGTCCAGAACAATGATTCACACAGGGCTGCAGTTCAGAACAATGATTCACACAGGGCTGCAGTTCAGAAAATAATTCACAAGGGCTGCAGTTCAAAAAAATGATTCACACAGGGCTGCAGTTCAAAAAAATGATTCACACAGGGCTGCAGTTCAAAAAAATGATTAACACAGGGCTGCAGTTCACAAAAATGATTCACACAGGGCTGCAGTTCAGAACAATGATTCACACAGGGATGCAGCTCAGAACAATGATTCACACAGGGCTGCAGTTCAAAATAATAATTCACAAGGACTGCAGTTCAAAAAAATGATTCACCCAGGGCTGCAGTTCAAAAAAATGATTCACACAGGGCTGCATTTCAGAACAATGATTCACACAGGGCTGCAGTTCAGAAAAATGATTCACACAGGGCTGCAGTTCAAAAAAAATATTAAAACAGGGCTGCAGTTTACAAAAATGATTCACACAGGGCTGCAGTTCAGAACAATGATTAACCCAGGGCTGCAGTTCAAAAAAAAAATCACACAGGGCTGCAGTTCAGAACAATAATTCACACAGGGCTGCAGTTCAGAACAATGATTCGCACAGGGCTACAGTTTAGAACAATGATTCACACAGGGCTGCAATTCAGAAAAATGATTCACACAGGGCTGCAGTTCAAAAAAATGATTAACATAGGGCTACAGTTCACAAAAATGATTCACACAGGGCTGCAGTTCAGAACGATGATTCACACAGGTCTGCAGTTCAAAAAAATGATTCACACAGGGCTGCAGTTCAAAAAAATGATTCACACAGGGCTGCAGTTCAGAACAATGATTCACACAGGGCTGCAGTTCAAAAAAAAAATTCACACGGGGCTGCAGTTCAGAACAATAATTCACACAGGGCTGCAGTTCAGAACAATGATTCACACAGGGCTGCAGTTCAGAACAATGATTCACACAGGGCTGCAGTTCAGAACAATGATTCACACAGGGCTGCAGTTCAGAACAATGATTTGCACAGGGCTACAGTTCAGAACAATGATTCACACAGGGCTGCAGTTCAAAAAAATGATTCACACGGGCTGCAGTTCAAAAAAATGATTCACACAGGGCTGCAGTTCAAAAAAATGATTCACACAGGGCTGCAGTTCAGAACAATAATTCACACAGGGCTGCAGTTCAGAACAATGATTCACACAGGGCTGCAGTTCAGAACAATGATTCACACAGGGCTGCAGTTCAGAACAATGATTCGCACAGGGCTACAGTTCAGAACAATGATTCACACAGGGCTGCAGTTCAAAAAAATTATTCACAAGGGCTGCAGTTCAAAAAAATGATTCACACAGGGCTGCAGTTCAAAAAAATGATTCACACAGGGCTGCAGTTCAAAAAAATGATTCACACAGGGCTGCAGTTCAGAACAATGATTCACACAGGGCTGCATTCCAGAACAATTATTCACACAGGGCTGCAGTTCAGAACAATGATTCACACAGGGCTGCAGTTCAAAAACATAATTCACAAGGGCTGCAGTTCAAAAAAATGATTCACACAGGGCTGCAGTTCACAAAAACGATTCACACAGGGCTGCAGTTCAGAACAATGATTCACACAGGGCTGCAGTTCAAAAAATGATTCACACAGGGCTGCAGTTCAAAAAAATCATTCACACAGGGCTGCAGTTCAGAACAATGATTCACACAGGGCTGCAGTACAAAAAAATGTTTCACGCAGGGCTGCAGTTCAGAACAATGATTCACACAGGGCTGCAGTTCAGAACAATGATTCACACGGCTGCAGTTCAAAAAAATGATTCACATAGGGCTGAAGTTCAGAACATTGATTCACACAGGGCTGCAGTTCAAACAAATGATTCACACAGGGCTGAAGTTCAGAACAATGATTCACACAGGGCTGCAGTTAAAAAAATGATTCACACAGGGCTGAAGTTCAGAACAATGATTCACACAGGGCTGTAGTTCAAAAAATTATTCACACTGGGCTGCAGTACAAAAAAATGATTCACACAGGGCTGCAGTTCAGAACAATGATTCACACAGGGCTGCAGTTCAGAACAATAATTCACACAGTGCTGCGGTTCAAAAAAATTATTCACACAGAGCTGCAGTTCAAAAAAATTATTCACACAGGGCTGCATTTCAGAACAATGATTAACACAGGGCTGCAGTTTAAAAAAATGATTCCCACAGGGCTGCAGTTCAAAAAAATCATTCACACAGGGCTGCAGTTCAGAACAATGATTAACACAGGGCTGCAGTTTAAAAAAATGATTCCCACAGGGCTGCAGTTCAAAAAAATCATTCACACAGGGCTGCAGTTCAGAACAATGATTTACACAGGGCTGCAGTTCAAAAAAATGTTTCACGCAGGGCTGCAGTTCAGAACAATGATTCACACAGGGCTGCAGTTCAGAACAATGATTCACACAGGGCTGCAGTTCAAAAAAATGATTCACATAGGGCTGAAGTTCAGAACAAGGATTTACACAGGGCTGTAGTTCAAAAAAATGATTCACACAGGGCTGCAGTTCAAAAAAATGATTCACACAGGGCTGCAGTTCAGAACAATGATTCACACAGGGCTGCAGTCCAGAACAATGATTCACACAGGGCTGCAGTTCAGAACAATGATTCACACAGGGCTGCAGTTCAAAAAATAATTCACAAGGGCTGCAGTTCAAAAAAATGATTCACACAGGGCTGCAGTTCAAAAAAATGATTCACACAGGGCTGCAGTTCAAAAAAATGATTCACACAGGGCTGCATTTCAGAACAATGATTCACACAGGGCTGCAGTTCAGAACAATGATTTACAAAGGGCTGCAGTTCAAAAAAATGATTCACACAAGGCTGCAGTTCAAAAAAATGATTAACACAGGGCTGCAGTTCACAAAAATGATTCACACAGGGCTGCAGTTCAGAACAATGATTCACACAGGGATGCAGCTCAGAACAATGATTCACACAGGGCTGCAGTTCAAAATAATAATTCACAAGGACTGCAGTTCAAAAAATGATTCACCCAGGGCTGCAGTTCAAAAAAATGATTCGCACAGGGCTACAGTTTAGAACAATGATTCACACAGGGCTGCAATTCAGAAAAATGATTCACACAGGGCTGCAGTTCAAAAAAATGATTAACATAGGGCTACAGTTCACAAAAATGATTCACACAGGGCTGCAGTTCAGAACAATGATTCACACAGGGCTGCAGTTCAAAAAAATGATTCACACAGGGCTGCAGTTCCAAAAATTATTCACAGAGGGCTACAGTTCAGAACAATGATTCACACAGGGCTGCAGTTCAAAAAAAAAATTCACACAGGGCTGCAGTTCAGAACAATAATTCACACGGCTGCAGTTCAGAACAATGATTCACACAGGGCTGCAGTTCAGAACAATGATTCGCACAGGGCTACAGTTCAGAACAATGATTCAAACAGCGCTGCAGTTCAAAAAAATGATTCACAAGGGCTGCAGTTCAAAAAAATGATTCACACAGGGCTGCAGTTCAAAAAAATGATTCACACAGGGCTGCAGTTCAAAAAAATGATTCACACAGGGCTGAAGTTCAGAACAATGATTCACACAGGGCTGCAGTCCAGAACAATGATTCACACAGGGCTGCAGTTCAGAACAATGATTCACACAGGGCTGCACTTCAAAAAAATAATTCACAAGGGCTGCTGTTCAAAAACATTATTCACAGAGGGCTGCAGTTCAAAAAATGATTCACACAGGGCTGCATTTCAGAAAAATGATTCACACAGGGCTGCAGTTCAGAAAAATGATTCACACAGGGCCGCAGTTCAAAAAAATGATTCACACAGGGCTGCAGTTCAAAAAAATGATTCACACAGGGCTGCAGTTCAGAACAATTATTCACACAGGGCTGCAGTTCAAAAAAGTTTTCACACAGGGCTGCACTTCAGAACAATAATTCACACAGGGCTGCAGTTCAGAAAAATGATTCACACAGGGCTGCAATTCAAAAAAATGATTAACACAAGTCTGCAGTTCACAAAAATGATTCACACAGGGCTGCAGTTCAGAACGATGATTCACACAGGTCTGCAGTTCAAAAAAATGATTCATACAGGGCTGCAGTTCAAAAAAATGATTCACACAGGGCTGCAGTTCAGAACAATGATTCACACAGGGCTGCAGTTCAAAAAGAAAATTCATACAGGCCTGCAGTTCAGAACAATGATTCACACAGGGCTGCAGTTCAGAACAATTATTCACACAGGGCTGCAGTTCAGAACAATGATTCACACAGGGCTGCAGTTCCAAAAAATGACTCACACAGGGCTGCAGTTCAAAAAAATGATTTACACAGGGCTGCAGTTCAGAACAATGATTCACACAGGGCTGCAGTTCAAAAAACAAATTCACACAGGGCTGCAGTTCAGAACAATAATTCACACAGGGCTGCAGTTCAGAACAATGATTCACACAGGGCTGCAGTTCAGAACAATGATTCACACAGGGCTGCAGTTCAAAAAAATGATTCACACAGGGCTGCAGTTCAAAAAAATGATTCACAGAGGGCTACAGTTCAGAACAATGATTCACACAGGGCTGCAGTTCAAAAAAAAAATTCACACAGGGCTGCAGTTCAGAACAATAATTCACACAGGGCTGCAGTTCAGAACAATGATTCACACAGGGCTGCAGTTCAGAACAATGATTCGCACAGGGCTACAGTTCAGAACAATGATTCACACAGCGCTGCAGTTCAAAAAAATTATTCACAAGGGCTGCAGTTCAAAAAAATGATTCACACAGGGCTGCAGTTCAAAAAAATGATTCACACAGGGCTGCAGTTCAAAAAAATGATTCACACAGGGCTGAAGTTCAGAACAATGATTCACACAGGGCTGCAGTCCAGAACAATGATTCAAACAGGGCTGCAGTTCAGAACAATGATTCACACAGGGCTGCACTTCAAAAAAATAATTCACAAGGGCTGCTGTTCAAAAAAATGATTCACACAGGGCTGCAGTTCAGAAAAATGATTCACACAGGGCCGCAGTTCAAAAAAATGATTAACACAGGGCTGCAGTTCACAAAAATGATTCGCACAGGGCTGCAGTTCACAAAAATGATTCACACAGGGCTGCAGTTCAGAACAATGATTCACACAGGGCTGTAGTTCAAAAAAATGATTCACACAGGGCTGCAGTTCAAAAAAATGATTCACACAGGGCTGCAGTTCAGAACAATAATTCACACAGGGCTGCAGTTCAAAAAAAGTTTTCACACAGGGCTGCAGTTCAGAACAATAATTCACACAGGGCTGCAGTTCAGAAAAATGATTCACACAGGGCTGCAGTTCAAAAAAATGATTAACACAGGTCTGCAGTTCACAAAAATGATTCACACAGGGCTGCAGTTCAGAACGATGATTCACACAGGTCTGCAGTTCAAAAAAATGATTCACACAGGGCTGCAGTTCACAAAAATGTTACAAACAGGGCTGCAGTTCAGAACAATGATTCACACAGGGCTGCAGTTAAAAAAAAATTCACACAGGGCTGCAGTTCAGAACAATGATTCACACAGGGCTGCAGTTCAGAACAATGATTCACACAGGGCTGCAGTTCAGAACAATGATTCGCACAGGGATGCAGTTCAGAACAATGATTCACACTGTGCTGCAGTTCAAAAAAATTATTCACAAGGGCTGCAGTTCAAAAAAATGATTCACACAGTGCTGCAGTTCAAAAAAATGATTCACACAGGGCTGCAGTTCAAAAAAATGATTCACACAGGGCTGAAGATCAGAACAATGATTCACATAGGGCTGTGGTTCAAAAAAATGATTCACACAGGGCTGCAGTTCAAAAAAATGATTCATACAGGGCTGCAGTTCAGAACAATGATTCACACAGGGCTGCAGTTCCAAAAAATAATTCACAAGGGCTGCAGTTCAAAAAAATGATTCACACAGGGCTGCAGTTCAAAAAAATGATTCACACAGGGCTGCATTTCAGAACAATGATTCACACAGGGCTGCATTTCAGAACAATGATTCACACAGGGCTGCAGTTCAGAAAAATGATTCACACAGGGCTGCAGTTCAGAACAATGATTCGCACAGGGCTGCAGTTCAGAACAATGATTCACACAGGGCTCAAGTTCAGAACAATGATTCACACAGGGCTGTAGTTCAAAAAAATGATTCACACAGGGCTGCAGTTCAAAAAAATGATTCACACAGGGCTGCAGTTCAGAACAATGATTCACACAGGGCTGCAGTTCAAAAAAATGATTCACACAGGGCTGCAGTTCAGAACAATGATTCACACAGGGCTGCAGTCCAGAACAATGATTCACACAGGGCTGCAGTTCAGAACAATGATTCACACAGGCCTGCAGTTCAAAAAAATAATTCACAAGGGCTGCAGTTCAAAAATATTATTCACACAGGGCTGCAGTTCAAAAAAATGATTCACACAGGGCTGCATTTCAGAACAATGATTCACACAGGGCTGCAATTCAGAAAACTGATTCACACAGGGCTGAAGTTCAAAAAAATGATTAACATAGGGCTGCAGTTCAGAACAATGATTCACACAGGGCTGCAGTCCAGAACAATGATTCACACAGGGCTGCAGTTCCAAAAAATGACTCACACGGGGCTGCAGTTCAAAAAAATGATTTACACAGGGCTGCAGTTCAGAACAATGATTCACACAGGGCTGCAGTTCAAAAAAAAATTCACACAGGGCTGCAGTTCAGAACAATAATTCACACAGGGCTGCAGTTCAGAACAATGATTCACACAGGGCTGCAGTTCAGAACAATGATTCACACAGGGCTACCGTTCAGAACAATGATTCACACAGGGCTGCAGTTCAAAAAAATTATTCACAAGGGCTGCAGTTCAAAAAAATGATTCACACAGGGCTGCAGTTCAAAAACATGATTCACACAGGGCTGCAGTTCAGAACAATAATTCACACAGGGCTGCAGTTCAGAACAATGATTCACACAGGGCTGCAGTTCAGAACAATGATTCCCACAGGGCTACAGTTCAGAACAATGATTTACACACGGCTGCAGTTCAAAAAAATTATTCACAAGGGCTGCAGTTAAAAAAAATGATTCACACAGGGCTGCAGTTCAAAAACATAATTAACACAGCTGCAGTTCACAAAAATGATGCACACAGGGCTGCAGTTCAGAACAAAGATTCACACAGGGCTGCAGTTCAAAAAAATTATTCACTCAGGGCTGCAGTTCAAAAAAATGATTCACACAGGGCTGCAGTTCAGAATAATGATTCACACAGGGCTGCAGTTCAAAAAAATTCACACAGGGCTGCAGTTCAGAACAATAATTCACACAGGGCTGCAGTTCAGAACAATGATTCGCACAGGGCTACAGTTTAGAACAATGATTCACACAGGGCTGCAATTCAGAAAAATGATTCACACAGGGCTGCTGTTCAAAAAAATGATTAACATAGGGCTACAGTTCACAAAAATGATTCACACAGGGCTGCAGTTCAGAACAATGATTCACACAGGGCTGCAGTTCAAAAAATGATTCACACAGGGCTGCAGTTCAAAAAAATGATTCACAGAGGGCTACAGTTCAGAACAATGATTCACACAGGGCTGCAGTTCAAAAAAAAATTCACACATGGCTGCAGTTCAGAACAATAATTCACACAGGGCTGCAGTTCAGAACAACGATTCACACAGTGCTGCAGTTCAGAACAATGATTCGCACAGGGCTACAGTTCAGAACAATGATTCAAACAGCGCTGCAGTTCAAAAAAATTATTCACAAGGGCTGCAGTTCAAAAAATGATTCACACAGGGCTGCAGTTCAAACAAATGATTCACACAGGGCTGCAGTTCAAAAAAATGATTCACACAGGGCTGAAGTTCAGAACAATGATTCACACAGGGCTGCAGTCCAGAACAATGATTCACACAGGGCTGCAGTTCAGAACAATGATTCACACAGGGCTGCAGTTCAGAACAATGATTCACACAGGGCTGCACTTCAAAAAATAATTCACAAGGGCTGCTGTTCAATAAAATTATTCACAGAGGGCTGCAGTTCAAAAAAATGATTCACACAGGGCTGCATTTCAGAAAAATGATTCACACAGGGCTGCAGTTCAGAAAAATGATTCACACAGGGCCGCAGTTCAAAAAAATGATTCACACAGGG
Organism: Calotriton arnoldi; assembly: GCA_963921515.1. NCBI lineage: Eukaryota > Metazoa > Chordata > Amphibia > Caudata > Salamandridae > Calotriton > Calotriton arnoldi. Next base: position 1,360,114 of record CAWUFW010000656.1, read on the forward strand.
CTGCAGTTCAAAAAGGTTTTCACACAGGGCTGCACTTCAGAACAATAATTCACACAGGGCTGCAGTTCAGAAAAATGATTCACACAGGGCTGCAATTCAAAAAAATGATTAACACAAGTCTGCAGTTCACAAAAATGATTCACACAGGGCTGCAGTTCAGAACGATGATTCACACAGGTCTGCAGTTCAAAAAAATGATTCACACAGGGCTGCAGTTCAAAAAAATGATTCACACAGGGCTGCAGTTCAGAACAATGATTCACACAAGTCTGCAGTTCAAAAATAAAAAATTCGCACAGGCCTGCAGTTCAGAACAATGATTCACACAGGGCTGCAGTACAGAACAATTATTCACACAGGGCTGCAGTTCAGAACAATGATTCGCACAGGGCTGCAGTTCAGAACAATGATTCACACAGGGCTGCAGTTCAAAACAATTATTCACAAGGGCTGCAGTTCAAAAAAATGATTCACACAGTGCTGCAGATCAAAAAAATGATTCACACAGGGCTGCAGTTCAAAAAAATGATTCACACAGGGCTGAAGATCAGAACAATGATTCACACAGGGCTGTGGTTACAAAAATGATTCACACAGGGCTGCAGTTCAAAAAATGATTCACACAGGGCTGCAGTTCAGAACAATGATTCACACAGGGCTGCAGTTCCAAAAATAATTCACAAGGGCTGCAGTTCAAAAAAATGATTCACACAGGGCTGCAGTTCAAAAAATTATTCACACAGGGCTGCATTTCAGAACAATGATTCACACAGGGCTGCAGTTCAGAAAAATGATTCACACAGGGCTGCAGTTCAGAACAATGATCCGCACAGGGCTGCAGTTCAGAACAATGATTCACACAGGGCTGAAGTTCAGAACAATGATTCACACAGGGCTGTAGTTCAAAAAAATGATTCACACAGGGCTGCAGTTCAAAAAAATAATTCACAAGGGCTGCAGTTCAAAAAAATGATTCACACAGGGCTGCAGTTCAGAAAAATGATTCACACAGGGCTGCATTTCAGAACAATGATTCACACAGGGCTGCAATTCAGAAAAATGATTCACACAGGGCTGAAGTTCAAAAAAATGATTAACATAGGGCTGCAGTTCACGAAAATGATTCACACAGGGCTGCAGTTCAGAACAATGATTCACACAGGGCTGCAGTTCCAAAAATGATTCACACAGGGCTGCAGTTCAAAAAAATGATTTACACAGGGCTGCAGTTCAGAACAATGATTCACACAGGGCTGCAGTTCAAAAAAATCACACAGGGCTGCAGTTCAGAACAATAATTCACACAGGGCTGCAGTTCAGAACAATGATTCACACAGGGCTGCAGTTCAGAACAATGATTTGCACAGGGCTACAGTTCAGAACAATGATTCACACAGGGCTGCAGTTCAAAAAAATTATTCACAAGGGCTGCAGTTCAAAAAATGATTCACACAGGGCTGCAGTTCAAAAAAATGATTCACACAGGGCTGCAGTTCAGAACAATAATTCACACAGGGCTGCAGTTCAGAACAATGATTCACACAGGGCTGCAGTTCAGAACAATGATTCGCACAGGGCTACAGTTCAGAACAATAATTCGCACAGGGCTGCAGTTCAAAAAATTATTGACAAGGGCTGCAGTTCAAAAAATGATTCACACAGGGCTGCAGTTCAAAAAAATGATTCACACGGCTGCATTTCAGAACAATGATTCACACAGGGCTGCAGTTCAGAAAAATGATTCACACAGGGCTGCAGTTCAAAAAAATAATTAACACGGCTGCCGTTCACAAAAATGATTCACACAGGGCTGCAGTTCAGAACAAAGATTCACACAGGGCTGCAGTTCAAAAAAATTATTCACACAGGGCTGCAGTTCAGAACAATGATTCACACAGTGCTGCAGTTCAAAAACAAATTCACACAGGGCTGCAGTTCAGAACAATAATTCACACAGGGCTGCAGATCAGAACAATGATTCGCACAGGGCTACAGTTTAGAACAATGATTCACACAGGGCTGCAGTTCAAAAAAATTATTCACAAGGGCTGCAGTTCAAAAAAATGATTCGCACAGGGCTGCAGTTCAAAAAAATGATTCACACAGGGCTGCAGTTCCAAAAAAATGATTCACACAGGGCTGAAGTTCAGAACAATGATTCACACAGGGGTGCAGTCCAGAACAATGATTCACACAGGGCTGCAGTTCAGAACAATGATTCACACAGGGCTGCAGTTCAAAAAAATTCACATGGGCTGCAGTTCAAAAAAATTATTCACACAGGGCTGCATTTCAGAACAATGATTCACACAGGGCTGCAGTTCAGAAAAATGATTCACACAGGGCTGCAGTTCAAAGAAATGATTAACACAGGGCTGCAGTTCACAAAAATGATTCACACAGGGCTGCAGTTCAGAACAATAATTCACACAGGGCAACAGTTCAGAACAATGATTCGCACAGGACTACAGTTCAGAACAATGATTCCCAAAGGGCTGCAGTTCAAAAAATTTATTCACAAAGGGCTGCAGTTAAAAAAACATGATTCACACAGGGCTGCAGTTCAAAAAATAATTCACAAGGGCTGCAGTTCAAAAAACTTCACACAGGGCTGCAGTTCAAAAAAATGATTCACACAGGGCTGCATTTCAGAACAATGATTCACACAGGGCTGCAGTTCAGAAAAATGATTCACACAGGGCTGCAGTTCAAAAAAATGATTAACACAGGGCTGCAGTTCACAAAAATGATTCACACAGGGCTGCAGTTCTGAACAATCATTCACACAGAGCTGCAGTTCAAAATAATGATTCACACAGGTCTGCAGTTCAAAAAAATTATTCACACAGGGCTGCAGTTCAGAACAATAATTCACACAGGGCTGCAGTTAAAAAAAAAATTACATAGTGCTGCAGTTCAGAACAATAATTCACACAGGGCTGCAGTTCAGAACAATGATTCACACAGGGCTGCAGTTCAGAACAATGATTCGCACAGGGCTACAGTTCAGAACAATGATTCACACAGGGCTGCAGTTCAAAAAAATTATTCACAAGGGCTGCAGTTCAAAAAAATGATTCACACAGGGCTGCAGTTCAAAAAAATGATTCACACAGGGCTGCAGTTCAAAAAAATGATTCACACAGGGCTGCAGTTCAGAACAATGATTCACACAGGGCTGCATTCCAGAACAAGTATGCACACAGGGCTGCAGTTCAGAACAATGATTCACACAGGGCTGCAGTTCAAAAACATAATTCACAAGGGCTGCAGTTCAGAAAAATGATTCACACAGGGCTGCAGTTCACAAAAACGATTCACACAGGGCTGCAGTTCAGAACAATGATTCACACAGGGCTGCAGTTCAAAAAAATGATTCACACAGGGCTGCAGTTCAAAAAAATCATTCACACAGGGCTGCAGTTCAGAACAATGATTCACACAGGGCTGCAGTTCAAAAAAATGTTTCACGCAGGGCTGCAGTTCAGAACAATGATTCACACAGGGCTGCAGTTCAGAACAATGATTCACACGGCTGCAGTTCAAAAAATGATTCACATAGGGCTGAAGTTCAGAACATTGATTCACACAGGGCTGCAGTTCAAACAAATGATTCACACAGGGCTGAAGTTCAGAACAATGATTCACACAGGGCTGCAGTTAAAAAAATGATTCACACAGGGCTGAAGTTCAGAACAATGATTCACACAGGGCTGTAGTTCAAAAAAATGATTCACACTGGGCTGCAGTACAAAAAAATGATTCACACAGGGCTGCAGTTCAGAACAATGATTCACACAGGGCTGCAGTTCAGAACAATAATTCACACAGTGCTGCGGTTCAAAAAATAATTCACAAGGGCTGCAGTTCAAAAAAATTATTCACACAGGGCTGCAGTTCAAAAAAATTATTCACACAGGGCTGCATTTCAGAACAATGATTCACACAGGGCTGCAGTTCAGAAAAATGATTCACACAGGACTGCAGTTCAAAAAAATGATTAAAACAGGGCTGCAGTTTACAAAAATGATTCACACAGGGCTGCAGTTCAGAACAATGATTAACACAGGGCTGCAGTTCAAAAAAATGATTCCCACAGGGCTGCAGTTCAAAAAATCATTCACACAGGGCTGCAGTTCAGAACAATGATTCACACAGGGCTGCAGTTCAAAAAAATGTTTCACGCAGGGCTGCAGTTCAGAACAATGATTCACACAGGGCTGCAGTTCAGAACAATGATTCACACAGGGCTGCAGTTCAAAAAAATGATTCACATAGGGCTGAAGTTCAGAACAAGGATTTACACAGGGCTGTAGTTCAAAAAAATGATTCACACAGGGCTGCAGTTCAAAAAATGATTCACACAGGGCTGCAGTTCAGAACAATGATTCACACAGGGCTGCAGCCCAGAACAATGATTCACACAGGGCTGCAGTTCAGAACAATGATTCACACAGGGCTGCAGTTCAAAAAATAATTCACAAGGGCTGCAGTTCAAAAAAATGATTCACACAGGGCTGCAGTTCAAAAAAATGATTCACACAGGGCTGCATTTCAGAACAATGATTCACACAGGGCTGCAGTTCAGAACAATGATTTACAAAGGGCTGCAGTTCAAAAAAATGATTCACACAAGGCTGCAGTTCAAAAAATGATTAACACAGGGCTGCAGTTCACAAAAATGATTCACACAGGGCTGCAGTTCAGAACAATGATTCACACAGGGCTGCAGCTCAGAACAATGATTCACACAGGGCTGCAGTTCAAAATAATAATTCACAAGGACTGCAGTTCAAAAAATGATTCACCCAGGGCTGCAGTTCAAAAAAATGATTCACACAGGGCTGCATTTCAGAACAATGATTCACACAGGGCTGCAGTTCAGAAAAATGATTCACACAGGGCTGCAGTTCAAAAAAATATTAAAACAGGGCTGCAGTTTACAAAAATGATTCACACAGGGCTGCAGTTCAGAACAATGATTAACCCAGGGCTGCAGTTCAAAAAAAAAAATCACACAGGGCTGCAGTTCAGAACAATAATTCACACAGGGCTGCAGTTCAGAACAATGATTCGCACAGGGCTACAGTTTAGAACAATGATTCACACAGGGCTGCAATTCAGAAAAATGATTCACACAGGGCTGCAGTTCAAAAAATGATTAACATAGGGCTACAGTTCACAAAAATGATTCACACAGGGCTGCAGTTCAGAACAATGATTCACACAGGGCTGCAGTTCAAAAAAATGATTCACACAGGGCTGCAGTTCCAAAAATTATTCACAGAGGGCTACAGTTCAGAACAATGATTCACACAGGGCTGCAGTTCAAAAAAAAATTCACACAGGGCTGCAGTTCAGAACAATAATTCACACGGCTGCAGTTCAGAACAATGATTCACACAGGGCTTCAGTTCAGAACAATGATTCGCACAGGGCTACAGTTCAGAACAATGATTCAAACAGCGCTGCAGTTCAAAAAAATTATTCACAAGGGCTGCAGTTCAAAAAAATGATTCACACAGGGCTGCAGTTCAAAAAAATGATTCACACAGGGCTGCAGTTCAAAAAAATGATTCACACAGGGCTGAAGTTCAGAACAATGATTCACACAGGGCTGCAGTCCAGAACAATGATTCACACAGGGCTGCAGTTCAGAACAATGATTCACACAGGGCTGCACTTCAAAAAATAATTCACAAGGGCTGCTGTTCAAAAACATTATTCACAGAGGGCTGCAGTTCAAAAAATGATTCACACAGGGCTGCATTTCAGAAAAATGATTCACACAGGGCTGCAGTTCAGAAAAATGATTCACACAGGGCCGCAGTTCAAAAAAATGATTCACACAGGGCTGCAGTTCAAAAAATGATTCACACAGGGCTGCAGTTCAGAACAATAATTCACACAGGGCTGCAGTTCAAAAAAGTTTTCACACAGGGCTGCACTTCAGAACAATAATTCACACAGGGCTGCAGTTCAGAAAAATGATTCACACAGGGCTGCAATTCAAAAAAATGATTAACACAAGTCTGCAGTTCACAAAAATGATTCACACAGGGCTGCAGTTCAGAACGATGATTCACACAGGTCTGCAGTTCAAAAAAATGATTCACACAGGGCTGCAGTTCAAAAAAATGATTCACACAGGGCTGCAGTTCAGAACAATGATTCACACAGGGCTGCAGTTCAAAAAAAAAATTCACACAGGCCTGCAGTTCAGAACAATGATTCACACAGGGCTGCAGTTCAGAACAATTATTCACACAGGGCTGCAGTTCAGAACAATGATTCGCACAGGGCTGCAGTTCAGAACAATGATTCACACAGGGCTGCAGTTCAAAACAGTTATTCACAAGGGCTGCAGTTCAAAAAAATGATTCACACAGTGCTGCAGATCAAAAAAATGATTCACACAGGGCTGCAGTTCAAAAAATTATTCACACAGGGCTGAAGATCAGAACAATGATTCACACAGGGCTGTGGTTACAAAAAATGATTCACACAGGGCTGCAGTTCAAAAAAATGATTCACACAGGGCTGCAGTTAAGAACAATGATTCACACAGGGCTGCAGTACCAAAAAATAATTCACAAGGGCTGCAGTTCAAAAAATGATTCACACAGGGCTGCAGTTCAAAAAAGTATTCACACAGGGCTGCATTTCAGAACAATGATTCACACAGGGCTGCAGTTCAGAAAAATTATTCACACAGGGCTGCAGTTCAGAACAATGATCCGCACAGGGCTGCAGTTCAGAACAATGATTCACACAGGGCTGAAGTTCAGAACAATGATTCACACAGGGCTGTAGTTCAAAAAAATGATTCACACAGGGCTGCAGTTCAAAAAATGATTCACACAGGGCTGCAGTTCAAAAAAATGATTCACACAGGGCTGCAGTTCAGAACAATGATTCACACAGGGCAGCAGTTCAAAAAAATGATTCACACAGGGCTGTAGTTCAGAACAATGATTCACACAGGGCTGCAGTCCAGAACAATGATTCACACAGGGCTGCAGTTCAGAACAATGATTCACACAGGGCTGCAGTTCAAAAAAATAATTCACAAGGGCTGCAGATTAAAAAAGTGATTCACACAGGGCTGCAGTTCAGAAAAATGATTCACACAGGGCTGCATTTCAGAACAATGATTCACACAGGGCTGCAATTCAGAAAAATGATTCACACAGGGCTGAAGTTCAAAAAAATGATTAACATAGGGCTGCAGTTCACGAAAATGATTCACACAAGGCTGCAGTTCAGAACAATGATTCACACAGGGCTGCAGTTCCAAAAATGATTCACACAGGGCTGCAGTTCAAAAAAATGATTTACACAGGGCTGCAGTTCAGAACAATGATTCACACAGGGCTGCAGTTCAAAAAAAAAATTCACACAGGGCTGCAGTTCAGAACAATAATTCACAAAGGGCTGCAGTTCAGAACAATGATTCACACAGGGCTGCAGTTCAGAACAATGATTAGCACAGGGCTACAGTTCAGAACAATGATTCACACAGGGCTGCAGTTCAAAAATTATTCACAAGGGCTGCAGTTCAAAAAAATGATTCACACAGGGCTGCAGTTCAAAAAAATGATTCACACAGGGCTGCAGTTCAGAACAATAATTCACACAGGGCTGCAGTTCAGAACAATGATTCACACAGGGCTGCAGTTCAGAACAATGATTCGCACAGGGCTACAGTTCAGAACAATAATTCACACAGGGCTGCAGTTCAAAAAAATTATTGACAAGGGCTGCAGTTCAAAAAATGATTCACACAGGGCTGCAGTTCAAAAAAATGATTCACACAGGGCTGCATTTCAGAACAATGATTCACACAGGGCTGCAGTTCAGAAAAATGATTCACACAGGGCTGCAGTTCAAAAAAATAATTAACACGGCTGCAGTTCACAAAAATGATTCACACAGGGCTGCAGTTCAGAACAAAGATTCACACAGGGCTGCAGTTCAAAAAATTATTCACACAGGGCTGCAGTTCAGAACAATGATTCACACAGGGCTGCAGTTCAAAAACAAATTCACACAGGGCTGCAGTTCAGAAAAATAATTCACACAGGGCTGCAGATCAGAACAATGATTCGCACAGGGCTAAAGTTTAGAACAATGATTCACACAGGGCTGCAGTTCAAAAAAATTATTCACAAGGGCTGCAGTTCAAAAAAATGATTCGCGCAGGGCTGCAGTTCAAAAAAATGATTCACACAGGGCTGCAGTTCAAAAAAATGATTCACACAGGGCTGAAGTTCAGAACAATGATTCACACAGGGGTGCAGTCCAGAACAATGATTCACACAGGGCTGCAGTTCAGAACAATAATTCACACAGGGCTGCAGTTCAAAAAAATTCACATGGGCTGCAGTTCAAAAAAATTATTCACACAGGGCTGCAGTTCAAAAAAATGATTCACACAGGGCTGCATTTCAGAACAATGATTCACAGAGGGCTGCAGTTCAGAAAAATGATTCACACAGGGCTGCAGTTCAAAGAAATGATTAACACAGGGCTGCAGTTCACAAAAATGATTCACACAGGGCTGCAGTTCAGAACAATAATTCACACAGGGCAACAGTTCAGAACAATGATTCGCACAGGACTACAGTTCAGAACAATGATTCCCAAAGGGCTGCAGTTCAAAAAATTTATTCACAAAGGGCTGCAGTTAAAAAAAAATGATTCACACAGGGCTGCAGTTCAAAAAAATAATTCACAAGGGCTGCAGTTCAAAAACAATTCACACAGGGCTGCAGATCAAAAAAATGATTCACACAGGGCTGCATTTCAGAACAATGATTCACACAGGGCTGCAGTTCAGAAAAATGATTCACACAGGGCTGCAGTTCAAAAAATGATTCACACAGGGCTGCAGTTCAGAACAATGATTAACCCAGGGCTGCAGTTCAAAAAAAATTCACAGAGGGCTGCAGTTCAAAAAATGATTCACACAGGGCTGAAGTTCAGAACAATGATTCACACAGGGCTGCAGTCCAGAACAATGATTCACACAGGGCTGCAGTTCAGAACAATGATTCACACAGGGCTGCACTTCAAAAAAATAATTCACAAGGGCTGCTGTTCAAAAAAATTATTCACAGAGGGCTGCAGTTCAAAAAAATGATTCACACAGGGCTGCATTTCAGAAAAATGATTCACACAGGGCTGCAGTTCAGAAAAATGATTCACACAGGGCCGCAGTTCAAAAAAATGATTCACACAGGGCTGCAGTTCAAAAAAATGATTCACACAGGGCTGCAGTTCAGAACAATAATTCACACAGGGCTGCAGTTCAAAAAAGTTTTCACACAGGGCTGCACTTCAGAACAATAATTCACACAGGGCTGCAGTTCAGAAAAATGATTCACACAGGGCTGCAATTCAACAAAATGATTAAAACAAGTCTGCAGTTCACAAAAATGATTCACACAGGGCTGCAGTTCAGAACGATGATTCACACAGGTCTGCAGTTCAAAAAAATGATTCACACAGGGCTGCAGTTCAAAAAAATGATTCACACAGGGCTGCAGTTCAGAACAATGATTCACACAGGGCTGCAGTTCAAAAGAAAATTCACACAGGCCTGCAGTTCAGAACAATGATTCACACAGGGCTGCAGTTCAGAACAATTATTCACACAGGGCTGCAGTTCAGAACAATGATTCGCACAGGGCTGCAGTTCAGAACAATGATTCACACAGGGCTGCAGTTCAAAACAATTATTCACAGGGCTGCAGTTCAGAACAATGATTCGCACAGGGCTGCAGTTCAGAACAATGATTCACACAGTGCTGCAGATCAAAAAAATGATTCACAGAGGGCTGCAGTTCAACAAAATGATTCACACAGGGCTGAAGATCAGAACAATGATTCACACAGGGCTGTGGTTACAAAAAATGATTCACACAGGGCTGCAGTTCAAAAAAATGATTCACACAGGGCTGCAGTTCAGAACAATGATTCACACAGGGCTGCAGTTCCAAAAAATAATTCACAAGGGCTGCAGTTCAAAAAATGATTCACACAGGGCTGCAGTTCAAAAAAATTATTCACACAGGGCTGCATTTCAGAACAATGATTCACACAGGGCTGCAGTTCAGAAAAATGATTCACACAGGGCTGCAGTTCAGAACAATGATCCGCACAGGGCTGCAGTTCAGAACAATGATTCACACAGGGCTGAAGTTCAGAACAATGATTCACACAGGGCTGTAGTTCAAAAAAATGATTCACACAGGGCTGCAGTTCAAAAAATGATTCACACAGGGCTGCAGTTCAAAAAAATGATTCACACAGGGCTGCAGTTCAGAACAATGATTCACACAGGGCAGCAGTTCAAAAAAATGATTCACACAGGGCTGCAGTTCAGAACAATGATTCACACAGGGCTGCAGTCCAGAACAATGATTCACACAGGGCTGCAGTTCAGAACAATGATTCACACAGGGCTGCAGTTCAAAAAAATAATTCACAAGGGCTGCAGTTCAAAAAAATGATTCACACAGGGCTGCAGTTCAGAAAAATGATTCACACAGGGCAACATTTCAGAACAATGATTCACACAGGGCTGCAATTCAGAAAAATGATTCACACAGGGCTGAAGTTCAAAAAATGATTAACATAGGGCTGCAGTTCACGAAAATGATTCACACAGGGCTGCAGTTCAGAACAATGATTCACACAGGGCTGCAGTTCCAAAAAATGATTCACACAGGGCTGCAGTTCAAAAAAATGATTTACACAGGGCTGCAGTTCAGAACAATGATTCACACAGGGCTGCAGTTCAAAAAGAAATTCACACAGGGCTGCAGTTCAGAACAATAATTCACACAGGGCTGCAGTTCAGAACAATGATTCACACAGGGCTGCAGTTCAGAACAATGATTTGCACAGGGCTACAGTTCAGAACAATGATTCACACAGGGCTGCAGTTCAAAAAAATTATTCACAAGGGCTGCAGTTCAAAAAAATGATTCACACAGGGCTGCAGTTCAAAAAATGATTCACACAGGGCTGCAGTTCAGAACAATAATTCACACAGGGCTGCAGTTCAGAACAATGATTCACACAGGGCTGCAGTTCAGAACAATGATTCGCACAGGGCTACAGTTCAGAACAATAATTCACACAGGGCTGCAGTTCAAAAAATTATTGACAAGGGCTGCAGTTCAAAAAAATGATTCACACAGGGCTGCAGTTCAAAAAATGATTCACACAGGGCTGCATTTCAGAACAATGATTCACACAGGGCTGCAGTTCAGAAAAATTATTCACACAGGGCTGCAGTTCAAAAAAATAATTAACACGGCTGCAGTTCACAAAAATGATTCACACAGGGCTGCAGTTCAGAACAAAGATTCACACAGGGCTGCAGTTCAAAAAAATTATTCACACAGGGCTGCAGTTCAGAACAATGATTCACACAGGGCTGCAGTTCAAAAACAAATTCACACAGGGCTGCAGTTCAGAACAATAATTCACACAGGGCTGCAGATCAGAACAATGATTCGCACAGGGCTACAGTTTAGAACAATGTTTCACACAGGGCTGCAGTTCAAAAAAATTATTCACAAGGGCTGCAGTTCAAAAAAACGATTCGCACAGGGCTGCAGTTCAAAAAAATTATTCACACAGGGCTGCAGTTCAAAAAAATGATTCACACAGGGCTGAAGTTCAGAACAATGATTCACACAGGGGTGCAGTCCAGAACAATGATTCACACAGGGCTGCAGTTCAGAACAATGATTCACACAGGGCTGCAGTTCAAAAAAATTCACATGGGCTGCAGTTCAAAAAAATTATTCACACAGGGCTGCAGTTCAAAAAAATGATTCACACATGATTCACACAGGGCTGCAGTTCAGAAAAATGATTCACACAGGGCTGCAGTTCAAAGAAATGATTAACACAGGGCTGCAGTTCACAAAAATGATTCACACAGGGCTGCAGTTCAGAACAATAATTCACACAGGGCAACAGTTCAGAACAATGATTCGCACAGGACTACAGTTCAGAACAATGATTCCCAAAGGGCTGCAGTTCAAAAAATTATTCACACAGGGCTGCAGTTCAGAAAAATGATTCACACAGGGCTGCAGTTCAAAAAAATGATTAACACAGGGCTGCAGTTCACAAAAATGATTCACACAGGGCTGCAGTTCTGAACAATCATTCACACAGAGCTGCAGTTCAAAATAATGATTCACACAGGTCTGCAGTTCAAAAAAATTATTCACACAGGGCTGCAGTTCAGAACAATAATTCACACAGGGCTCCAGTTAAAAAAAAATTTTACACAGTGCTGCAGTTCAGAACAATAATTCACACAGGGCTGCAGTTCAGAACAATGATTCACACAGGGCTGCAGTTCAGAACAATGATTCGCACAGGGCTACATTTCAGAGCAATGATTCACACAGGGCTGCAGTTCAAAAAAATTATTCACAAGGGCTGCAGTTCAAAAATGATTTACACAGGGCTGCAGTTCAAAAAATGATTCACACAGGGCTGCAGTTCAAAAAAATGATTCACACAGGGCTGCAGTTCAGAACAATGATTCACACAGGGCTGCATTCCAGAACAATTATTCACACAGGGCTGCAGTTCAGAACAATGATTCACACAGGGCTGCAGTTCAAAAACATAATTCACAAGGGCTGCAGTTCAAAAAAATGATTCACACAGGGCTGCAGTTCACAAAAACTATTCACACAGGGCTGCAGTTCAGAACAATGATTCACACAGGGCTGCAGTTCAAAAAAATGATTCACACAGGGCTGCAGTTCAAAAAATCATTCACACAGGGCTGCAGTTCAGAACAATGATTCACACAGGGCTGCAGTTCAAAAAATGTTTCACGCAGGGCTGCAGTTCAGAACAATGATTCACACAGGGCTGCAGTTCAGAACAATGATTCACACGGCTGCAGTTCAAAAAAATGATTCACATAGGGCTGAAGTTCAGAACAATGATTCACACAGGGCTGCAGTTCAAACAAATGATTCACACAGGGCTGAAGTTCAGAACAATGATTCACACAGGGCTGCAGTTCAAAAAAATGATTCACACAGGGCTGCAGTTCAAAACAATGATTCACACAGGGCTGCAGTTCAGAACAATGATTCACACAGGGCTGCAGTTCAGAACAATGATTCGCACAGGGCTACAGTTCAAAACAATGATTCACACAGCGCTGCAGTTCAAAAAAAAATTCACAAGGGCTGCAGTTCAAAAAAATGATTCACACAGGGCTGCAGTTCAAAAAAATGATTCACACAGGGCTGCAGTTCAAAAAAATGATTCACACAGGGCTGCAGTTCAGAACAATGATTCACACAGGGCTGCATTCCAGAACAATTATTCACACAGGGCTGCAGTTCAGAACAATGATTCACACAGGGCTGCAGTTCAAAAACATAATTTACAAGGGCTGCAGTTCAAAAAAATGATTCACACAGGGCTGCAGTTCACAAAAACGATTCACACAGGGCTGCAGTTCAGAACAATGATTCACACAGGGCTGCAGTTCAAAAAATGATTCACACAGGGCTGCAGTTCAAAAAATCATTCACACAGGGCTGCAGTTCAGAACAATGATTCACACAGGGCTGCAGTACAAAAAATGTTTCACGCAGGGCTGCAGTTCAGAACAATGATTCACACAGGGCTGCAGTTCAGAACAATGATTCACACGGCTGCAGTTCAAAAAAATGATTCACATAGGGCTGAAGTTCAGAACATTGATTCACACAGGGCTGCAGTTCAAACAAATGATTCACACAGGGCTGAAGTTCAGAACAATGATTCACACAGGGCTGCAGTTAAAAAAATGATTCACACAGGGCTGAAGTTCAGAACAATGATTCACACAGGGCTGTAGTTCAAAAAATTATTCACACTGGGCTGCAGTACAAAAAAATGATTCACACAGGGCTGCAGTTCAGAACAATGATTCACACAGGGCTGCAGTTCAGAACAATAATTCACACAGTGCTGCGGTTCCAAAAAATTATTCACACAGAGCTGCAGTTCAAAAAAATTATTCACACAGGGCTGCATTTCAGAACAATGATTCACACAGGGCTGCAGTTCAGAAAAATGATTCACACAGGACTGCAGTTCAAAAAAATGATTAAAACAGGGCTGCAGTTTACAAAAATGATTCACACAGGGCTGCAGTTCAGAACAATGATTAACACAGGGCTGCAGTTTAAAAAAATGATTCCCACAGGGCTGCAGTTCAAAAAAATCATTCACACAGGGCTGCAGTTCAGAACAATGATTTACACAGGGCTGCAGTTCAAAAAAATGTTTCACGCAGGGCTGCAGTTCAGAACAATGATTCACACAGGGCTGCAGTTCAGAACAATGATTCACACAGGGCTGCAGTTCAAAAAAATGATTCACATAGGGCTGAAGTTCAGAACAAGGATTTACACAGGGCTGTAGTTCAAAAAATGATTCACACAGGGCTGCAGTTCAAAAAAATGATTCACACAGGGCTGCAGTTCAGAACAATGATTCACACAGGGCTGCAGTCCAGAACAATGATTCACACAGGGCTGCAGTTCAGAACAATGATTCACACAGGGCTGCAGTTCAAAAAATAATTCACAAGGGCTGCAGTTCAAAAAAATGATTCACACAGGGCTGCAGTTCAAAAAAATGATTCACACAGGGCTGCAGTTCAAAAAAATGATTCACACAGGGCTGCATTTCAGAACAATGATTCACACAGGGCTGCAGTTCAGAACAATGATTTACAAAGGGCTGCAGTTCAAAAAAATGATTCACACAAGGCTGCAGTTCAAAAAAATGATTAACACAGGGCTGCAGTTCACAAAAATGATTCACACAGGGCTGCAGTTCAGAACAATGATTCACACAGGGATGCAGCTCAGAACAATGATTCACACAGGGCTGCAGTTCAAAATAATAATTCACAAGGACTGCAGTTCAAAAAATGATTCACCCAGGGCTGCAGTTCAAAAAATGATTCACACAGGGCTGCATTTCAGAACAATGATTCACACAGGGCTGCAGTTCAGAAAAATGATTCACACAGGGCTGCAGTTCAAAAAAAATATTAAAACAGGGCTGCAGTTTACAAAAATGATTCACACAGGGCTGCAGTTCAGAACAATGATTAACCCAGGGCTGCAGTTCAAAAAAAAAATCACACAGGGCTGCAGTTCAGAACAATAATTCACACAGGGCTGCAGTTCAGAACAATGATTCGCACAGGGCTACAGTTTAGAACAATGATTCACACAGGGCTGCAATTCAGAAAAATGATTCACACAGGGCTGCAGTTCAAAAAAATGATTAACATAGGGCTACAGTTCACAAAAATGATTCACACAGGGCTGCAGTTCAGAACAATGATTCACACAGGGCTGCAGTTCAAAAAAATGATTCACACAGGGCTGCAGTTCCAAAAAATTATTCACAGAGGGCTACAGTTCAGAACAATGATTCACACAGGGCTGCAGTTCAAAAAAAAAAATTCACACAGGGCTGCAGTTCAGAACAATAATTCACACAGCTGCAGTTCAGAACAATGATTCACACAGGGCTGCAGTTCAGAACAATGATTCGCACAGGGCTACAGTTCAGAACAATGATTCAAACAGCGCTGCAGTTCAAAAAAATGATTCACAAGGGCTGCAGTTCAAAAAATGATTCACACAGGGCTGCAGTTCAAAAAAATGATTCACACAGGGCTGCAGTTCAAAAAAATGATTCACACAGGGCTGAAGTTCAGAACAATGATTCACACAGGGCTGCAGTCCAGAACAATGATTCACACAGGGCTGCAGTTCAGAACAATGATTCACACAGGGCTGCACTTCAAAAAAATAATTCACAAGGGCTGCTGTTCAAAAACATTATTCACAGAGGGCTGCAGTTCAAAAAAATGATTCACACAGGGCTGCATTTCAGAAAAATGATTCACACAGGGCTGCAGTTCAGAAAAATGATTCACACAGGGCCGCAGTTCAAAAAAATGATTCACACAGGGCTGCAGTTCAAAAAAATGATTCACACAGGGCTGCAGTTCAGAACAATTATTCACACAGGGCTGCAGTTCAAAAAAGTTTTCACACAGGGCTGCACTTCAGAACAATAATTCACACAGGGCTGCAGTTCAGAAAAATGATTCACACAGGGCTGCAATTCAAAAAAATGATTAACACAAGTCTGCAGTTCACAAAAATGATTCACACAGGGCTGCAGTTCAGAACGATGATTCACACAGGTCTGCAGTTCAAAAAAATGATTCATACAGGGCTGCAGTTCAAAAAAATGATTCACACAGGGCTGCAGTTCAGAACAATGATTCACACAGGGCTGCAGTTCAAAAAGAAAATTCATACAGGCCTGCAGTTCAGAACAATGATTCACACAGGGCTGCAGTTCAGAACAATTATTCACACAGGGCTGCAGTTCAGAACAATGATTCACACAGGGCTGCAGTTCCAAAAAATGACTCACACAGGGCTGCAGTTCAAAAAAATGATTTACACAGGGCTGCAGTTCAGAACAATGATTCACACAGGGCTGCAGTTCAAAAAACAAATTCACACAGGGCTGCAGTTCAGAACAATAATTCACACAGGGCTGCAGTTCAGAACAATGATTCACACAGGGCTGCAGTTCAGAACAATGATTCACACAGGGCTGCAGTTCAAAAAAATGATTCACAGAGGGCTACAGTTCAGAACAATGATTCACACAGGGCTGCAGTTCAAAAAAAAAATTCACACAGGGCTGCAGTTCAGAACAATAATTCACACAGGGCTGCAGTTCAGAACAATGATTCACACAGGGCTGCAGTTCAGAACAATGATTCGCACAGGGCTACAGTTCAGAACAATGATTCACACAGCGCTGCAGTTCAAAAAAATTATTCACAAGGGCTGCAGTTCAAAAAAATGATTCACACAGGGCTGCAGTTCAAAAAAATGATTCACACAGGGCTGCAGTTCAAAAAAATGATTCACACAGGGCTGAAGTTCAGAACAATGATTCACACAGGGCTGCAGTCCAGAACAATGATTCAAACAGGGCTGCAGTTCAGAACAATGATTCACACAGGGCTGCACTTCAAAAAAATAATTGACAAGGGCTGCTGTTCAAAAAATGATTCACACAGGGCTGCAGTTCAGAAAAATGATTCACACAGGGCCGCAGTTCAAAAAAATGATTAACACAGGGCTGCAGTTCACAAAAATGATTCGCACTGGGCTGCAGTTCACAAAAATGATTCACACAGGGCTGCAGTTCAGAACAATGATTCACACAGGGCTGTAGTTCAAAAAATGATTCACACAGGGCTGCAGTTCAAAAAAATGATTCACACAGGGCTGCAGTTCAGAACAATAATTCACACAGGGCTGCAGTTCAAAAAAGTTTTCACACAGGGCTGCAGTTCAGAACAATAATTCACACAGGGCTGCAGTTCAGAAAAATGATTCACACAGGGCTGCAGTTCAAAAAAATGATTAACACAGGTCTGCAGTTCACAAAAATGATTCACACAGGGCTGCAGTTCAGAACGATGATTCACACAGGTCTGCAGTTCAAAAAAATGATTCACACAGGGCTGCAGTTCAAAAAAATGATTCACACAGGGCTGCAGTTCAGAACAATGATTCACACAGGGCTGCAGTTAAAAAAAAAATTCACACAGGGCTGCAGTTCAGAACAATGATTCACACAGGGCTGCAGTTCAGAACAATGATTCACACAGGGCTGCAGTTCAGAACAATGATTCGCACAGGGATGCAGTTCAGAACAATGATTCACACAGTGCTGCAGTTCAAACAAATTATTCACAAGGGCTGCAGTTCAAAAAAATGATTCACACAGTGCTGCAGTTCAAAAAATGATTCACACAGGGCTGCAGTTCAAAAAAATGATTCACACAGGGCTGAAGATCAGAACAATGATTCACATAGGGCTGTGGTTCAAAAAATGATTCACACAGGGCTGCAGTTCAAAAAAATGATTCATACAGGGCTGCAGTTCAGAACAATGATTCACACAGGGCTGCAGTTCCAAAAATAATTCACAAGGGCTGCAGTTCAAAAAATGATTCACACAGGGCTGCAGTTCAAAAAAATGATTCACACAGGGCTGCATTTCAGAACAATGATTCACACAGGGCTGCATTTCAGAACAATGATTCACACAGGGCTGCAGTTCAGAAAAATGATTCACACAGGGCTGCAGTTCAGAACAATGATTCGCACAGGGCTGCAGTTCAGAACAATGATTCACACAGGGCTCAAGTTCAGAACAATGATTCACACAGGGCTGTAGTTCAAAAAAATGATTCACACAGGGCTGCAGTTCAAAAAAATGATTCACACAGGGCCGCAGTTCAGAACAATGATTCACACAGGGCTGCAGTTCAAAAAAATGATTCACACAGGGCTGCAGTTCAGAACAATGATTCACACAGGGCTGCAGTCCAGATCAATGATTCACACAGGGCTGCAGTTCAGAACAATGATTCACACAGGCCTGCAGTTCAAAAAAATAATTCACAAGGGCTGCAGTTCAAAAAAATTATTCACACAGGGCTGCAGTTCAAAAAAATGATTCACACAGGGCTGCATTTCAGAACAATGATTCACACAGGGCTGCAATTCAGAAAACTGATTCACACAGGGCTGAAGTTCAAAAAAATGATTAACATAGGGCTGCAGTTCACAAAAATGATTCACACAGGGCTGCAGTTCAGAACAATGATTCACACAGGGCTGCAGTTCCAAAAAATGACTCACACGGGGCTGCAGTTCAAAAAAATGATTTACACAGGGCTGCAGTTCAGAACAATGATTCACACAGGGCTGCAGTTCAAAAAAAAATTCACACAGGGCTGCAGTTCAGAACAATAATTCACACAGGGCTGCAGTTCAGAACAATGATTCACACAGGGCTGCAGTTCAGAACAATGATTCACACAGGGCTACCGTTCAGAACAATGATTCACACAGGGCTGCAGTTCAAAAAAATTATTCACAAGGGCTGCAGTTCAAAAAAATGATTCACACAGGGCTGCAGTTCAAAAACATGATTCACACAGGGCTGCAGTTCAGAACAATAATTCACACAGGGCTGCAGTTCAGAACAATGATTCACACAGGGCTACAGTTCAAAACAATGATTCCCACAGGGCTACAGTTCAGAACAATGATTTACACACGGCTGCAGTTCAAAAAAATTATTCACAAGGGCTGCAGTTAAAAAAAATGATTCACACAGGGCTGCAGTTCAAAAAAATAATTAACACAGCTGCAGTTCACAAAAATGATGCACACAGGGCTGCAGTTCAGAACAAAGATTCACACAGGGCTGCAGTTCAAAAAAATTATTCACTCAGGGCTGCAGTTCAAAAAAATGATTCACACAGGGCTGCAGTTCAGAATAATGATTCACACAGGGCTGCAGTTCAAAAAAAATTCACACAGGGCTGCAGTTCAGAACAATAATTCACACAGGGCTGCAGTTCAGAACAATGATTCGCACAGGGCTACAGTTTAGAACAATGATTCACACAGGGCTGCAATTCAGAAAAATGATTCACACAGGGCTGCTGTTCAAAAAAATGATTAACATAGGGCTACAGTTCACAAAAATGATTCACACAGGGCTGCAGTTCAGAACAATGATTCACACAGGGCTGCAGTTCAAAAAAATGATTCACACAGGGCTGCAGTTCAAAAAAATGATTCACAGAGGGCTACAGTTCAGAACAATGATTCACACAGGGCTGCAGTTCAAAAAAAAAATTCACACATGGCTGCAGTTCAGAACAATAATTCACACAGGGCTGCAGTTCAGAACAACGATTCACACAGTGCTGCAGTTCAGAACAATGATTCGCACAGGGCTACAGTTCAGAACAATGATTCAAACAGCGCTGCAGTTCAAAAAAATTATTCACAAGGGCTGCAGTTCAAAAAAATGATTCACACAGGGCTGCAGTTCAAACAAATGATTCACACAGGGCTGCAGTTCAAAAAAATGATTCACACAGGGCTGAAGTTCAGAACAATGATTCACACAGGGCTGCAGTCCAGAACAATGATTCACACAGGGCTGCAGTTCAGAACAATGATTCACACAGGGCTGCAGTTCAGAACAATGATTCACACAGGGCTGCACTTCAAAAAAATAATTCACAAGGGCTGCTGTTCAATAAAATTATTCACAGAGGGCTGCAGTTCAAAAAAATGATTCACACAGGGCTGCATTTCAGAAAAATGATTCACACAGGGCTGCAGTTCAGAAAAATGATTCACACAGGGCCGCAGTTCAAAAAAATGATTCACACAGGGCTGCAGTTCAAAAAAGGTTTTCACACAGGGCTGCACTTCAGAACAATAATTCACACAGGGCTGCAGTTCAGAAAAATGATTCACACAGGGCTGCAATTCAAAAAAATGATTAACACAAGTCTGCAGTTCACAAAAATGATTCACACAGGGCTGCAGTTCAGAACGATGATTCACACAGGTCTGCAGATCAAAAAAATGATTCACACAGGGCTGCAGTTCAAAAAAATGATTCACACAGGGCTGCAGTTCAGAACAATGATTCACACAAGTCTGCAGTTCAAAAATAAAAATTCGCACAGGCCTGCAGTTCAGAACAATGATTCACACAGGGCTGCAGTTCAGAACAATTATTCACACAGGGCTGCAGTTCAGAACAATGATTCGCACAGGGCTGCAGTTCAGAACAATGATTCACACAGGGCTGCAGTTCAAAACAATTATTCACAAGGGCTGCAGTTCAAAAAAATGATTCACACAGTGCTGCAGATCAAAAAAATGATTCACACAGGGCTGCAGTTCAAAAAAATGATTCACACAGGGCTGAAGATCAGAACAATGATTCACACAGGGCTGTGGTTACAAAAATGATTCACACAGGGCTGCAGTTCAAAAAAATGATTCACACAGGGCTGCAGTTCAGAACAATGATTCACACAGGGCTGCAGTTCCAAAAATAATTCACAAGGGCTGCAGTTCAAAAAAATGATTCACACAGGGCTGCAGTTCAAAAAATTATTCACACAGGGCTGCATTTCAGAACAATGATTCACACAGGGCTGCAGTTCAGAAAAATGATTCACACAGGGCTGCAGTTCAGAACAATGATCCGCACAGGGCTGCAGTTCAGAACAATGATTCACACAGGGCTGAAGTTCAGAACAATGATTCACACAGGGCTGTAGTTCAAAAAAATGATTCACACAGGGCTGCAGTTCAAAAAATAATTCACAAGGGCTGCAGTTCAAAAAAATGATTCACACAGGGCTGCAGTTCAGAAAAATGATTCACACAGGGCTGCATTTCAGAACAATGATTCACACAGGGCTGCAATTCAGAAAAATGATTCACACAGGGCTGAAGTTCAAAAAAATGATTAACATAGGGCTGCAGTTCACGAAAATGATTCACACAGGGCTGCAGTTCAGAACAATGATTCACACAGGGCTGCAGTTCCAAAAAATGATTCACACAGGGCTGCAGTTCAAAAAAATGATTTACACAGGGCTGCAGTTCAGAACAATGATTCACACAGGGCTGCAGTTCAAAAAAAAATCACACAGGGCTGCAGTTCAGAACAATAATTCACACAGGGCTGCAGTTCAGAACAATGATTCACACAGGGCTGCAGTTCAGAACAATGATTTGCACAGGGCTACAGTTCAGAACAATGATTCACACAGGGCTGCAGTTCAAAAAAATTATTCACAAGGGCTGCAGTTCAAAAAAATGATTCACACAGGGCTGCAGTTCAAAAAAATGATTCACACAGGGCTGCAGTTCAGAACAATAATTCACACAGGGCTGCAGTTCAGAACAATGATTCACACAGGGCTGCAGTTCAGAACAATGATTCGCACAGGGCTACAGTTCAGAACAATAATTCGCACAGGGCTGCAGTTCAAAAAAATTATTGACAAGGGCTGCAGTTCAAAAAAATGATTCACACAGGGCTGCAGTTCAAAAAAATGATTCACACGGCTGCATTTCAGAACAATGATTCACACAGGGCTGCAGTTCAGAAAAATGATTCACACAGGGCTGCAGTTCAAAAAAATAATTAACACGGCTGCCGTTCACAAAAATGATTCACACAGGGCTGCAGTTCAGAACAAAGATTCACACAGGGCTGCAGTTCAAAAAAATTATTCACACAGGGCTGCAGTTCAGAACAATGATTCACACAGGGCTGCAGTTCAAAAACAAATTCACACAGGGCTGCAGTTCAGAACAATAATTCACACAGGGCTGCAGATCAGAACAATGATTCGCACAGGGCTACAGTTTAGAACAATGATTCACACAGGGCTGCAGTTCAAAAAATTATTCACAAGGGCTGCAGTTCAAAAAAATGATTCGCACAGGGCTGCAGTTCAAAAAAATGATTCACACAGGGCTGCAGTTCAAAAAAATGATTCACACAGGGCTGAAGTTCAGAACAATGATTCACACAGGGGTGCAGTCCAGAACAATGATTCACACAGGGCTGCAGTTCAAAACAATGATTCACACAGGGCTGCAGTTCAAAAAAATTCACATGGGCGGCAGTTCAAAAAAATTATTCACACAGGGCTGCATTTCAGAACAATGATTCACAAAGGGCTGCAGTTCAGAAAAATGATTCACACAGGGCTGCAGTTCAAAGAAATGATTAACACAGGGCTGCAGTTCACAAAAATGATTCACACTGCGCTGCAGTTCAGAACAATAATTCACACAGGGCAACAGTTCAGAACAATGATTCGCACAGGACTACAGTTCAGAACAATGATTCCCAAAGGGCTGCAGTTCAAAAAATTTATTCACAAAGGGCTGCAGTTAAAAAAAAATGATTCACACAGGGCTGCAGTTCAAAAAAATAATTCACAAGGGCTGCAGTTCAAAAAAACTTCACACAGGGCTGCAGTTCAAAAAAATGATTCACACAGGGCTGCATTTCAGAACAATGATTCACACAGGGCTGCAGTTCAGAAAAATGATTCACACAGGGCTGCAGTTCAAAAAAATGATTAACACAGGGCTGCAGTTCACAAAAATGATTCACACAGGGCTGCAGTTCTGAACAATCATTCACACAGAGCTGCAGTTCAAAATAACGATTCACACAGGTCTGCAGTTCAAAAAATTATTCACACAGGGCTGCAGTTCAGAACAATAATTCACACAGGGCTGCAGTTAAAAAAAAAAATTACATAGTGCTGCAGTTCAGAACAATAATTCACACAGGGCTGCAGTTCAGAACAATGATTCACACAGGGCTGCAGTTCAGAACAATGATTCGCACAGGGCTACAGTTCAGAACAATGATTCACACAGGGCTGCAGTTCAAAAAATTATTCACAAGGGCTGCAGTTCAAAAAAATGATTCACACAGGGCTGCAGTTCAAAAAAATGATTCACACAGGGCTGGTGTTCAAAAAAATGATTCACACAGGGCTGCAGTTCAGAACAATGATTCACACAGGGCTGCATTCCAGAACAATTATTCACACAGGGCTGCAGTTCAGAACAATGATTCACACAGGGCTGCAGTTCAAAAACATAATTCACAAGGGCTGCAGTTCAAAAAAATGATTCACACAGGGCTGCAGTTCACAAAAACGATTCACACAGGGCTGCAGTTCAGAACAATGATTCACACAGGGCTGCAGTTCAAAAAAATGATTCACACAGGGCTGCAGTTCAAAAAAATCATTCACACAGGGCTGCAGTTCAGAACAATGATTCACACAGGGCTGCAGTTCAAAAAAATGTTTCACGCAGGGCTGCAGTTCAGAACAATGATTCACACAGGGCTGCAGTTCAGAACAATGATTCACACGGCTGCAGTTCAAAAAAATGATTCACATAGGGCTGAAGTTCAGAACATTGATTCACACAGGGCTGCAGTTCAAACAAATGATTCACACAGGGCTGAAGTTCAGAACAATGATTCACACAGGGCTGCAGTTAAAAAAAATGATTCACACAGGGCTGAAGTTCAGAACAATGATTCACACAGGGCTGTAGTTCAAAAAAATGATTCACACTGGGCTGCAGTACAAAAAAATGATTCACACAGGGCTGCAGTTCAGAACAATGATTCACACAGGGCTGCAGTTCAGAACAATAATTCACACAGTGCTGCGGTTCAAAAAATAATTCACAAGGGCTGCAGTTCAAAAAAATTATTCACACAGGGCTGCAGTTCAAAAAAATTATTCACACAGGGCTGCATTTCAGAACAATGATTCACACAGGGCTGCAGTTCAGAAAAATGATTCACACAGGACTGCAGTTCAAAAAAATGATTAAAACAGGGCTGCAGTTTACAAAAATGATTCACACAGGGCTGCAGTTCAGAACAATGATTAACACAGGGCTGCAGTTCAAAAAAATGATTCCCACAGGGCTGCAGTTCAAAAAATCATTCACACAGGGCTGCAGTTCAGAACAATGATTCACACAGGGCTGCAGTTCAAAAAAATGTTTCACGCAGGGCTGCAGTTCAGAACAATGATTCACACAGGGCTGCAGTTCAGAACAATGATTCACACAGGGCTGCAGTTCAAAAAAATGATTCACATAGGGCTGAAGTTCAGAACAAGGATTTACACAGGGCTGTAGTTCAAAAAAATGATTCACACAGGGCTGCAGTTCAAAAAAATGATTCACACAGGGCTGCAGTTCAGAACAATGATTCACACAGGGCTGCAGCCCAGAACAATGATTCACACAGGGCTGCAGTTCAGAACAATGATTCACACAGGGCTGCAGTTCAAAAAAATAATTCACAAGGGCTGCAGTTCAAAAAAATGATTCACACAGGGCTGCAGTTCAAAAAAATGATTCACACAGGGCTGCAGTTCAAAAAAATGATTCACACAGGGCTGCATTTCAGAACAATGATTCACACAGGGCTGCAGTTCAGAACAATGATTTACAAAGGGCTGCAGTTCAAAAAAATGATTCACACAAGGCTGCAGTTCAAAAAAATGATTAACACAGGGCTGCAGTTCACAAAAATGATTCACACAGGGCTGCAGTTCAGAACAATGATTCACACAGGGCTGCAGCTCAGAACAATGATTCACACAGGGCTGCAGTTCAAAATAATAATTCACAAGGACTGCAGTTCAAAAAATGATTCACCCAGGGCTGCAGTTCAAAAAATGATTCACACAGGGCTGCATTTCAGAACAATGATTCACACAGGGCTGCAGTTCAGAAAAATGATTCACACAGGGCTGCAGTTCAAAAAAATATTAAAACAGGGCTGCAGTTTACAAAAATGATTCACACAGGGCTGCAGTTCAGAACAATGATTAACCCAGGGCTGCAGTTCAAAAAAAAATCACACAGGGCTGCAGTTCAGAACAATAATTCACACAGGGCTGCAGTTCAGAACAATGATTCGCACAGGGCTACAGTTTAGAACAATGATTCACACAGGGCTGCAATTCAGAAAAATGATTCACACAGGGCTGCAGTTCAAAAAATGATTAACATAGGGCTACAGTTCACAAAAATGATTCACACAGGGCTGCAGTTCAGAACAATGATTCACACAGGGCTGCAGTTCAAAAAAATGATTCACACAGGGCTGCAGTTCCAAAAAATTATTCACAGAGGGCTACAGTTCAGAACAATGATTCACACAGGGCTGCAGTTCAAAAAAAAAATTCACACAGGGCTGCAGTTCAGAACAATAATTCACACGGCTGCAGTTCAGAACAATGATTCACACAGGGCTTCAGTTCAGAACAATGATTCGCACAGGGCTACAGTTCAGAACAATGATTCAAACAGCGCTGCAGTTCAAAAAAATTATTCACAAGGGCTGCAGTTCAAAAAAATGATTCACACAGGGCTGCAGTTCAAAAAATGATTCACACAGGGCTGCAGTTCAAAAAAATGATTCACACAGGGCTGAAGTTCAGAACAATGATTCACACAGGGCTGCAGTCCAGAACAATGATTCACACAGGGCTGCAGTTCAGAACAATGATTCACACAGGGCTGCACTTCAAAAAATAATTCACAAGGGCTGCTGTTCAAAAACATTATTCACAGAGGGCTGCAGTTCAAAAAAATGATTCACACAGGGCTGCATTTCAGAAAAATGATTCACACAGGGCTGCAGTTCAGAAAAATGATTCACACAGGGCCGCAGTTCAAAAAAATGATTCACACAGGGCTGCAGTTCAAAAAAATGATTCACACAGGGCTGCAGTTCAGAACAATAATTCACACAGGGCTGCAGTTCAAAAAAAGTTTTCACACAGGGCTGCACTTCAGAACAATAATTCACACAGGGCTGCAGTTCAGAAAAATGATTCACACAGGGCTGCAATTCAAAAAAATGATTAACACAAGTCTGCAGTTCACAAAAATGATTCACACAGGGCTGCAGTTCAGAACGATGATTCACACAGGTCTGCAGTTCAAAAAAATTATTCACACAGGGCTGCAGTTCAAAAAAATGATTCACACAGGGCTGCAGTTCAGAACAATGATTCACACAGGGCTGCAGTTCAAAAAAAAAATTCACACAGGCCTGCAGTTCAGAACAATGATTCACACAGGGCTGCAGTTCAGAACAATTATTCACACAGGGCTGCAGTTCAGAACAATGATTCGCACAGGGCTGCAGTTCAGAACAATGATTCACACAGGGCTGCAGTTCAAAACAGTTATTCACAAGGGCTGCAGTTCAAAAAAATGATTCACACAGTGCTGCAGATCAAAAAAATGATTCACACAGGGCTGCAGTTCAAAAAAATTATTCACACAGGGCTGAAGATCAGAACAATGATTCACACAGGGCTGTGGTTACAAAAAATGATTCACACAGGGCTGCAGTTCAAAAAAATGATTCACACAGGGCTGCAGTTAAGAACAATGATTCACACAGGGCTGCAGTACCAAAAATAATTCACAAGGGCTGCAGTTCAAAAAATGATTCACACAGGGCTGCAGTTCAAAAAAAGTATTCACACAGGGCTGCATTTCAGAACAATGATTCACACAGGGCTGCAGTTCAGAAAAATTATTCACACAGGGCTGCAGTTCAGAACAATGATCCGCACAGGGCTGCAGTTCAGAACAATGATTCACACAGGGCTGAAGTTCAGAACAATGATTCACACAGGGCTGTAGTTCAAAAAAATGATTCACACAGGGCTGCAGTTCAAAAAAATGATTCACACAGGGCTGCAGTTCAAAAAAATGATTCACACAGGGCTGCAGTTCAGAACAATGATTCACACAGGGCAGCAGTTCAAAAAAATGATTCACACAGGGCTGTAGTTCAGAACAATGATTCACACAGGGCTGCAGTCCAGAACAATGATTCACACAGGGCTGCAGTTCAGAACAATGATTCACACAGGGCTGCAGTTCAAAAAAATAATTCACAAGGGCTGCAGTTTAAAAAAGTGATTCACACAGGGCTGCAGTTCAGAAAAATGATTCACACAGGGCTGCATTTCAGAACAATGATTCACACAGGGCTGCAATTCAGAAAAATGATTCACACAGGGCTGAAGTTCAAAAAAATGATTAACATAGGGCTGCAGTTCACGAAAATGATTCACACAAGGCTGCAGTTCAGAACAATGATTCACACAGGGCTGCAGTTCCAAAAAATGATTCACACAGGGCTGCAGTTCAAAAAAATGATTTACACAGGGCTGCAGTTCAGAACAATGATTCACACAGGGCTGCAGTTCAAAAAAAAAATTCACACAGGGCTGCAGTTCAGAACAATAATTCACAAAGGGCTGCAGTTCAGAACAATGATTCACACAGGGCTGCAGTTCAGAACAATGATTTGCACAGGGCTACAGTTCAGAACAATGATTCACACAGGGCTGCAGTTCAAAAAATTATTCACAAGGGCTGCAGTTCAAAAAAATGATTCACACAGGGCTGCAGTTCAAAAAAATGATTCACACAGGGCTGCAGTTCAGAACAATAATTCACACAGGGCTGCAGTTCAGAACAATGATTCACACAGGGCTGCAGTTCAGAACAATGATTCGCACAGGGCTACAGTTCAGAACAATAATTCACACAGGGCTGCAGTTCAAAAAATTATTGACAAGGGCTGCAGTTCAAAAAAATGATTCACACAGGGCTGCAGTTCAAAAAAATGATTCACACAGGGCTGCATTTCAGAACAATGATTCACACAGGGCTGCAGTTCAGAAAAATGATTCACACAGGGCTGCAGTTCAAAAAAATAATTAACACGGCTGCAGTTCACAAAAATGATTCACACAGGGCTGCAGTTCAGAACAAAGATTCACACAGGGCTGCAGTTCAAAAAAATTATTCACACAGGGCTGCAGTTCAGAACAATGATTCACACAGGGCTGCAGTTCAAAAACAAATTCACACAGGGCTGCAGTTCAGAACAATAATTCACACAGGGCTGCAGATCAGAACAATGATTCGCACAAGGCTAAAGTTTAGAACAATGATTCACACAGGGCTGCAGTTCAAAAAAATTATTCACAAGGGCTGCAGTTCAAAAAAATGATTCGCACAGGGCTGAAGTTCAAAAAATGATTCACACAGGGCTGCAGTTCAAAAAAATGATTCACACAGGGCTGAAGTTCAGAACAATGATTCACACAGGGGTGCAGTCCAGAACAATGATTCACACAGGGCTGCAGTTCAGAACAATAATTCACACAGGGCTGCAGTTCAAAAAATTCACATGGGCTGCAGTTCAAAAAAATTATTCACACAGGGCTGCAGTTCAAAAAAATGATTCACACAGGGCTGCATTTCAGAACAATGATTCACAGAGGGCTGCAGTTCAGAAAAATGATTCACACAGGGCTGCAGTTCAAAGAAATGATTAACACAGGGCTGCAGTTCACAAAAATGATTCACACAGGGCTGCAGTTCAGAACAATAATTCACACAGGGCAACAGTTCAGAACAATGATTCGCACAGGACTACAGTTCAGAACAATGATTACCAAAGGGCTGCTGTTCAAAAAAATTATTCACAAAGGGCTGCAGTTAAAAAAAATGATTCACACAGGGCTGCAGTTCAAAAAAATAATTCACAAGGGCTGCAGTTCAAAAAAACTTCACACAGGGCTGCAGTTCAAAAAAATGATTCACACAGGGCTGCATTTCAGAACAATGATTCACACAGGGCTGCAGTTCAGAAAAATGATTCACACAGGGCTGCAGTTCAAAAAAATGATTCACACAGGGCTGCAGTTCAGAACAATGATTAACCCAGGGCTGCAGTTCAAAAAAAAATTCACAGAGGGCTGCAGTTCAAAAAAATGATTCACACAGGGCTGAAGTTCAGAACAATGATTCACACAGGGCTGCAGTCCAGAACAATGATTCACACAGGGCTGCAGTTCAGAACAATGATTCACACAGGGCTGCACTTCAAAAAAATAATTCACAAGGGCTGCTGTTCAAAAAAATTATTCACAGAGGGCTGCAGTTCAAAAAAATGATTCACACAGGGCTGCATTTCAGAAAAATGATTCACACAGGGCTGCAGTTCAGAAAAATGATTCACACAGGGCCGCAGTTCAAAAAAATGATTCACACAGGGCTGCAGTTCAAAAAAATGATTCACACAGGGCTGCAGTTCAGAACAATAATTCACACAGGGCTGCAGTTCAAAAAAGTTTTCACACAGGGCTGCACTTCAGAACAATAATTCACACAGGGCTGCAGTTCAGAAAAATGATTCACACAGGGCTGCAATTCAACAAAATGATTAAAACAAGTCTGCAGTTCACAAAAATGATTCACACAGGGCTGCAGTTCAGAACGATGATTCACACAGGTCTGCAGTTCAAAAAAATGATTCACACAGGGCTGCAGTTCAAAAAAATGATTCACACAGGGCTGCAGTTCAGAACAATGATTCACACAGGGCTGCAGTTCAAAAGAAAATTCACACAGGCCTGCAGTTCAGAACAATGATTCACACAGGGCTGCAGTTCAGAACAATTATTCACACAGGGCTGCAGTTCAGAACAATGATTCGCACAGGGCTGCAGTTCAGAACAATGATTCACACAGGGCTGCAGTTCAAAACAATTATTCACAGGGCTGCAGTTCAGAACAATGATTCGCACAGGGCTGCAGTTCAGAACAATGATTCACACAGTGCTGCAGATCAAAAAATGATTCACAGAGGGCTGCAGTTCAAAAAAATGATTCACACAGGGCTGAAGATCAGAACAATGATTCACACAGGGCTGTGGTTACAAAAAATGATTCACACAGGGCTGCAGTTCAAAAAAATGATTCACACAGGGCTGCAGTTCAGAACAATGATTCACACAGGGCTGCAGTTCCAAAAAATAATTCACAAGGGCTGCAGTTCAAAAAAATGATTCACACAGGGCTGCAGTTCAAAAAAATTATTCACACAGGGCTGCATTTCAGAACAATGATTCACACAGGGCTGCAGTTCAGAAAAATGATTCACACAGGGCTGCAGTTCAGAACAATGATCCGCACAGGGCTGCAGTTCAGAACAATGATTCACACAGGGCTGAAGTTCAGAACAATGATTCACACAGGGCTGTAGTTCAAAAAAATGATTCACACAGGGCTGCAGTTCAAAAAATGATTCACACAGGGCTGCAGTTCAAAAAAATGATTCACACAGGGCTGCAGTTCAGAACAATGATTCACACAGGGCAGCAGTTCAAAAAAATGATTCACACAGGGCTGCAGTTCAGAACAATGATTCACACAGGGCTGCAGTCCAGAACAATGATTCACACAGGGCTGCAGTTCAGAACAATGATTCACACAGGGCTGCAGTTCAAAAAAATAATTCACAAGGGCTGCAGTTCAAAAAAATGATTCACACAGGGCTGCAGTTCAGAAAAATGATTCACACAGGGCAACATTTCAGAACAATGATTCACACAGGGCTGCAATTCAGAAAAATGATTCACACAGGGCTGAAGTTCAAAAAATGATTAACATAGGGCTGCAGTTCACGAAAATGATTCACACAGGGCTGCAGTTCAGAACAATGATTCACACAGGGCTGCAGTTCCAAAAAATGATTCACACAGGGCTGCAGTTCAAAAAAATGATTTACACAGGGCTGCAGTTCAGAACAATGATTCACACAGGGCTGCAGTGCAAAAAGAAATTCACACAGGGCTGCAGTTCAGAACAATAATTCACACAGGGCTGCAGTTCAGAACAATGATTCACACAGGGCTGCAGTTCAGAACAATGATTTGCACAGGGCTACAGTTCAGAACAATGATTCACACAGGGCTGCAGTTCAAAAAAATTATTCACAAGGGCTGCAGTTCAAAAAAATGATTCACACAGGGCTGCAGTTCAAAAAAATGATTCACACAGGGCTGCAGTTCAGAACAATAATTCACACAGGGCTGCAGTTCAGAACAATGATTCACACAGGGCTGCAGTTCAGAACAATGATTCGCACAGGGCTACAGTTCAGAACAATAATTCACACAGGGCTGCAGTTCAAAAAAATTATTGACAAGGGCTGCAGTTCAAAAAAATGATTCACACAGGGCTGCAGTTCAAAAAAATGATTCACACAGGGCTGCATTTCAGAACAATGATTCACACAGGGCTGCAGTTCAGAAAAATGATTCACACAGGGCTGCAGTTCAAAAAAATAATTAACACGGCTGCAGTTCACAAAAATGATTCACACAGGGCTGCAGTTCAGAACAAAGATTCACACAGGGCTGCAGTTCAAAAAAATTATTCACACAGGGCTGCAGTTCAGAACAATGATTCACACAGGGCTGCAGTTCAAAAACAAATTCACACAGGGCTGCAGTTCAGAACAATAATTCACACAGGGCTGCAGATCAGAACAATGATTCGCACAGGGCTACAGTTTAGAACAATGATTCACACAGGGCTGCAGTTCAAAAAAATTATTCACAAGGGCTGCAGTTCAAAAAAACGATTCGCACAGGGCTGCAGTTCAAAAAAATTATTCACACAGGGCTGCAGTTCAAAAAAATGATTCACACAGGGCTGAAGTTCAGAACAATGATTCACACAGGGGTGCAGTCCAGAACAATGATTCACACAGGGCTGCAGTTAAGAACAATGATTCACACAGGGCTGCAGTTCAAAAAAATTCACATGGGCTGCAGTTCAAAAAAATTATTCACACAGGGCTGCAGTTCAAAAAAATGATTCACACAGGGCTGCATTTCAGAACAATGATTCACACAGGGCTGCAGTTCAGAAAAATGATTCACACAGGGCTGCAGTTCAAAGAAATGATTAACACAGGGCTGCAGTTCACAAAAATGATTCACACAGGGCTGCAGTTCAGAACAATAATTCACACAGGGCAACAGTTCAGAACAATGATTCGCACAGGACTACAGTTCAGAACAATGATTCCCAAAGGGCTGCAGTTCAAAAAAATTATTCACACAGGGCTGCAGTTCAGAAAAATGATTCACACAGGGCTGCAGTTCAAAAAAATGATTAACACAGGGCTGCAGTTCACAAAAATGATTCACACAGGGCTGCAGTTCTGAACAATCATTCACACAGAGCTGCAGTTCAAAATAATGATTCACACAGGTCTGCAGTTCAAAAAAATTATTCACACAGGGCTGCAGTTCAGAACAATAATTCACACAGGGCTGCAGTTAAAAAATTTTTTTACACAGTGCTGCAGTTCAGAACAATAATTCACACAGGGCTGCAGTTCAGAACAATGATTCACACAGGGCTGCAGTTCAGAACAATGATTCGCACAGGGCTACATTTCAGAGCAATGATTCACACAGGGCTGCAGTTCAAAAAATTATTCACAAGGGCTGCAGTTCAAAAAAATGATTTACACAGGGCTGCAGTTCAAAAAATGATTCACACAGGGCTGCAGTTCAAAAAAATGATTCACACAGGGCTGCAGTTCAGAACAATGATTCACACAGGGCTGCATTCCAGAACAATTATTCACACAGGGCTGCAGTTCAGAACAATGATTCACACAGGGCTGCAGTTCAAAAACATAATTCACAAGGGCTGCAGTTCAAAAAAATGATTCACACAGGGCTGCAGTTCACAAAAACTATTCACACAGGGCTGCAGTTCAGAACAATGATTCACACAGGGCTGCAGTTCAAAAAAATGATTCACACAGGGCTGCAGTTCAAAAAAATCATTCACACAGGGCTGCAGTTCAGAACAATGATTCACACAGGGCTGCAGTTCAAAAAAATGTTTCACGCAGGGCTGCAGTTCAGAACAATGATTCACACAGGGCTGCAGTTCAGAACAATGATTCACACGGCTGCAGTTCAAAAAAATGATTAACATAGGGCTGAAGTTCAGAACAATGATTCACACAGGGCTGCAGTTCAAACAAATGATTCACACAGGGCTGAAGTTCAGAACAATGATTCACACAGGGCTGCAGTTCAAAAAAATGATTCACACATGGCTGAAGTTCAGAACAATGATTCACACAGGGCTGTAGTTCAAAAAAATGATTCACACTGGGCTGCAGTTCAAAAAAATGATTCACACAGGGCTGCAGTTCAAAAAAATTATTCACACAGGGCTGCAGTTCAAAAAAATTATTCACACAGGGCTGCATTTCAGAACAATGATTCACACAGGGCTGCAGTTCAGAAAAATGATTCACACAGGACTGCAGTTCAAAAAAATGATTAAAACAGGGCTGCAGTTTACAAAAATGATTCACACAGGGCTGCAGTTCAGAACAATGATTAACACAGGGCTGCAGTTCAAAAAAATTATTCCCACAGGGCTGCAGTTCAAAAAACTCATTCACACAGGGCTGCAGTTCAGAACAATGATTCACACAGGGCTGCAGTTCAAAAAATGTTTCACGCAGGGCTGCAGTTCAGAACAATGATTCACACAGGGCTGCAGTTCAGAACAATGATTCACACAGGGCTGCAGTTCAAAAAAATGATTCACATAGGGCTGAAGTTCAGAACAAGGATTTACACAGCGCTGTAGTTCAAAAAATGATTCACACAGGGCTGCAGTTCAAAAAAATGATTCACACAGGGCTGCAGTTCAGAACAATGATTCACACAGGGCTGCAGTCCAGAACAATGATTCACACAGGGCTGCAGTTCAGAACAATGATTCACACAGGGCTGCAGTTCAAAAAATAATTCACAAGGGCTGCAGTTCAAAAAAATGATTCACACAGGGCTGCAGTTCAAAAAAATGATTCACACAGGGCTGCAGTTCAAAAAAATGATTCACACAGGGATGCATTTCAGAACAATGATTCACACAGGGCTGCAGTTCAGAACAATGATTTACACAGGGCTGCAGTTCAAAAAAATGATTCACACAAGGCTGCAGTTCAAAAAAATGATTAACACAGGGCGGCAGTTCACAAAAATGATTCACACAGGGCTGCAGTTCAGAACAATGATTCACACAGGGCTGCAGCTCAGAACAATGATTCACACAGGGCTGCAGTTCAAAATAATAATTCACAAGGACTGCAGTTCAAAAAATGATTCACCCAGGGCTGCAGTTCAAAAAAATGATTCACACAGGGCTGCATTTCAGAACAATGATTCACACAGGGCTGCAGTTCAGAAAAATGATTCACACAGTGCTGCAGTTAAAAAAAAAATTAAAACAGGGCTGCAGTTTACAAAAATGATTCACACAGGGCTGCAGTTCAGAACAATGATTAACACAGGGCTGCAGTTCAAAAAAATGATTCCCACAGGGCTGCAGTTCAAAAAAATCATTCACACAGGGCTGCAGTTCAGAACAATGATTCACACAGGGCTGCAGTTCAAAAAAATGTTTCACGCAGGGCTGCAGTTCAGAACAATGATTCACACAGGGCTGCAGTTCAGAACAATGATTCACACAGGGCTGCAGTTCCAAAAAATTGATTCACATAGGGCTGAAGTTCAGAACAAGGATTTACACAGGGCTGTAGTTCAAAAAAATGATTCACACAGGGCTGCAGTTCAAAAAAATGATTCACACAGGGCTGCAGTTCAGAACAATGATTCACACAGGGCTGCAGTCCAGAACAATGATTCACACAGGGCTGCAGTTCAGAACAATGATTCACACAGGGCTGCAGTTCAAAAAAATAATTCACAAGGGCTGCAGTTCAAAAAAATGATTCACACAGGGCTGCAGTTCAAAAAAATGATTCACACAGGGCTGCAGTTCAAAAAAATGATTCACACATTATCTTCCACTTCCTCCCAACTCCTTAATCTCGATATCCTTTCAACCCAACTACCAACTCCAATTTCTCCTGCTCCTAATAACCCTCTCCCCCCCAGCATAGACGTCCTTCAACCACACTATCCCCACGCTCCCACACCTCCCCTGGACTCTCTACGAGCTTCAGGGTCCCTCCCCTCTCTCCGCCCTCCTCTCCCTTCATCCATCTTCAAGGTCACCCCTCCTCACCCTCCACCTGGGTTCCCACCCCGCCCCCTCCCAAGACCGCCCGCCCAACCTCTCTCAGAACTTGATCCTCTCCCCCTGACTTCCCAGCCCCCGTCCCTATCTCTCTTATTACTCAAACACTCTTTAACATCGAGCTCCATCTCGCCAACATGTCGTTTGAACTCACATCACTCAGGAATGACGTCAACTCCCTCTCAGCTCTTAACCTCCCCAAACATTCTGTTTCCAACCACCCTATCCAATCCATTGCCATGAGCTCTGTCCAATCTAACACCCTATCCCAGCAACTAAGGAAAACTCCCCCCTGCAATGATCTAATTAGTACATCCCCCACCTCAAGCCAATCCCCCTCTCCTGATCCCTGTTTCCCCAGTCGTTCTTCCCCCTTATCCCCCTGATTTCGGACCCTCCGGTCCCCCTCTCAAGCATCCCTGTGATCCTCGGAACCAACAGAATGCCCCCTCCCCTGCCTCGCCCAGGCTACCTCCGCAACGCACCACTATCCACACTATCCCCCTCCCATAACCAATCCTAAACCCCTCTCCTGCATGCTGGTGAACTGCCGCTCGGCTGCTTGTCATGCGATCGAAATTTCAGAAACTATCCTTCATGAAAACATTGACATCGCCTTCTTAACGGAAACCTGGCTCAATGACCACTCCACTTCCATTCTTGACCTGCTCTCTCCCCCTGGCTACTCCATCCTCAGGAAAGATAGACCTGGCAAAATCGGAGGTGGTCTTGCCATAATCCATAAAAATGAACTACAACTCTCACTTATGCAGAGCTCTGCTCATTCTACTTTTGAATACCTCGGTGCAGAACTCCGAGTACATGGTACCCCACCTATTCGCCTTCACAACATCTATCACCCACCCACTGACTCGCTTCCCTTCGTAGAAGAACTGGCCGACCTTATCTCTCAATCCTCGCTTTCCAATTCCAAAAACCTCTTCCTCGGTGATTTTAACCTCCATTGGAACAAACAGGATGATCCCATGATCAACACCCTTATAGATCTACTTGATATCAATGACCTGAAACAACTCTGCCATGCGCCTACTCACTCAAAAGGAGCCACACTGGACGCTATTATTACTAGCCCCGATTTAGCCTCCCTCTCCTCCATCGCTCCCATCGACTGGTCTGATCATCACCTCATCCTTTTCTCGATCTCGAACACTATGCTACCCCCTCCCCCAAAACCTCCAAACTGAAGAAATGGACTAGAAACTTCCATCTTTTACCCCGGGCGAACTTGAGAATAAAGTCAAAGCGCAACTCCGACTTCCGCCTACTTCCCTAAATACTAACGACCTCACCGAGCACTTTAATAAATCCATCACGGAGGTCCTTGACCAAATTGCTCCAGCCAAACTCAAACTTCAAAAAAACACCTCTTCCAAATCCTGGTTTAATACCAATCTTAACAATGAAAGGCGCGCACTTAGATCGACGGAACGCACCTGGAGACAAAACCCTTCGCCCACTAATCTCGCCCTACTCAGAACCGCCAGGTTCAATTACAAAAACATATCCTTAATACCAAGGCTGCCTTCTTCCGCTCCCAACTAGACCGGGCAAAAAATAGACCCAGAGAACTCTTCAGCTTGATTAAAAACCAAACCTCCGCTGCCCCCACCAAGTTGACGGCCACTACTGAGAGATGTGAAGAAATTGCTAACTTCTTCTCTGAAAAAATCTCCAAAATCGACCACTCCTTCGCCCCTACACCCCTTCCTCATAACCCCAAGATGACGGCCACTATTGATAGAAGCGAAGAAATTGCAATCTCATTCCCTGATAAAATCTCCAAAATCAACCACTCCTTCACCCTTACACCCCTTCCTCATAACCTCCAACCCCCCCAAAACTCTTCCTCCAGTTCTCTGACCCTCCTTACACTCCAACATGACCCCTAATCTCTGCCGCTAGTCGTCTCTCTGCCTGATTCCGACCTTGCCAAACTTGAAAATAAAAATAATGCTTCCTGGCTTCACTTTAATCCAGTTACTGAGCTCGAAGTCCTCAACGTCATTACCAGACTTAAACCTTCCTCTCACTCCAGAGACCCGCTCCCTGCCAACCTTGTCCAAGATTTAAAACACATCATTGCCCCGCTCTGGACCTCTATTATCAACTCTTCCTTTGCCACGGGCTGTGTCCCGATCTCCCTACAACTCGGACAAATCACTCCCATCCTCAAAAATTCGGCCGCTGACCCCAATGACCTTAATAATCTTCGACCCATCTCTAACCTTCCTCTCCTCTCTAAAGCCCTTGAAAAATGTGCCCTACACCAACTTGACTCACACATCGACACATTCAATCTGTTGGACTCTTTTCAATCAGGTTTCAGAAAAGGATGTAGTACAGAAACATCCATGCTCAATATAATTGACTGACATTCATCACTCCCTTGACAAGGGCGAATCCTCCCTTCTCATTCTCCTTGATCTCTCCTCAGCTTTTGATACTGTGAATCACTCTATGTTACTCAACACTCTTAAAGATCGTTTCGGCCTCAACGGATCGGTGCTTAAATGGTTCTCCTCCTTCTTTCAACACAGAACCCAGCAAATCAAAATTCATGACTGCTTTTCTAAACCCATGCCTGTCTCACTGGGTGTCCCTCAAGGGTCTATTCTCTCCCCCTCTCTTTTCAACCTCTTTATGGAACCCCTCACCCTTATTCTTAAGCTTGCGGGAATAAAGTATCACCTCTACGCTGATGACACTCAACTTTATCATAAGATTCAATCCCACGCTGACATTCTACACCTCAATGACACCCTGACCAAGATCCAATCCTGGTTCCACTATAACCACCTCAAACTTAACCCTAAAAAACTGAAATCATTCTTTTCTCCCCCAAAAACAGCCCGCTCCCTATCCAAGCCTGGATTTCTGACCTTACTGCGCTCAACTGCTCTCTCACCTTATCCAACTCAGTCAAATCCCTAGGAATTAACATCGACCAGAACCTCTCTCTCAACTCCCACATAAAAAACTCAGCCAAAAGTGCCCTCTTCACTCTCTTTCACCTCAAGAAATTAAAACCCTTCATTCCGGCTGAAGACTTTAGGTCAGCTGTCCAATCACTGGTCCTGTCTAAAATCGACTATGGTAACGCCATTCTCTCTGGTACACCCAAAGTCCACCTAGCCCCAATCAAATCTGTTCTTAACCTTGCTGCTAGACTCATTACCGACCTCAAACGGTTCGACCACATCTCCCCTACCCTTAAAGCCCTCAACTGGCTCCCTATTGAAGGCAGATCTACCTACAAGACCGCCTGCATTACACACAAAGCCCTGCATCAACACACCCCTCTGTACCTCGCAGACAAACTGCTCAAAGCGGGCTGCTCTCGAACACTGAGGAGCTCTAACTCACTCGTTCTCGTCCCTCCTCTATT
This sequence comes from Calotriton arnoldi, assembly GCA_963921515.1. Taxonomy (NCBI): domain Eukaryota; kingdom Metazoa; phylum Chordata; class Amphibia; order Caudata; family Salamandridae; genus Calotriton; species Calotriton arnoldi. The sequence continues at coordinate 1,399,048 of CAWUFW010000656.1, forward strand.
AAACAAGAAATCTACCCAATCACGCTCCTTCTCTGGAAATGCGCCGACCATCTGGAATGCTCTCCCTAAAGAACTTCGTTGCAACCCCTCCTACTTCAGCTTCAAAAAAGACCTCAAACTTCACCTTCTTGAAAAATGTTGGGGCCCTTAACCCCTTCCCTGGGCACATCCCAGCCTCCTACTGCTTTAGGACTCCCCCTTCTGACCTCACGATGCTCTTTCTCCAGCCCCTTTCCACTGCTCACTTTTCCAGCCCTCTATATCTTATTCCTCTCTTAGGCCCGGCTTGATTTATCCAGTATCTCCCTAATCCCCCCCCCTCACAGCCTCCCCACTCTCCTACATCCTGCACCCCGCTTTCTCTTTCCCCCCTGGCTCCTCGAATACCCCTTTTCTCTTGACTTGCTACTGATTATCTCAATCTGCTGTAATTCTGTTCTCTAAATCAGTTTACATCAATTGTTTTTAATTTGATTTGAATGCAACCTCATTGTATTTTATTATTTTCATATCTACTCTTGCGAACCTTGTAAAGCGCTCTGATACCCTTGGGTCCAGCCAGCGCTATATAAAACTTTTAAAATAAAAATAAAAAATAAAATACACAGGGCTGCAGTTCAAAAAAATGATTCACACAAGGCTGCAGTTCAAAAAAATGATTAACACAGGGCTGCAGTTCACAAAAATGATTCACACAGGGCTGCAGTTCAGAACAATGATTCACACAGGGCTGCAGCTCAGAACAATGATTCACACAGGGCTGCAGTTCAAAATAATAATTCACAAGGACTGCAGTTCAAAAAAATGATTCACACAGGGCTGCAGTTCAAAAAAATGATTCACACAGGGCTGCATTTCAGAACAATGATTCACACAGGACTGCAGTTCAGAACAATGATTTACACAGGGCTGCAGTTCAAAAAAATGATTCACACAGGGCTGCAGTTCAAAAAAATGATTAACACAGGGCTGCAGGTCACAAAAATGATTCACACAGGGCTGCAGTTCAGAACAATGATTCACACAGGGCTGCATTTCAGAACAATGATTCACACAGGGTGCAGTTCAGAACAATGATTTACACAGGGCTGCAGTTCAAAAAATGATTCACACAGGGCTGCAGTTCAAAAAAATGATTCACACAGGGCTGCAGTTCAAAAAAATGATTCACACAGGGCTGTAGTTAAGAACAATGATTCACACAGGGCTGCAGTTCAGAACAATGACTCACACAGGGCTGCAGTTCAGAACAATACTTCACACAGGGCTGCAGTTTAAAAAAAAGATTCACACAGGGCTGAAGTTCAGAACAATGATTCACACAGGGCTGCAGTTCAAAAAAATGATTCACACAGGGCTGAAGTTCAGAACAATGATTCACACAGGGCTGTAGTTCAAAAAAATGATTCACACTGGGCTGCAGTTCAAAAAAATGATTCACACAGGGCTGCAGTTCAGAACAATGATTCACACAGGGCTGCAGTCCAGAACAATGATTCACACAGGGCTGCAGTTCAGAACAATAATTCACACAGGGCTGCGGTTCAAAAAAATGAATCACACAGGGCTGAAGTTCAGAACAATGATTCACACAGAGCTGTAGTTCAAAAAAATGATTAACACAGGGCTGCAGTTCACAAAAATGATTCACACAGGGCTGCAGTTCTGAACAATCATTCACACAGAGCTGCAGTTCAAAATAATGATTCACACAGGTCTGCAGTTCAAAAAAATTATTCACACAGGGCTGCAGTTCAGAACAATAATTCACACAGGGCTCCAGTTAAAAAAAAATTTTACACAGTGCTGCAGTTCAGAACAATAATTCACACAGGGCTGCAGTTCAGAACAATGATTAACACAGGGCTGCAGTTCAAAAAAATGATTCCCACAGGGCTGCAGTTCAAAAAAATCATTCACACAGGGCTGCAGTTCAGAACAATGATTCACACAGGGCTGCAGTTCAAAAAAATGTTTCACGCAGGGCTGCAGTTCAGAACAATGATTCACACAGGGCTGCAGTTCAGAACAATGATTCACACAGGGCTGCAGTTCAAAAAAATGATTCACATAGGGCTGAAGTTCAGAACAAGGATTTACACAGGGCTGTAGTTCAAAAAAAGGATTCACACAGGGCTGCAGTTCAAAAAAATGATTCACACAGGGCTGCAGTTCAGAACAATGATTCACACAGGGCTGCAGTCCAGAACAATGATTCACACAGGGCTGCAGTTCAGAACAATGATTCACACAGGGCTGCAGTTCAGAACAATGATTCACACAGGGCTGCAGTTCAAAAAAATAATTCACAAGGGCTGCAGTTCAAAAAAATGATTCACACAGGGCTGCAGTTCAAAAAAATGATTCACACAGGGCTGCATTTCAGAACAATGATTCACACAGGGCTGCAGTTCAGAACAATGATTTACACAGGGCTGCAGTTCAAAAAAATGATTCACACAGGGCTGCAGTTCAGAACAATGATTCACACAGGGCTGCAGTTCAGAACAATACTTCACACAGGGCTGCAGTTTAAAAAAAAGATTCACACAGGGCTGTAGTTCAGAAAAATGATTTACATAGGGCTCTAGACCAGATGCGCAAAGAGCAGTAGTCCAGAACAATGATTCCTATAGAGCTCTAGACCAGAACAAGAATTCACACAGGGCTGCAGTCCAGAACAATGATTTGCAAAGGACTCTAGATCAGAACAATGACTGGCATAAGGTTATACAATAGAACAACAATTTGCATAGAGCGGAAGATCAGAACAATGATTCACACAGGACTGAGGATCCGAAAAATAATTCATATAGGGCTATAGATCAGAATAATAAATTGCACATGGAAGTAGAGCAGAACAATGATTCGCATAGAGCTGTAGATCAGAACAATGATTCGCATAGAGCTGTAGATCAGAACAATGATTCGCATAGAACTGTAGATCATCACAATGAATTGCACAGGGCTGTAGATCAGAACAATGATTCGCATAGGGCTGTAGACCAGAACAATGATTCACATAGGGCTGCAGTCCAGAGCAATGGTTCACATAGGGCTGTAGATCAGAATAATAAATTGCACATGGAGGTAGATCAGAACAATGATTCGCATAGAGCTGTAGATAGAACAATGATTCGCATAGAGCTGTAGATCAGAACAATGATTCGCATAAAGCAGTAGATCAGAACAATGATTCGCATAGGGCTGTAGACCAGAACAATGATTCACATAGGGCTGCAGTCCAGAACAATGATTCACACAGGACTGAGGATCCGAACACTAATTCACATAGGGCTTTAGATCAGAATAATAAATTGCACATGGAGGTAGAACAGAAGAATGACTCGCATAGAGCTGTAGATCAGAACAATGATTCGTATAGAGCTGTAGATCAGAACAATGATTCGCAGAGAGATGTAGATCAGAACAATGAATTGCATAGGGCTGTAGATCAGAACAATGGTTCGCATAGGGCTCTAGACCAGAACAATGATTCACATAGGGCTGCAGTCCAGAGCAATGGTTCACATAGGGCTGTAGATCAGAATAATAAATTGCACATGGAGGTAGATCAGAACAATGATTCGCATAGAGCTATAGATAGAACAATGATTCACATAGAGCTGTGACCAGAACAATGATTCGCATAGAGCTGTAGATCAGAACAATGATTCGCATAGGGCTGTAGATCAGAACAATGTTTCACATAGGGCTCTAGACCAGAACAATGATTCACACAGGACTGAGGATCCGAACACTAATTCACATAGGGCTGTAGATCAGAATAATAAATTGCACATGGAGGTAGAGCAGAACAATGATTCGCATAGAGCTGTAGATCAGAACAATGATTCGTATAGAGCTGTAGATCAGAACAATGATTCGCAGAGAGATGTAGATCAGAACAATGAATTGCATAGGGCTGTAGATCAGAACAATGATTTGCATAGGGCTCTAGACCAGAACAATGATTCACATAGGGCTGCAGTCCAGAACAATGATTCACACAGGGCTGTAGATCAGAATAATAAATTGAACATGGAAGTAGAGCAGAACAATGATTCGTATAGAGCTGTAGATCACAACAATGATTCGCATAGAGCTGTAGATCAGAACAATGATTCCAATAGAGCTGTAGATCAGAACAATGATTCGCATAGAGCTGTAGTTCAGGACAATAAATTGTATAGGGCTGTAGATCAGAACAATGATTCGCATAGGGCTGTAGACCAGAACAATGATTCACATAGGGCTGCAGTCCAGAACAATGATTCACACAGGGCTGTAGATCAGAATAATAAATTGCATATGGAGGTAGAGCAGAACAATGATTCGTATAGAGCTGTGGATCAGAACAATGATTCGCATAGAGCTGTAGATCAGAACAATGATTCGTATAGAGCTGTAGATCAGAACAATGATTCACATAGGGCTGCAGTCCAGAACAATGATTCACACAGGGCTGTAGATCAGAATAATAAATTGCATATGGAGGTAGAGCAGAACAATGATTCGTATAGAGCTGTAGATCAGAACAATGATTCGCATAGAGCTGTAGATCAGAACAATGATTCGTATAGAGCTGTAGATCAGAACAATGATTCGCATAGAGCTGTAGATCAGGACAATGAATTGCATAGGGCTGTAGATCAGAACAATGATTTTCATAGGGCTGTTGACCAGAACAATGATTCACATAGGGCTGCAGTCCAGAACAATGATTCACACAGGGCTGTAGATCAGAATAATAAATTGCACATGGAGGTAGAGCAGAACAATGATTTGCATAGAGCTGTAGATCAGAACAATGGTTCGTATAGAGCTGTAGATCAGAACAATGATTCGCATAGAGCTGTAGATCAGGACAATGAATTGCACAGGGCTGTAGATCAGAACAATGATTCGCATAGGGCTGTAGACCAGAACAATGATTCACATAGGGCTGCAGTCCAGAACAATGATTCACACAGGGCTGTAGATCAGAATAATAAATTGCACATGGAGGTAGAGCAGAACAATGATTTGCATAGAGCTGTAGATCAGAACAATGATTCGTATAGAGCTGTAGATCAGAACAATGATTCACATAGAGCTGTAGATCAGAACAATGATTTGTATAGAGTTGTAGATCAGAACAATGAATTGCATAGGGCTGTAGATCATAACAATGATTCACATAGAGCTGTAGATCAGAACAATGATTCGCATAGGGCTGTAGATCAGAACAATGATTCACATAGGGCTGAAGATCAGAACAATGATTCACATAGAGCTGTAGATCAGGACAATGAATTGCACAGGGCTGTAGATCAGAACAATGATTCGCATAGGGCTCTAGACCAGAACAATGATTCACATAGGGCTGCAGTCCAGAGCAATGGTTCACATAAGGCTGTAGATCAGAACAATGATTTGCATAGAGCTGTAGATAGAACAATAATTTGCATAGAGATGTAGATCAGAACAACGGTTTGCAGAGAGCTGTAGATCAGAACAATGAATTGCATAGGGCTGTAGATCAGAACAATGATTCACATAGGGCTGAAGATCAGAACAATGATTCACTTTGGGCTACAGTCCAGAGCAATGATTCACATAGGGCTACAGTCCAGAGCAATGATTCACATAGGGCTGTAGGTCAGGCCAACGATAAGTATAGGGCTGTATATCAGAACTATGATTTGCATAGGGCTCTAGACCAGAACAATGATTCACATAGGGCTGCAGTTCAGAAAAGCGATTCACACAGGGCTGCAGTCTAGAACAATAATTTACATAGGACTGTACATCAGAACAATGACTCTCATAGGGCTCTAGATTAGAACAATGATTTGCATAGAACTGTAAATCAGAACAATGATTCACAAAGGGCTGCAGTTCAGGACAGCGATTCGCATAGGGCTGTAGATCAGAACAATGACTCTGTGTAGGACCGCATGCGGAAATGATTTGTGGAACACAGCAGTTCAGCACAGAGGTACCACCGCTGTAAATTGAAAACTCACATTTTTTCGGCTCCAGCTCAGCCAGACCTCATCCCTTTTACAATGTGTAATTTGACAACCGGTCTTGAGAAAGACATATAATAACTGCTTAATATATGATACACATAACGTAACCGGTAAATCCACCCTGGGGTATCAGCCACCACTTACATATGTCTGACTCGTGTTTATCCAGGAAGCATTTGGAGGTTGCACCTGAAAAAGCTACTGCTTCCTGCAGAAATGTGCAGTAACGTGTTGGGTCCCATTGGGTTTGCTTTACAATGTGAAATGTTTTCATACTGTCATTTTCGAGTAAAAAGTGTATTTGCACAGGCACCGCGGGTACGACTCTCTGCTGAGAAATGTGACCACCCTTGTGTTTTATTGAAGTCCCAACAGGTTTTCCAGCTTTCAGAAACGCTATCTGTATTTAAAAACAATATTTTCTGAATATTCAATTGTGCCTCTTGGCTAACTCTTCGGTCTATCGGGCTACTGTTAGTATTGTCTATCTCCAGCCGTTTGTTGACTTGTTGGGGCCAACCACCTCATTTTACAAAATTATCTGATTTTATTCTTCTGTGTGCATTTTCCAGACCTCCTGGTGATTGGCAGGAGAAAATGAAAAACGAGCGCGTGTTTTGTCTGCTCTGGGCTGCCCCTGTGCTCTGTGGAAAGGTTCCACGCATTGACCCGCTGAGTTACCAGGGCCTGTTGTGTCTCAGTCCACCCCTTCTAAAGATGGATGTCAGTGTGTTTGCCCCGGGCTGGCAGCTGAATGACGCCCCTCTCTGCTTCAGCTGAACCTGAATACAATTAATGCTGGAGTCGACCCAGCTGCAAGGGTTTCAACTGATTTGGCTACATTCTGAGTCAGTTGAGCTGCCAAATAATCTGAAATCCAAGGTTTACAGAAAATTGACCCTTTTGTCTTCAGGCCACAGGCTGCTAAAAATAACAAGGTAACTTTTTTTTAGTTTTTTTTTTTAATGAACCACTGGTTCTCACCGCGACAGAATTTTCACGTCTTGCGGCTCCCATGGATGCAGCATCAGAAGATGGCGAGTGATTTAATGGAAGGGGCTCGCAGAGCTGTAATCAAAAATAGAACAAACATTGGCAAAGCCAATAGGTCTCGCCTATTGTTACCCATTGAGTTGGGTAACAACAAACATCTGTTATTCAGCGCCAAGATACCCGTAGTGGTGAACGTGCGCTTTACAAATACACATGTTATGTTATGTTATGTTATGAGGCCCATAGCATCCCTTGCTTTGCTGTAATGGGACATTTCACTAACACTGAGAGGCTTATTTATGAGCCCCTTGCGACACTTTTGCGCCGCCCTTGCGTCACTTTTTGTGATGCCACGATGGCGTAAATAATGCGCCACGTTGCGCCATATTTACAAAGTGGTGCATCTAGGCAGATGCGTCATTTTGTAAACCACTGCGCTACATTATACCTGTGTCAGGTATAATGTATGCAGGGTGGGCGTTCCCACGCCAGAAAGCCTCGTAGAAGTGGCGCAGTGAAATATATCAGATTTCACTGCGCTACTTCTAGGACGCCACTGCGTCAAAACCTTATGCCTTCCTCATAGCAGGCGTAAGGGTGACGCAGTGCAATAGGTATAGGTCTCCTCCATGCTTTGCTGGAGTTGCGTCATGCTTACGACACAACTCCAGCAAAGCGTGAGTTTTGTCCTGACAGATATGTCAGGATTCCTGACGCTTCTGTCTATCCTTGTGACATGGAGCCCCGTACAGTAAATACCACGCATCCATGGTGTCGCAAGGAGGGCGCAGTGAAAAGTGTTGCATCGCTGTTTTATCGCAGCGATGCAACACTTTTCATAAAGGAGGCCATGATTGTTTACAGCGCTTGGTGTTACACCACTGCATCTTCCTGAGACCATAAACAAAATGTGTCACTGTTACCCAAGCGGACCACCTTCATTTTCTTGCCCTCAGAAGAGAGAAAGACTGAGTCAGCCCCGCGATGGCTGATAAGTTGCATACATGTTTTCGTAGAACATTTATTAACCTTCTAAGGTAACTTTGAACTTGCTGATCAGAACCTTGAAGAAATCAACTTGAAAAACAGTATTTTTCTTAAAGTTATTTTTTTACAATATTGCAGCCAAAAACATTGTTGTTGTAGGGGCTCCAGGATCTTTGTTGTAGGGGCTCCAGTTTTGTAAGATCCCTTTCCACAGGCACTGCACCAGTAGTGATGACCATGGATAAATAAAAAATACTACAAAATCCATGCAAAGGACAGACAGTATGTGGTCAGTCAGTCTCCCATCAAACTGTCATGTTACAGAAGATAAGTCAAGAAAAATGGACCAGATGAAGGCTGGAAAGATAGCTCAGTGTCTGCTCTGCAAGTCACAGGTTCAAACCCCAGCAGATCTGGTTCAGACTTCCGCTTCCAATGAAGCTTGGATGCTCTTTAGACACAATCAAGAGATTTATTTGACATGGTCTGTGTCCCTTAAGTTAACACCAGGACACGCCAACATTCTGTCGATTGAATGTTGAATTGAGCAGGGGAGCTTAGGTGTGTGGCTAGAAGCCTCAATTGAGGTGTGTGCAGCACTACACCAGTACCTAAAACCCTGGGGCATATTTACAAGCCCCAATCGCCACCACAACGTCACTTTTCAGAATGTTGTGGTGGCGATAGGAGCATTGCCTTACTTACAAGGCAGCGTTAAGCCACTTAACGTGGCTTAACGCTGCCTTGTAAATAAGGAACCCTTTCACGCAATACTTAGCGTGACAAGGGAGGGCAATGGGTTTTGCAGTGGACGTTCGACCACAACACCCATTGATTTTGACGCTGCCCCATATTTACAAGGGTGGCGTAAATATGGGGCAGCGCCAAAATTAAGACCAGGGAAAACCTGGTCTTACCCTGGCGCAACGAGGACATTTTTTAAATTTCTCCTCGTTTTTGCTGTTTTCATGTGTGCTGCATTGTGCAGCACACATGGAAACAGCAAAACGCCATTGATTGTTTATGTGCAGGAAGGTGTCCCTTCCTAAGTCCAACAAAAAAAAATCAGCAAAAAGAGGAAGTAAGCAGGCAAAAGATTTGGTGGAAGACCTCCCGAAGGACGAAAGGTCTAACAATGAGAATAATTCAAGCCTGGCAATCTGTGTGTGACTGTTCCTTTTCCCAGAGCTAACCTAAATGTCAACCAGTGCTCTAAGGGTGATAGAACCTTCCCCACATAGGGCAACATGCTTCATCCTTGCGTTCTTCCATCTAGCACTCTAAAAGCCACGGTGAAGGATTAATCAATCGATGATTTGTCTTTTGTCATGTGTTGGTTATGAGTTTTATATACCTTTCCCTGCTGTTAATATTCACTCTCTGTTATTCACCGTTGGACCTACTAAAAATGTGCAGGGTAAGCTGTATCGTTTATACATGCCTCCATACTACATGATGTAAAACAAGACAGTACGAATCTGTATTTCCTTTATATTAGCATTGTAGGAAGCTGGCTCTGTATATACTATACCAAAGTACGGTATAGTGTGCAAAGAGTCCAGTGGCTCCCCACAGGCTTTATAGAGGCTAAAGTAGATATTACTAATTCTCTCTTCTTTGTGGTAGTGTGGGCGAGCAGTTAGGCTTATCAGAGGGCATTGCTAAGCATTTGTTGTACACACACAGGCAAGAAATTGTTACACACACTTAATGACTAAATCCGAAACCAATCGTTTGTAAAAATATTACTTTTTTGTATATTTATTTATAGAACCAACAATACTTTGTTGCAGTAAGATACGTTTTGCAATATCACTGTTTTTCAATGTAAAAAGTGGACACTTAGATCATTTTTCAATCAATACAAAGTTATCTTATGGGAGAAAATACAATCAGCAATATCCAGGTAAGTAAACGATTTATGTTTTTGAGCTTTTGGATGAAGGATCAGTACCAGGCAAGGTTCAGGTAAGTTACTGTACCACCAGCGGCAATGGGCGGCCGGTGCAGAGGTCAAATTTGGTATCTGGTGCCAATGTTCTGAAAAGGGAAAAAGGGGGCAATCAAAGTGGTACTACTTGCAGGTAAGTAGCTTGGTTTTGTAACCCAGTCTCCGGGGTTTAAGGTAAGCACAGTGCCACAAGGCAGAACCAAACTTACACACTTAGGAGCACAGGGGCGGCTGGGTGCAGAGTGCCAACACAGCGTCTGGCGCCCAATGCAAGCCAATGGGGAATCTTGAAGTCAGAAAAAGGCTTCAGGTTCAGGCCTGGAGTCTGGACGAAAGAAACCTACAGGTAAGTTGGGATGTGCTGGAGCGTCAGGACACCGTCAGTAGATCTCCCCAAGGCCCGGGGGCTACGGGTGCAAGGGTGTCCTTTAGCGTCAGAAATCAGCTTACCGGTGCAGTTGTGGTTGGGGGGGGTCGTCGTGCAGAGGCTGCAGGCGTCGACGTGGAGTCCGGCAGGGGTCAACCCATGAGGGACTCTTGCTCAGACTTGCTGGGTAACCCTTTATGGACAGGTGGGCCACTTGGACTCGGGTCATGGGCTTCGAGTGCGGAGGTGGTCGGTTTTGCAGTTCCACAGGCAGAGCTTTGATCTTGTAACTTGGTTTTCTTTAGGACAGGTCTGCTATCCATGCGCAATCAGGAGTCTTTATGGAAGGCAGGCAGTCCTTCTAGGATTTTGGAGGTCACTGGTCTGTGAAACAAGACATGGAAGCTTGCAAAGTTCGAAGTTTGCAGACAGGCTGGCGGGGCTGGGACCAAGTCAGCGGAAGTAGCTTCTTGTCTTGCAGGGTTTGGCTCTTCTTTGTCCTTTTCTTTGCAGGTCATCGGTAATCTGAGGATTAAGGGTCAGGGGTGCCCCTAAATACTAGTTTTAGGGGTGTTACAGGGGTCAGAAGGTAATAGCCAATCAGATACTTACCTTTAGTGTGCCTACACACTTTGAATGCCCACACTTTGTATGTCCACTCCCTCTGGGGATGGGGCATATCCCTAACCCCATTTACTAGAATCCTCCAAAACAATATGGAGGATTTTCAAAGGAGGGGGTCACTTCAGCTCAGGGCATCTTAGGGGTGGTCCTGGCTGACAGGGGACACGCCTCTTTTGTTTACTAATTTTCCAGCTGACCTTGCAGCCAAATGTGGGGCTTTGTCAGGGGGGCGGGCGTCTCCACTAGCTGGAGAGGTCCTGGTCAGCATAACAAAGGACAGGAAGTCATTGAGGCTTACCGCCTTTCAATGCTGTTCGTGCTTGGGAGTAGGTGTGAAGCACCTCCAGCCAGAGCAGGCTTTGTTTCTGACCAAGAGCAAAAGGCTCCCACCATAGGGGTCAGAAACATTTCTAGAGGTGGCAGGCTGGTGCAGACCAGTCAGGCACACACTAGTGGGTTAGTAGGTTTTCAGGGGGCACCTCTGAGGTGCCCTCTGAGTGCATTTAATAATGAATCCAACACTGGCATCAGTGTGGGCTCATTAATGTGAAATGTTTGTTACCAAACATCTTGGAATTCGGTGAGCCCATCATGGAGATGTAGAACTCGTAGTGACAAGCTCCCTGCCTATGTACTCAGCATGACTTCCCTGTGCACTTATAATGTCTAAGAATGGACCTAGACATTATAGGGGCATATCTCCTCATGCAGTTATGCCCTCATATGAGGTATAGTGCACCCTGCCTTAGGGCTGTAAGGCCTGCTGTAGGGACGACTTACCTATGCCTCTTGGAGTGCTGGCAGGCCTGGCACACAGGGAGGTGTGCCAGGTCGACTCTTCACTTTCATCTGCACCAATACACGCAGGCTGCAGTGGCAGTGTGCATGTGTTTGGTGAGGGGCCTCTTAGGGTGGCATGATACATGCTGCTGCCCTTAGAGACCTTCTCTGGTCACAAAGCCTTTGGTACCACTGGTACCTTTTACATCGGACTTATATGTGGGCCAGAGGTGTTCCAATTGTGGAAACAAAGGTTTTGGGAAAGAACACAGGCACTGGGAACCTGGTTAGCAGGAACCCAGTGCACATTCAGTCAAAGATGCATCAGAGTCAGGCAAAAAGTGGGGTGTAACCACGCCAAAAGGTGTACTTTCCAACAACCATGTTTCTAAAACCTGGGTTTTTTTTAATTGGGGGCCTAAACATATAACATTGCCAGACACTTGATTGAGCTATACCAATCTGTAAGATCTTCCCTGCCATTCACAAAGGTAACTTACACTTGTGAGTAATTTACACATGTAACTATACAATTTTGAGTAACTTTACTACTTTTGGCTATTCACCATTTACGAGAGTAAAGTTATTAAAAAGTGTAGAGTTACGTGGCTCCACCCCCTAGAACACGTGGTGCAGCCAAATTTACAAGTGTAAGTCACTACTGTCAAAAACGAAGCAGTAGTAAGTCCAGCACCACAGATGGCCAACCACTGATACTGCAACACCCTATCCTACAAAATAATGGAAGTAGGTAAAATAAAACCACATAGGAAATAATGTTAAGTAAAATTTATTTATTTTGACTTTTAAAATATATACATAAAATTAACTGTGAAGAAAGCAGTTCATGTGTTGTGGTTGTGTGACATCACCATGTTCTAAACTCACAAACTGTCTTGGGTCCAGTCAAGCTTGTTTGCAAAAACTTAACTCAACTGTGGGTAGCTGTGGCTACGAGCAGTTAGGCTTTAACAAACAAACAAGTGCAAAGCTTTTAGAAGTACCAAAACATTTGAATAAGAAACACAACACAAATGAAATCCAACACCAATTTATAAAAATAGGTCTAATTTTTATGACACCAAAATAAACTAAATCTACCAGAGAGCTCTGGAGTTATAAATTATAAGCAAATACCAATCACTGCTTTTCACTCAAATCTCAAACAAACATTGGCAACTACAGCAGTTATCAATTACTTTAAAAACTTTTATACGGTTGTGTTTGACTAATCAGGCCTGCTTTGGGGAACCACCTCCAGCAGGGAGCAAGTCACAGGGACCGGTGAGGTTTTGGCAGGACAGTTACCTGGCAGTCGAAACAGCCTCCAGTCCAGGTTCTTTGGGTGAACTGTCATAACTTCAAAAAGTGTTCCTGATGCAAGGGATACAGGATGGTGAAGGCGCTGAAGGATGCTGAAGCTGCTGATCCAGTGTTGGGGTCTTTCAGGGGAGACTCTTCAGTCCACGGTCATGGTGGGGTGGCAACAAGGGTCGATGTCCCTCGACGTTTGGTTGAAGTCGAGCCAGAAATCAGTTACTACTGGTCTACTGGTCTTTGATTACAGCAAAGTCAGTGGTTTCCTTTAACTGAGGCTAGTGTACATGTTGGTGACCAAACTGCAGTCCGACGACTCTGACGGGACCAGCAGACTTGAACTTTTGAGGCTTGGGACTTGGTCTCCAAGGCTGCACTTTGGTGGACAGTGGGGGTCAAGCGATCTTGGCTACCAACTTGCCAAGGCCGGCCTCTTCAGCTTTTGTGACCCTGTAGCTGCAACAGGAAGCCAGCCAAATGACTCTTGGAGTCACTTCTTCTGTCTGGGGTTCGGAGACAACTTTTCCTCGAGCACTACAGGCACAGTCCCCTCTTTGCTGGTCCAGGAGCAGCAGGTGCAGTGCTGCTGGAAAATTTTGGACAACAAAGAGAAAACTTTCTAAAGTTGCCATTTATTTAAAAGTTACATTAAATTCGACTTGAGCATTAGATCGAGTTTAATGCCACAATTCTTTTGATACCTTGGAGTACTAACTTTAGTAGTCCCATTCAGACGTTAGCACAGTTGAGTTGTCAGCGTGGGTTTAACCCTGTACTCGCCAATGGGGCTACTAGTCTTTCTACAGTAAAACAAAAAATATGGGTTTTTTACTGTCAGGACATATAAAAAAAAAACATGTCCTATTTTTTAATAAATAGCTCCCTGCCTGAGGATGCAGTAAAAGATGTAAGCTCTGGTGCAAGCTCTGAGGTAGATCAAGAAGGAATAGAGGTGTCAGACCATCTGGAAGCCTATCTACGGGCACCACAACAATCAATCAATTAGGGAATTGTAAAGCGCGCTACTCACCCGTGAGGGTCTCAAGGCACTGGGGGGAGGGGTCAGCAGCTCCGTTCAGTCGAAGAGCCAGGTCTTGAGGGTCTTACTGAAGATGTTTAGAGAGGGGGCGCGTCTGATGTTGATCGGGAGCTCATTCCAGGTCTTGGCCGGATGTAGGAGAAGGCTCTTCCCCCCGTTCTGGCTCTGCGGATGCGTGGGGATTCGGCGAGGGCAAGGTCTGCGGATCAGAGGTTTCTCTTGGGTACGTGGAGGGTGATTCTCTCGTTGTGGTATTGGGGTCCGGTGTTCTGGAGGCATTTGTAGGCGTAGGTGAGTATCTTGAAGGTTACTCTCTTTTCGACGGGGAGCCAGTGCAGGTCTTGCAGGTGTTGGGTGATGTGTTTGCGGAGCAGAGACTTGTTGATTCTGGCGTAGAGGGCGTTTTCGTAGTCCAGTCGGCTGGTTATGAGTGCGTGGATGGCAGTCTTTCTTGATTCGGGGGGGATCCATTTGAAGGTCTTACGAAGGATGCGGAGGGTGTTGAAGCAGGTGGAGGCGATGGCGTTGACCTGTCGGGTCATGGAGAGGGAGGAGTCGAGTACGATGCCGAGGTTCTGGGAGTGGTCTGTGGGGTGGGGGGGTTTCCGAGGGCGGTGGGCCACCAGTTGTTGTCCCAGGTGGTGGGAGAGGGTCCGAGGACTTCTGTCTTCTCCGAGTTGAGCTTCAGGCAGCTGATGCTCATCCAGGATGCGACGTCCTTCATTCCTTCCTGGAAGCCGAGTCTGGTGGTGACGGGATCTTTGGTGAGGGAGAGGATGAGCTGGGTGTCGTCGGCATAGGAGACTATGTTGAGTCCATGCTGTCTGACGATGGCAGCCAGGGGGGCCATGTAAATGTTGACGAGTGTTGGGCTGAGGGACGATCCTTGAGGTACTCCGCAGTAGATCTCTGAGGGCTTGGAGAGGAAGGGTGGCAGTCTGATTCTTTGGGTCCTGCCGGTAAGGAAGGAGCGGAGCCATTCGAGGGCGGCTCCCTGTATGCCGGCATCGTGGAGTCTTGCGGCGAGTGTGCGGTGGGAGACGGTGTCGAAGGCTGCAGAGAGGTCGAGTAGGATCAGGGCTGCGGTGTGGCCTTGGTCGAGGAGGGTGCGGATGTCATCTGTGGCGGCGAGTAGGGCGGTCTCGGTGCTGTGGTTGCTGCGGAATCCGGATTGGGAAGGGTCGAGGATGGAGTTCTCTTCAATGAATTTTGTTAGTTGAGCGTTGACAGTCTTCTCGGTGACCTTGGCAGCGAAGGAGAGGAGGGAGATGGGACGGTAGCTCTTGAGGTCCGAAGGGTCTGCCGAGGGCTTCTACAGCAGGGACTTGACTTCTGCGCGTTTCCAGTCATCGGGGAAGGTGCCGGTTTCGAAGGTGGTGTTGATGGTGCCTCGTAAGTCCTGTGCGATGGCGGTGGTGGTCCTGTGGAAGATGTGTGGAGGACAGGGGTCCGTGGGTGCTCTTGAGTGGATGCTTTTCATGGTCGATTCGGTGTCTTCGGTGGTGGCTGGGGTCCAGGCAGAGATGGTGGGTTGGCTGGTGTCCTCGATGAGTTTCATTTTTTTATGCCTAGACAGAAGGGAAAACCAGGGTCAGAGACAAAATCCAAGAAAGAGGAAACATAGGAGAGAAGGATATGGTTGAAAAAGAACCAGAGAGTCTGGGGGAGAAGAAAACCAGAATCAACAGAACAAACTTAATGGATAATAAGATGGTAATAATTTTGACAAAAGATGAATTTCAAATTTTATCATAAGGGCTCTCTTTTAGCCCAGAAACTTCCTTCAACTATACACAGACCCAAGTAGATGTATTTCAATATATCAGGTAGTAGATGTTTTTCACATCTAGCTTCGCACAACATTTTCACAACTCCCTGAACATCATGTACAAGATCTCATTTAGCTCTACGTACAAATGTCATCACTATCTTCATCCACGGGGCGTCAGGGCTATCTACATATCCATAACATCGCTAATCTATACGTACATCGCAAGGCTGCTTTCTATTAAAAAAGATGAGCATCCTGATAGATTAGCAGAGGAGGCACTTCAGCTGACACCGAGGGTCCTTGCATGCTGAGAAATCACCACGCAGCGATCTGACGTCTCGTGAGGGGTGTCCAGTTCGTGACTAAGACTGGGTCCTTCATTCTATCCCATCAGGTCATGGGGTTTGATCGGCCCTTAAGGGGATTCTTGGCTCTACACCGACACACACTCTAGGTACACTTAGAGTAGGGTTCGCATAGTAGGAGTTCGCTCGATTACTGCCTTGTTTTTATATGCCTGCATATATACATTGTTTTAGCACCATGGTAGGACTATTTCTACTATTAACACTTTTGGTGCTTGTAATCATGTTTATCTGCTTCTGTCTACTAATCATTGCAGCACTCGTATTTTATGCAAGAACAACGTTGGTTCAATAAATTTATTGAAAACGTCCCACTGTGTATTCTCTGTATAGTTCTCTGAGAATAAGCGAGCACGAGTGACTGAGCGGAAAGTTCTGTAACTGTTTCCACAATCCCTGAGGGGTCAGGGTTGTCATGTTCAGTGGTTGCCAGAAAACCATTCGCTCCCTGATAGGTTAGGGGAGCTTACAGTAGTACTTGTATATATATGGTCCAGTAGAAGGCTGGGAAGCCGAAACGCGTAGACCGTCCTTTTAAACCTTGTTTTGCACTTTGGTGTGCCAATAAATATTTCATGAGAATTGACCTCTGCTGTGGTGCCGTAATTCTCCCTGAGGAGAATTAATTTTCGAGATATATATATATATATATATATATATATATATATATATATATATATATATATATATATATATATATATATAGCACTGCACGCTCCTTAACTTCAGCATGTTCATAGACATCCACAGGTGATTAGGTTATTGTAAGATGAAACTTTTGTTTTTCACACATATTTTTGGCAACAGGCCTATGATTTAAGTCACACCCTATTTGAAATGTTCATCTGCATCTCACACTCGTCGCGCTCAGTGGCTACCTTATTTAAATGAAGTACTACCTGCACTTAAAACTATACTAGTAGCTACAGTGTGCACAATATAACTTTTATTATACTGAATCAGACTTGTTTCCAGGACTACATAATTTCTATTTTGTACATGCACACGTGCAAATAGTCAATCTACGCTGTATGTGATTGTTGTGTTGTTATTTGAAGTATTGCCTAGCAACTGGGGATTCTATGTTGGAATATTTCATTCAGAATTGAGAGAATGTATTCGTTACTTGGAGAAGACTGAGCAGGGCAGCTGGACGTGTTACTGCGAGCTCCAGACAATAAACCAGTACTTACACTAATTTGCTTATGTGTATTTGTACTCAACAAATTGGCGACGATTTGTCTGGAACAGAACCCACGAATAGTTATTCTACAAACTTCTACAAGCTACCTGACTACTGAAACAATTCCGGGGAATCTACTATCTTGGATTATTCACGTCCTTTACCAGACTTCCTGCACTTTATCTACTACTTCATCCTTATTGGAATAGATGCGTATCCGGATTACTTTATCCCCTACATCTCTACTGGATTTAACTTCGAATTTCAAGGGTGCGGACACTTGAAACACCGTCCTTCCTTGTTACAGAGTATGTTTTGACAAGGAATACTACCACTCTCTACGGATGTGCTGCCGACCCCTTGATTTCACACTTTATTCGATTTCCAGCTCGAATTGGAGGTTGTTTACCTTCGACGACGAGTTCGTTCAACTGCCGTTACTGTTCGCTCGAGCCTTCGAGTCTACAGGCATCATTGTAGAAGCTGGAATCCTCTTCATCGGAGCTTCGGACTTGCTTCACTCCATTTGGAATCTTCATCCTGGAGCCTCATCTTGGAACTTCTCGTCGTGGTGAGTGTTCCTCCTAATACGTCACCAGCATCGCACGTCTTCACGCAAGCGTCAAGGTCAAAGGGCGTGACCTTACGCAACGTGTACGGGCCGCCATTTTGTTTCAATTCTTCTTTATTGGCATTGAGACAGTTTACATGGAGTATTCCGGATACAACAATCGTGTATTTCTCTCTTGTGGTGATTCTTCATCCAACTACAATCGGATTCAAGGTATACGGAGTACTTTCTTTAAGTTTTACGGCAACCGGATTAGACATTTGTGTTCTTCTCTTCTGTGGTGATTTCTGTATCCAACCTCAATTGGATTCAAGGTACTTTTTACATGAGAAGTGCCTTCTACTGTTGAGTACTAGTGTGTACTACAGTACTGTACTACATTGGCATTAACTTATACTACATTTTATAATATTGAGTTCTAGCACTGCAACATAAGTTATATTATTCTACTATTTTACTCCATTGTATATATATTTTTTTTCTTTCAAGGTATTATTTTGACATTGTTCATTGTAACTTATTGTATGTTCAAGTTATACCTATTCATTTAACATGGCAACTCAAAAAATTTCAATATCTACTCCACACTCCTTTTGGCCATCAGGTGCAGAACCTCCACTTAAATGGAGTGAGTGGAAAGACTATTTTTTAAATTATATTGCAGCTATTGATGAGTCAGAAAAGATGCATGCAGCGCAAAAGAAACGCATCTTATTACATTCCCTAGGACCGTATGGTTTAAAGATTTACAATAAAATGTCTAAGACACCTATTGTAGGAGATGCCAATGTTTTTCCTGCGGCCTTTAAAGATCTAGATAGCTATTTTGCACCTAAGGTGTGTATCGGCATAATTTTTTTTTTTTTTTTTTAAACTTTATTTATCATTTTTAACATCACAATACAGGAAAAATAAAAGTGGCATTAAGAAAAAAAGAAAAAAGAAGAAAGTGAAATGACAAATAATGGACAAAGACCGCTAATGGGTCTAATCAATATCAAGAATCCAAACAATAAAACAAATTACATATATCAAGGCTCCCGCCCCATAACTCCACTACAATACAAAGCAATTGTATTACAACATTCCCCCTGATTTAACAATTGTACATTAGTGGGAACTTCCTTTCCCCAGCAGTGCTGAACCACAAAGGAGCAAACCATATCATGAATGACACATCAGATCTGCGGATTTGTCTGCTTTTATCATCCTTGACTTGCCCACCTCCCACCGCCGTCTACCCCACCCCAGCACGATCCTGTTCTTCCTGTGAGGTAGCTGTATCTAACAAGTATTGTCTGAAAGGCCCCCTATATCTTTGGGTGCGCACTTCACTGGCATCAGTGCGTTGTAATTGTCAGACTGAGTAGAGCAGTACGCCAAGTCAGTATGCCATTCCGCTATAGTGGGGAGTGGACCCCTCATCCACCTCATAGCAACTCTGAGATTTGCTAGAAAAAGTCTGATAGCCGCCAACTTGCGTACTCCCTTAGGTATTTGTTTGTCAAACCCAAACAGGGCTACCAACGGTGAGTCCGGTATAGTGTGATCTATGATTTTAGATAAGACATCAAGTACCTCGCTCCAGAACATATGCCCGGGCATTCCCAAGCTAAATGAGTGAAATGGGCATGAGGGGCAGTGCATCTCATGCATTTACTGTCCTCTCTGAGGCCAAACCTGCACATCCTCGCTGGGGTATAATAGGATCTATGCAAATATTTAAAATGAAGTAATCTATGCCTGCCATTCAAGGAGATCGACTTGGTTTTATTAAAACACCATGTCCATTGTGCTGGCGTAATCTCAATGGCCAATTCCTCCTCCCAGTCCAGTTGAAATTTAAGTTTAACCTGTGTGGGTCGAACCCTAAAGAGTGTATAAAGTATAGATATACCATGCTGTGGGTATTGCGCGGTCAGTAAATATGTAAGCGCCTGCAGACCATCTGGCTCGAGCAAGTCGGGGCCCAACAATTCACGCATAGCACAGCAAAATCTGTGATACTGAAATGCGTCAAGCAATGTGCCCACATGACATTGGTCAACCAACTGGTCCCACGTTTTGACCTTGCCTTCCCGAAAGATATCTCCCATATATTCTATGCCTAATTTGGACAAGGTATTCAAGACAGCCCTGTCTTCCTTAAGCGGGAGCCAATTACACCAACGCAGGGGAAGTTTAGCAGAGTAAACCACTTTGGTCTGGTGCTTGCTAGCTATTTTCGACAGCTGATGTCCTGTGCAGTGTACGGGATCTATGGATCTTGGGGTGGGACGTGACGCGCCCGTCAGCATTCTGGGAAGTGGGCCTGGGGAGACCATATTGTGCTCAAGGAGTCGATGCGGTAAATTACCAGGCCCATGTATCCAAGTATGTGCGTGCAACGTCTGCGCAGCTCTATAGTACCTTTCCATATATGGCGCATTTAGCCCACCCTCCGCATATGGCCTAGTCAACATGTCCCAACGAACTCGTGCTGCTTGCCGGCCCACACCAAACGTGACAACAAGACTCGCAGAGTGCAAAAAAAGGAGTGGGGAAGACTAATGGGTATATTGGCAAATAGAAATAAAAAACGTGGGAGCACCACCATTTTCGACAGCACAATCCGTCCAACCATAGACAAGGGAAGCTTAATCCACATCTCTATTACCTCAGCCAGTTTCTGGACAGCACAGCCGTAATTTTCGGAAAGCACGACTTCGGGGTCCGTATGGATTTTAATGCCCAGATACCGGACCGGCTTGGTTGTCCACTCCAGCATGTAGGTGGTCTGTACTGGGGTGGTACAGGGTGTAAGAGGAAAAAGGAGGGACTTATGCCAATTAATATGAAGCCCCGAGTGCTGACTAAAACGCTCGACTTCTTGAAGCATAGGAGTGAGGTTCTGCTCTGGGTTCCGTATATACAATAGCGTGTCGTCGGCGTATGCCGATATGATAAGATTGTAGTTCAAAGAACGAATACCTCTATATGCATGATATTCACGCATTGCGCATATGAGGGGTTCTGCCACCATGGCGTACAAAAGTGGAGAGAGAGGACAGCCCTGTCTCGTTCCTCTAGTAATATTAAACGTCTTAGAATACATATCATTGATCCTAACTTGGGCTACAGGCTGGGCATAAAGTACCGCCACCAATGGAATGAAAACATCACCAACTCCCACCCTCCGTAAGACTGCGTATAAAAACCTCCACTCCACCGAATCAAAAGCTTTTTCTATATCGATAAACAACGCAGCTGCCCGCACCTGCGGGCTTATGCGGGCTATAGTACCAAAGAAGGTGCGAAGATTACTAGATAACGATCGCCCCGGGACAAAACCAGACTGTTCCGGTCCGACAAGCGTGGGAAGGAGAGGAGCCAACCTATTGGCTAATACCTTAGCAAAAAGTTTTGTATCTGTGTTTAGTATTGACAGTGGTCTGTAGGACGAACAGTGTTCGGGGGGTTTACCAGGCTTAAGCATCGTAATGGGGACATTACTCTGCTAACTTCTATCCTGTGGCAGGACGCGTTGCCCACAGGAGCTCTCCTTGTCTACCTTCTTGTCCTGGTGGGACCGGAGTCCCAGGACAACGTCATTCATTCTTGCCCCGCAGTACCAGCCACCAGACGACAACCAGGGGAACTACAGGTCCCAGTGTGCAGTGCGCGCACACACAGCTGCCGCTAGTGAGGGGGAGGCGTTTGACATCGCGCTTAAAGCGCTGCCTCTCCCCCCGCGGCGCGGGACATTACTCTGCTAACTTCTATTCTGTGGCAGGACGCGTTGCCCACGGGAGCTCTCCTTGTCTACCTTCTTGTCCTGGTGGGACCGGAGTCCCAGGACAACGTCATTCATTCTTGCCCCGCAGTACCAGCCACCAGACGACAACCAGGGGAACTACAGGTCCCAGTGTGCAGTGTGCGCACACACAGCTGCCGCTAGTGAGGGCGAGGCGTTTGACATCGCGCTTAAGGCGCTGCCTCTCTTCCCGCGGCGCGGGACATTACTCTGCTAACTTCTATCCTGTGGCAGGACGCGTTGCCCACAGGAGCTCTCCTTGTCTACCCTCTTGTCCTGGTGGGATCGGAGTCCCAGGACAACGTCATTCATTCTTGCCCCGCAGTACCAGCCACCAGACGACAACCAGGGGAACTACAGGTCCCAGTGTGCAGTGCGCGCACACACAGCTGCCGCTAGTGAGGGGGAGGCGTTTGACATCGCGCTTAAAGCGCTGCCTCTCCCCCCGCGGCGCGGGACGCGCGCGGGCGAAGCCTGGGCCAAGGGCGGGCCCGTCCTTGCCCGTCAAAGCCAGGAAGAGGCAGGGCAGGGCCACCCCCCTTTTGTCTATCATCGGAGCTGGAGCAAGGCGTGGGCTAACTACGAACATAAGAGGTACTCTTTGCTGGCTCCTTGCACCTGCATTCATATGTGGAGGAACTCTGGACTTCGCATGTGACTTAGTCCAGTAAATCTGTGAAGTTCTTTAATAGTAGGGTGTATTGTATAGCTATGGGAAAAAGAAAGTGTATGGAAGGTGGGGGAGGAGGGGTAGACGTGGGCAATGCTAGCAGATCTCGTAAAGGGAAAAAGGTTAGAAGGATAACTAAGCATGCAGGCAGCAATTGTGTACTTGACCGAATAGATATACTAATTGAGGAATGCGAGGATATTTTAGTATCAGAGCCAAGTTTGCATTTAGATGGGAATCTGGCCCCCACTAGTACAGCCCAAATGGAGAAAGAAAGCTCGCGTAAGGGTCCCGCTATTCCCGCTATGTTCCTTACGCATAAGAAAGGCTCGAAAGCCATAGGGGGCGAGAAAGGAGTGAAACCAGTGAAGGCGAGCTTTTCGGCTGGTAGTATTGGGAGTCCTGGGAGTCCCCCACTAAATGATGGTAGCTATCCCTGCACTTATGAACCCATAGTACCCTGCTCAAATAGGTTCGCTCTACTGTCAGACATCCAGGGAGAGAGCAATATACAATTATCTGATTTACCATCAGAAGAAATTGTAAAGCCAGCCATAAATCATACATCAGCCTTCCAGGATTTAGTTCAGGTGGTTTACTCACTTCGGGACGAATTAGGAACCCTGAGATTATCGATTGAAAATCTAACTTCCATGGTTAGGCTTATGTTAGATAGCGGGGCCCGTAACAAAGATAGCGCAATGCTGAGAGATAATAACCTTGCTCCACCAATTCAAAGCGCTGTCCAGGCAAAATTAATAGGTGCCCCAAATGCTGGTGGGTTGAACAATGATACTGCTTTGTATAGTGAGGTGACTAAACACATAAAACCCATTGTACCATCTATTATTATAAATGAAACATCACCCGCTACACCAAACAGTCATAGGCCCTTAACTGCTGAAGTATCGAGGGAGCACCCACCACCCAATAGGAGAAGGAATACTTGCTCACCTGTAAACCAACGGGATAATAACGGGGTAGGAAGGGGGGGCCTGATTGCAGATAAAACACTTAACAATAATAAAATATTCATGACGAATGTCCCTAAACTAGCCCCAAGTAGTAGTTATGAAAGTGTAGATTCTTTGACCAACAAGGCAATCCATTGGATACGCCAGGTTAGGGGATGTCGATCTGTGATTAGGGAAGACATCATAAAGGCGCGCAGGCTCACCTACACCACTGAACCATTTGCTTGTATTGAATTGATTCTTCAGAGGAGGAGTTGGCTGAGAACCTGTTTGCCCTTGAGTTTAGAACATGTCCCCCTGCCTATTCTTCTATTCAGCTAAGGAGGTTTTTGCCAGGCAGACAGACCAACCAATATCTTGGCCTGCATGTGGCAGGTAGGGTGGGAAGCTCCACGCTAGAATGCATCGATTGACTGACAGGAGTGCATGAGCAAGGGCCATGTATCGCCAGGGTCGATGATTTAGTCGCCCCGAGGGATAGTTACCTACCTATTAACTCTAATAGTATAAATAGACTTGTTAAACCCACTGAAACGCGATCTTTGCATACCCTTTGTCCAGTGTATCAGCACCAGCTTAGTTATAATTCCTTGGGTCCTATAAATGATATACTGCACACATGTTATCCCCCTGTAAGGGGTTCATTAATGTCATGGAATATTGCAGGCTTGAGCTCAAAATTTACATCTCCTGAATGGCTTATTTTTGTCAATAGGTTTGATATCTGTCTCTTCCAAGAGACATGGCTTCTGGCACCGCACTTTTGTCCTGGTTTTTTAAATTTTCATATCCCAGCGATCAAAGGAGCAAAAGGTTGACCTGCAGGTGGCCTAACCATATGGATCCGACAAGAATTAGGTGTCAGTGTTAAGGAATTACCATCTAAGAGCAATGATATTCAGGTGATAAGGGTAAACCTAGGCCCCTTAGGGAAAGTTGATATTTATAATGTCTATGTGAGGGGAACCCGTGGGGGCAAGTCTGAAGTTTTAGCGACTCTGGACAGTCTCCTCGGGCTTCACTCAACGGACACCAATGTCGTTATTGCGGGCGATTTAAATACAACTTTTGAACCGCTCACCACCTTAGATTGGAATCTCACTGATGATGAAGATGCCCAATGGGGAATTCCAATGTTAGAACTTGACCCAGTAAAAAAATGGACGGACGTGGTCATTCAGATCAATTCCATTTGCTTAGAAAAGGGGCTAAGGGCACTAAATGGTAGGATGCCCCAAGATAGACAGGGGGCTAATACATTTAATAATGGGTACAGTAAGAGTAGGATAGACTATATCCTTCTGAGCGTGAAATTTTGGCATACAATTGATGATATGGTGGTAAGGAATCGCCCCGAAAGTGACCATAATCCCTTGTGTGTAACCCATGGATGGTGGAAGCTTGAGGCACCGCATTGTGGGGAGACTGAATTGCATTCTCGGGATTTAGTCCCTACTAATGACACAAGGCGGCTGAAATGGTCACGCATAATTGAAAACCCTGAGTCCCTGGGTAATATCGAGAAAGATGCTGACAGTACTATATTAGAGCTAGAGCATATTCTATCTTCTAATGGGAAATTGGAGCTTCTCATACAGTCACATGAGAGATTTTTATATGTATGAGATCCCACTTTGTTAAGCGCTGTAGACCAAAGAAACAAGCAGATTTGAAATCATGTTGCTGGTACAACAAAGAATGCAGGCAGGCAAGAATCTTTCTTGGGAATGCAATCAAGGGTGGTGAACCGGTTAACGTACGTATAGCTAGGCAAGAATATAAAAGATCCATATATAAAGCTAAATGCTCATGGGATGAGCAAAGATGGCAGGACCTTAAAGAAGCCAGCTCGCAGAATAATAGTAAACTATTCTGGAGCATTATAAAATGGGGCAGAGGGGGCCAACCTGAGCAACCACAAAACCATGTTTTACAGGAAGATTGGGTCAACTATTTTAAACCGCAATATGCTCGTAGTTCAACCGAGAAATATAGGGACGACCCTAGCCATGTGCTTTATGCAGATGAGGCTTTTAATTCTAATGATGTTGTTCTAGCTCTTGGAGCAGTGGTTGGAGGTAGAGCGCCGGGACCAGACGGTGTTCCGGCCGACGTGTTCCTCTATGATAAACAAAGATGGGGCAGATATATTCTGTTGGTGGCTAATGCTGTGGCCCAGGGCGCCCCCATACCGGATTCCTGGAAAGGAGCAGAGATAATCCCCGTATATAAAAAAGGAGACAAATCTCTTCCGGGGAATTATAGGCCCATTAGCCTGATAGATACGATACAAAAGATAGTGGGTAGGTTGATCCTGAATAAAATCCAAGTTTGTATCGAAGACAGTAACATACTGTCACCCTTGCAAGCAGGCTTTCGAGCGTATATTAGTACAATCGATCAGGTGTTCCGTTTTATTCTTCTATATTGGAAGATAGTGATTTTGGGTAAAGGTAGTTTGTATGCTGCCTTTGTCGATTTAAGATCAGCGTTTGACCTTGTTCCCCGCTCTAGTTTATGGGCGACGCTGAATGAACTAGGTCTTACCAAAGAGCTATTAACACTTATAATGAGGCTACATGAGGGCAATTATGCCAAAATTCGATGGGGCGCGCGGGGTATGGTCACCAGCCCGTTTCCAGTTGAAAGAGGGGTGCGCCAAGGTTGTGCTATGGCACCTACGTTATTTTCTTTGTATATTAATGGTATAGTTGACTGCATGTCGCCAGTGAATACGGATGCCCCTCTTTAGCAGGTGTAAAAATCCCGATTTTAATGTTCGCCGATGACACATTAATAATTTCAAAGACTCCAAGTGGCCTCCAGCGAGCTTTGTTAATTTTTGAAGATTTTTGCTCTGCTCGTGGCCTTGAAGTCAATGTGTCAAAAACGAAATTTATGGTTTTTAACCCACACAGAACTTTTAAAGGTAATATTTTAATGAATAATCGTCCACTAGAACAAGTTAGAGCATCTACTTACTTGGGGGTGAATATACAGAGCGATTTAAAGTGGAACTATCAAATTGACATGGCCACATTAAAGCATCGACAACTCTCGGGAGCACTAAGCACTGAACATAAAAAGTCATTTACAAAACCAATCAGACCCGTGCTCCAAGTGTATGATATGAAAGTTGTCAGCTCAGCCCTCTATGGTGTAGAACTATGGGGGTTTGAGAACATGTCTAATTTAAGTATTTCAGAAAATAAGTTCCTGCGTAGCATTACTAATCTCCCCAAAGTACCCCAATATGCCCGTTACGATATGATCTTGGAAGAAAATCTATATCCGATGTTGCCAAACTGCGACCAGTGTTATACTGGCGCAGGTTGTGGACAACACCTGAATTATCATCGTATGCAGCGGGCTTTCTAGATGTAATAAAATCCGATAGCTTCCACAAAATTGGTTGGCTACGGGAGTCAGAAATGTTCTAGTGGGTATTGGTATGAACGCGTTGTGGGAGAACCCAACTGAGGCCCGCTTCCCCTCCAAAAAGATCTTAAAAGAAAAGTATTGGGAGATGGTTACATATAATGTTTTGAGAGATACTGATTCAGCCACTTTGACAGGAACTTTCTTAGAATTTAAATATATTCCAAGCTTTGAAATATACTGGGACACCATTACCAAACCGTTGGACAGGAAATTGTATTTTCAGTTGAGGGCAGGTTCACTGCCCATAAGATCCTTTACAGCTAGGTGGTCCCTTTCAAGTGATGATAAGTGTCCTGCTTGTGCGGTCCATAAAGAAACAGTCGCACACATGCTTTTTGCCTGCCCTGCTTATGCAGCCCCTCGACGGGTCTGGTTGAGTCCTCTATGTAAATCATTAGGTACTAGAAGGAGTGTAGAAGCCGAAAGGATTATACGTACTAGTACCTTACCAGCAATTTCAATAGCAGTTGCAAAATACCTAGGGTGGATGTGGGTAATAAGGCTAAAATCGATGTCTGTGTGAAACATCTCTGTGTACTATGATTAGCTAGCGTACTGAACCAGTATTGTATATGTCTCCCTGTTATATAAATTTATTTTTGCCTAGATTAGGTAAAACCATTTTTAGAGCAGAAGTGGGCCGCATTGAGTTTTTATGATTGTGAATTTTGTATAAGTTTTAATAATGGCAGATGTGAAGTTTTTATAAATTTTCCACCAACTTGACTGCTTTGCAATCTATGTACGACATTTTAATGTACCCATATTCAAAACTTTTTTGTAACGTGCTTTTATGACCACATGTCGAATAAAGCCTGTTTGGAATGGATTGGATGGTTGCTTCCCTCATAGAAGGTGGCATCACTCCGGTTTTGGCCATTTCTTTGAATAAATTTACTAGGTGCGGAAGGAGTTTATCGTGGTATGCCTTATAGAAGGCCACTGTCAGGCCGTCAGACCCAGGAGCCTTTTCGTTGGGCATGTCTTTCAGCGCTGCACTAATTTCTGTGGGTCTCAGCGGGCCTATAAGGTGTTCCCTGTCGCTATTTGTCAACCAGGCCATCGTTAACTGGGCCAGGTACTCATCATCCGAATCACAGGTGGCTGTCCCCCTAGAGGTGTAGAGCCCTATATAATAATCAGCGAACGCATCAAGGATAGCTGGAGTGTGCTCCACCAGCTCCTGTTCGGCATTATAAATACTGGCGATGTGATTATCACCCCTGTGCGGCCTGATCGTCGCTGCCAGCGTGGCACTGGGTCTATCGCCCTCTGTGTACACCCTGGCGACAGCATACTTTCCCAAATGTTTAACCTCATCTTCTGCTAGATCATTGTATTCGCTAACTTTTGCCCTGATCTGTGCCAATATATGAGGGTCACCGGAATCCTGTAGCTTACTTTCCAGGTCTTTCAGAGAGCGTTCTATATTGCTTAACTGAGTGCGGATAGACTTAAGGACTCCGGCATGTTTGGAAATCGTGACACCCCGGATATAAAGTTTAAATGCCTCCCAAATGGAACTCATGGTCGTCACACTACCCAGGTTCGTGAGAAAATACTCATCTATTGCTGCGCCAATTTCCGCGCGAAACACTGAATCCAGCAGGGAATACTGTGGGAATCTCCACACTCGATTCTGTAAAAGAGCATCAGACAGGCCAAGCCCCAAGAGCACCGGGGAATGATCAGAAAGGTTGCGCGCCATGTATGAACAGGAGCGTATTGAGGGAAGCAGGACATCTGAGGCATACCAATAATCTATCCGCGTGTGGATATCATGTGCTGCCGAGTAATGGGAGTATTCCCTGCCCAGTGGAGCTAGGTGGCGCCAAACATCCCTCATCCCCTCCGCTTGCGCAATGCTAGCTATGGCCTTGGCCGCTCGGGAGAGGGGCCTAGCATTACCCCTGGAACAATCCAAATCTGGATTCTGAATGCAATTAAAATCACCGCCCCAAAGGATAGGCATGTGAGAGTGATGTGTCAACTTGAGGTGCAAGGTATGATAAAATTGCGGATCATCATGATTAGGGCCCTAAACCCCCACCACTAAGACATTAAAGTGCTGCTTGCGACATTTAGCTATAAAAAACCTACCATGCAGGTCCACCTCAACTTTCTGAATATGTATCCCCGAATTTCTGCGGACCCAGATAAGTACACCCCTGGCGTGGGAGGAAAAACCTGCGGCAACACATGTGCCCCTCATACGTCTGTGGGATAACAAACCGGTCGTGGCGGAAAGGTGTGTCTCTTGTAAGATGGCCACATCAACCTTGTGACGTTCTGGGTATGCAAGAACTTTGCATATCTTCCTCTGGTCATTTAGACCTCTAACATTCCAGGAAAGGAAGTTAATGTCTGACCTCTCATTAGTGGGCTTAGTCATAACTTATATTACGTATCACTGAAACCAGAGGGATAACTGTGAGCAGGATCCGAACATACAATGTGCAAAAAATATGGAAATACATATATAAGGACAGCCGAACAACAGAAATTGAAATACCCCCCCCCCACACCAAGTCAAAAAAGGTAGACCTAGCGTACTGCAATACCCTCGGAACCCCCCCCGACCCACAACAAACCTCCCACCCAAACTGTGAGAATTCCCCAACAATAAGTACCCAGGAGTAATACACACAGGGGTAGAGGCAGCCGGATCCCCGGTGTTACTGGGTGGTCATTTGTCACCTATTCGGTATAGTTACCAACTAATCGACTGGTAAGAGAACATACTTCACACTCAGGGAAACAGTGCAGCAGAGCGTCCATATACCATACAGAATAATTAGACATTTGTAAAGCAGACTATGCAAAATAAGAGTCACATGGCCATAGGAGTTGCAGTTATACTTCACCGGGCTCTACGATGCTGAGGCGCCGGCGCCCTCCGGCGCGGCTCCCCCCGCAGCGTTGGTATCCCCTAATCAAGGGGACCGAGGGGATTTGTTTGTCTGGTCCGCACAGTACTTCTTGATGTCCTGCTGTAGCAGATTAGGGTCAGTGTAGAAACGGGTACGGCCATCAAGGTGAACCCTCAGACGTGCTGGATATAACATAGCATAGTCCAATTGTAAGTCTCTCAACTTGTGCTTGGCTGGACCAAATTTCCTGTGTGCCTCCTGCACGAGCGGAGTGAAATCAGGGAAGAGGGATAACTCAGAGCCCTCGTATCTTAGGACCTTCAGGTCTTTGGCTCGTTTCAACGCAGCGTCCCTGTCCCTATAGTTGAGCAGGCGAGCTATCAGTGGTCTAGGAGAAGCGCCAGGAGGAGGCCGCGGGCCCAGCGAGTGATGAGCCCGCTCAACAACAAAGACGTCAGAGAAGGTTTCGCGCCCCAAAGGTTGCACCAGCAGTTTTTTCACAAACGTTTCCATATTATCAATGGAGGTAGATTCCGCTAGTCCCAAAATGCGTACATTATTGCATCTGGAACGCGCTTCTATATCTTCTGCTTTGTCCTTTAGTGTCGCCACAAGTTTCTCCATTTGTTTATGCGCATTCCCCATATCAGTCTGGGCATCTTCGGCATCCGAGATCCTGCGCTCTGCCATGTCAATTCTTTCTGAGTGCTTGTCCACTCTTTCGGACATTCTGTCCATTCGATAAATCAACGAGTCCGTTTTAG
Source organism: Calotriton arnoldi (assembly GCA_963921515.1). Lineage (NCBI taxonomy): Eukaryota > Metazoa > Chordata > Amphibia > Caudata > Salamandridae > Calotriton > Calotriton arnoldi. The sequence goes on from CAWUFW010000656.1 coordinate 1,429,522, forward strand.
CATCGATGGAGGTAAGGCTGCGCTGCATAGCCCCCAGTATCTGGCGAATGTCCCCTTCTGGAACTGCGGGGTCCCCCACAGGCTCCGAAGCCGTCGAGTCCTGCTCGTTGTCGCGGTTTCTAGCGGATTTGCGCTGCTCGAAGTGCAGCTTCGATTGCGTTTTATCTGTTCTGCCCATCTCGAAGGTGGTTTCCTCAGTTACCACTCCGCTGCACTGGGCAATAATAAGGGGCCGCAAGCGCCTCCTGGCCGTGTAGACACGTGGATCCCAACTACGCAGCCGAAGCACGAGCAAGGAATGCCCAACCTCACAGGCCTCCGGGCCCCAACACAGCAATCAAGGCGCAGGAGGGAAAGAGTAGCGCCGGCGAAAGGCCCCACAGGCACCGCAATCCAATCAAGTCGACCCCGGGGGGTCGACACGTAACGCTATGTAGGGCAAGCAGAGAGACGTAGCGCCAAATCAAAGTGGTGGCCAAAAGTCCGCCCCCGCACACTGCACTGTCCAAGGCTCAGTTCCAGGCAATCATATCGCAGACCCCCCAAGCCGTTAATATTTGGCGCTTAGGCGCGCTTCAGCCTCTGCTCCACAGCTCACCCGTGTGCCCCCAGGCCACGCCACAGAGTCAATGGATGTGTCCGCCCACGCTCCAACGCCCAGAGTCGCAGGTAGAAGATGTCCGAGCGTTATTTCCAGGCTTGTTTCAGGCAAATTAGGCCACTGGCTGCTGCCCGATAATTACTCCACCATCGGGGCCGCACTGAAGCCCAGGTCATGCCGCTCGCAGCCCATGTGCTGACCAGTCAGCCGACCAGGCCCGTAGCCCCTCCACTGGCTGGTCTGCAGACTCCGCCGCACGTTAGGGGAGCCGCGGTCAGGTTACCCCCCAACGATTGCCGCAAACAACGCTGCGGTCCAACCACCAGTCCAGGCGAATCCCTCCACACCACGCCTAAACACTCCTATGGCCTCGGCGAGCCGCAAGATGGCCGCCGCAGGCTCCGCCGAGACGAAGTGCGCAGAGGGTCGCCGATCGGGCCTCGGGGACAGGAGCGCTCTGAAACCTTCAGGAGTGACGCTCCAATACCTCCGACGCTGTGTACGTCGTTACAGCATTACCCAGTCGACCAGAAGGCGCGAATAATGAAGGATAGATGTAGCGACTGCCGGAGCCCTCTTAGGCTGCGGCCATCACGGTGTCAGGCTAGCCACGCCCCGTGTATCGGCATAATTCGGTACAAATTCTTCCAACGTAAACAGCTTGCTGGAGAAACTGTTGACCAATATGTAGCTGAGTTAAGAAAACTTGCCCTGGATTGTAAGTTTGGGAATCTTTTAGATGATTTCATACGAGATCAGCTTGTCATGCATTCAAATAATCAAGCTGTTCAAGATCGTTTATGGGTGAATGGTGACTCTCCCCTGGTTGACATTATCAGTATTGCACGTAAAGGTGAAATGTCAGGCAGATGTGCTAAAGAATTAACTGACAAAAGTAATAGTTTGAGTGTTGTGGCTAAGGTTAATAACAAGACTGTTCAAAAGCAGTATAAACCTCAAACCAGAACAACTATCGTAAGTAAATTCAAATGTTACAGGTGTGATAGTAGGGACCATTTAGCTCACAGCAAATCTTGTCCTGCCTTAAAACAGAAATGTACTAATTGTGGTATAATGGGCCATTATGCCAAAGTGTGCAACAGGAAAAGAGTTGGAGTTAAATGCGTATTGGAGGAAGACTTTCCGGAGGATGAGTATGATAGAGATTTTGATGATAATAATGTTGACAATATTTTAAATCTCTCTGACAAATTATTTCTTAACATTGATGTCAACGCTACTATGAACAAACCTGAATGTTTACTTAACATTGGTGGTGTTGAGATAAAAAAAATTGCAGATTCTGGCTCACCATATACTATCATCAACGAAGAATTGTGGAACAGTAAGTTCTTACATAAAGTGGGCGATACCTTACTTGAACCTGATATACATCCCCAAGGATATTCTGGTGAAAACATTGAAATGCTGGGGTACAGGTGGTTTACCTTTAGATTCAAAGGAAGAAGTACTCGTGCTAAGTTATACATTGCAAAGAAAGGTCCACCAGTATTAGGTTGGGTAGATCATGGTAAACTGCACATTGTGCTGGATCCTAATAGTGAGGACCAAGTTAAAGTGGTGGATGATGGAACATTTGTAGCTGACACTATGGCCTCTCGATTCCCTGAAGTTTTCAGTAAGGTTTTGGGCAAGCTGAAAAATTTCGAGCATCGCATTGTTTTAAAAGACAGTGCGACTCCTAAAATTCATAAATGTAGGAACATTCCTATTATGCTCAGGGATGAAGTGACCAATGAGTTGAACAAATTGGTTGCAGTGGATGTCATCGAACCCATCGATGGTTCGGAGTGGATTTCTCCCTTAGTTGTCGCACGACGAAGCAATGGTAAAATTCGTTTGTGTGTTGATTTATGTCATCTTAATGAAAATATTGTAATTGACCGTTTTACCTTACCCAAAATCAATGAAATGGTGAGTAGCTTAAAGGGTGCTAAAGTCTTTTCGACAATCGGTTTGTCATCGGCGTGTCACCAAATTTCATTAACACCTGATTCTAAGAAACTTACTGCCTTCATTACACCTATTGGTTGTTTTCAGTTTAAAAGAATGCCATTCGGACTAGCGTCCGCCGCCTCAGTCTTTCAGAGATTGATGTTTAAACTGTTTAACAAAACTGTTGGCACCAGATTTTTTCAGGATGATATCCTTGTTTTTGGGGAAAACAGAGCAAGTCATGATTGTACACTTAAAAATGTAATGAGTATTTTAAGAGACAATGGTCTCACAGTTGAATTGTCCAAGTGCAAATTCGCTGAAGAGAAAGTTTCTTACCTGGGACATGAAATTAGCGTTGATGGGGTAAAACCTAAAGCTACTTTGGTTAATGCCATTAAAGAAGTGCCTACTCCCTGCAACAAGGATGAGTTAAGATCCTTGTTAGGACTTGTGGAATATTGCTCAAAGTTTATTCCCCATTTCGCTACCAGATGCTTCAATATGCGACAATTGTTAAAAAATAGAGTTAAATTTGAATGGTCAAAAGCATGTCAAGATGAATTCCTTTTCCTCACAACAACCATTGATAAAGTTCATGCCTTAGAAGGTTTCGATCCGAATCTAGATAGTTACATTACCGCTGATGCTAGTGGAAAAGGATTAGGAGCTGTACTATCCCAAAAGGATACTATTGGTAAAGAGGTAATTATTTTGTTTGCATCAAGAGCCTTAACACCCACTGAAGCAAGGTACCCTGCAATTGAAAGAGAGGCTGTGCTTGGGCCCTCAATCATTTTAGAGCCTTTGTGTGGGGGAAACCTGTCACTATATTTTGCGATCACAAACCTCTTGTTAAACTTCTAACAATGGAAGGTACTGTGAATGCTTCTGCTAGGATTGCTAGATTGTCTATGCGAATGCAGGATTTTATTCACAAAGTTGTGTATTTACCTGGTAAGGACAACATATTGGCAGACTGCCTATCAAGATTGCCACTCAAATTAGAAGATTGTGAAGATGATGTTTGTGACAATTTTCAAGTGGCATTTGTGCACGATGATGGGGGTTGTGCTGTAAGCAAAGAGGAATGGTTGCTTGAATGTGGAAGAGACGATGTACTCAAACAAGTTATTGAATGCATTCAAAATAATTGGGCAAATAAGTCCAAATGTAATGAGAAATTGAGACCCTTTTGGGAGGTCAGATCACAATTGAGTATTGAGAATGACACTGTTCTAAGAGGCGAGAGAATTGTACCGCCAACTGGGTTGCGTAAAATAATTATCCAGTTGTGTCATGATGGTCATTTTGGAATTGTAAGGACCAAAAGTGTTGTAAGAGATTTGTTTTGGTGGCCTGGAGTCGATGCAGATGTGGAGAGATATGTAAGGAATTGTAGGAACTGTTCTACGGCGGATAAAACATTACAAACCTTACGCCCCCCCATGTTGGAATATGTACCGCCTCAATGTCCTTGGGATTCTATTGCTTTTGATTTATTTGGACCTGTTGGGAATGAGCAAAAGTATGTTATTGTTTTACTTGATCTTTTTTCAAAGTGGCCAATCGTAGAAGTGGTGGATGCAATTAACAATTCTGTGATTTTGGAATTTTTGGATAAGACATTTGTATCTGAAGGGTTACCGAGGACCATTTTAAGTGATAATGGTGTTCAGTTTATGTCTAATGCTGCTAAGGATTACTTTACAAAAGTTGGCATTATCCATAAGACTACTTCACTATACAATCCCAGCGGAAACGGTGCTGTGGAAAGATTTAATTGTGTGATTAAAGGTGTTATTCAGTCAGCATGCAATGCTAGGCTAGATTGGATGACGCAGTTGTACAAAGCTGTATGGGCATACAGAGTGACTAAGAATGAGTGCACGGGTCTCTCACCTTTTGTAATGATGAGAGGACAGAAACCTAGATCTAAGTGCAACCCTGTTTGGCTGTATAATTCTACCTTATGTCATTGGTCTCCTTCTTCAGTTCGCAATAAGTTAATGGAACATCATGCCAAGGTCAAGGCTTATTGTGATGAAAAACAGGGAGCCAAACCTGCCAGCGTTGACATTGGCGATTGGGTTCGCATTAAGAAACCTGGAAAGGTCAAAATGGGTGAAAGTCAATTTTTTGAGCCGGAGGAAGTGGTGGAAGTTCTTAATAATGCTGTTAGAGTCAGGAGTGGTAAAGTATGGAATATGCGAAGTGTTGCTTTAATTTCCAAATTATTTGGAAGTGGGGTTCCTTCACAGCAAAACACTTCTGGTGATTTTCATTGGTTGGATATAGATCTTGCAGGTGAAAGTGGATGCAAGGATGGAGTTAGTGTGCGAACTGACTGTGAAGAAGTTGTGGAGAGCATGGTGACTGTTGATGGTGCAACACCGTGTGTAACACCTCAGCCTTGCAGTGATGTGAATCAGTCGGATGTAAGTCTCGAGATAACGACACCGGAGCAAGTTATTCCTTTTGAGGATTGTGATGAATGTACTGTGGAAAGGACAAGGAGACCTCCTAAATGGTTAGCAGATTATGTACTTGATGGAGTCAAGGCTCGGAAACCTCAATAGTTTTGAAGAGATTTTATTCTTTGTTTTGTCTATTGTCATGTTAACTTTCTTTCTTTCAGCTTTAGTAGTTAGCTCCTTATGTATTAGTTTATTTTATTATAAGAACGGAGATGTGTTGTGTTGTTACTTGAAGTATTGCCTAGCAACTGGGGATTCTATGTTGGAATATTTCATTCAGAATTGAGAGAATGTATTCGTTACTTGGAGAAGACTGAGCAGGGAAGCTGGACGTGTTACTGCGAGCTCCAGACAATAAACCAGTACTTACACTAATTTGCTTATGTGTATTTGTACTCAACAGTGATTGTGGGCCTTCAAATACCAACTTTGTTTTTTAAGATGACATGGTGGTTTATAGAGTAATTTGAAGAGCAGTAGTGTGGATGAAGCCATCTGTCATGTCATCAATGATATCATTTGAGATGCCATCATTAGTGTCATCAATCATGTCATTTGACATTTCATGAGTGATGTAATACGTGAGGTCATAAGCAGTGCATGGCAGGGGTGCAAGTTACCTTACTGAAGTATAACTGGTGAACTTCAGTGTTTTTTTTTGTTTAAACATTAGTTTTTAACTTATAACTATAAGGTCATATGTATATATAAACGGTATGTAAGTGAGTCACCCATACATTCTACATATTCACTCAAAAACAAAGGTTACGGGGACATTATAGTTGGGAAATAGAATAAAACAAATCCTTAGAAATTCACTGACAAAAATAAAGGTTATAGGGACATTATGGTTAGGCTCAGATTTCACTTGTATAAAACCAGTGAGATTCAGTAGTTCTAGTTAGCTGAGCTAACTATAACTGACACCCCACAATGCACTGCTTATGACCTCACATATTACATCCCTCATGACAAGGTCAGTGACGTCACTGTTGACATCTCAAATAACATCACTGATTTTAAAGCATTTTTGCCTTTCAGGGTGCCAGTGTGCTATTGTCAGCCTGGGTGAAGATCTATTTAGCTGTTCATCTGCTGGCAGAGAGTCCGTAAGTAACAGCAGGATGCGTCATGTGCCAAGGAAGGTGCGCGTGCTGTTGGGCAGCTTTTATAGAAATCGGGGAATCACATTAGCGATTGATTATTCAGGGAAACATTTAATTAAGGTTGTCTTTCTTTCTCTTCATGCCTAGCAGGGCCCCAAAGAAAATTTGTTCTACAAGTGTTGGTGAGATGACACCACCCTACTATATAACACAGCTCCAAACCCACTTGTTATGACTGGACAAGCTGGCTGTCCCTACCCACCATCCGCTAGCGCTGCAAAGACATGTCAAACACATACAAAATGAATGAAGTACAGAAATAATTAATAAACAATTGGTGGGGGGTGTAGCTTCAATTAAACTAAAGGGCCTTCCTGTTCTGCCCCACCTCACAATTGTTATGAATATTTACAATCAATCCAGGAAAGCACAAGAGATCTTTTTTAATAAACGATTTAATGGAGACACCACTTGATACAATCATTTGCAGCGCGACCACTGTTCTGGAAAGTCTAGTGAAAGTTTGCCGACTGATATAGGTAACAGGGACGTCAAGGCATTCCTTGCTGAAAGTTGCAATGGTCGCTGGTAAGTGCAGTATCCGCTTACCTCCGTTGTGCACATAACTTCAGAGAACTGTTATGTCTAGTGCTACCTTTATCACTCCTGGCAGCCAGAAGATCACGCAGAACAAAGGCTTGCTCTGCCACCACTTAAATTGCACAATCTGGCTCTGTGTTTTGTACTCCGCCAAAGATGATGGATGGGTGCGAAGAACATTTCAGAGCTTCATTCACTGGAGGTTACAGGGACGTTATAGTTAGGCTCAGGTTTCACTCATATAAAACAGTGAAATTCAGCCGTTATAGTTAGTGAGCTAACTATAATTCATGCCACCGCGATGCACTGCTTATGACCTTACATATTACATCACTCATGACATGGTCAGTGACATCACTGATGGCATCACTGGAACTAAACTAACCATTCAAAATATATCTTGTTTGCCAACAGTTTGCGTGGGCACTGCCAATGATTTAAAGGGTGTTTTGAGATTAGAATTTCTCTGTGTGTCTGTGTGAGTGCGTGTGTGTGTGGAGACAGAAGATAGGAGGTAGGCAGAGGGTGAGAGTGATAATGCACTTAATAGGGATTCCGCACTTCTCTTTCTGAAAAGGGTGGGTAAAATCTGCAGATGATGCAGCAGATGATGGATTCTGTGGCATACCGGCTTTGGTGTTGTTTGGTCAGTGACGAATGCTCGAGATTGAAAACATAAATACCTTTCATGCGCAGTACTCACTGCAAGACCTCTGCAGTGAGTACTTATTCAGACTTGCTTCCAGTCCAAAGTTTGCTGCCTACAGGTGTATAACAGTATGCTTACAATGGTGACAGGATTTAGGTGTTCATGGCACATGGTTCGTTCCAAAGCCTGGATATCTTCAGAATCAAAGCCGGATAATAATGGCTGCCTGTCCTGGTGACAGAGGAGGGTATGGTTACTGCGGTCTGTCCACCTGACAAAAGAGGCCACGATCACAGTGGTGCGCTCTCTCCGGTAAGTACAGTCTTCGTACACTGCTGCTCCAGAAACATCTCTTTTGTATTTTGAAGCATTTCTGCCTTGCAGGTTGCCAGTGTGTTATTGTCAGCCCAGGTGAAGATCTATTGAGCTGTTTGTCTGCTGGCAAAGTGTCCGTAAGTAACAGCAGGACCACGTCATTTACCAAGGAAGGTGCACGTGCTGCTGGGTGACTTTTAAATAAATCAGGGAATCACATTAGCAGTTGGTTAATAAGGGAATTGTAAGAGATGCGCTTGTTTTTTTTTTTCAATTTTGCCACGAATTTGCAGATCCATCTGCAATTTTGCAGCAAAATTGGAGAAAAAAATGTTTTAACCCCCGGCTGAGTCCCTGGGAAACCCCACCACCAGCCCTAGGGGGTCAGGGTATTCCTACACTGCTCCCTTTTCTTTATTTTTAACAGGTTTTTTTGGCGGACTCGGCTGAGACTGAGTCCCAAGATAGCTGCCAACACTACCTGGTTAAAGTGTTGGCAGCTAATCAGATTTCAGCAAGGGGACTGTTAGATCCGTGGAAGACCCGCGTCCCGAGATATACAAATTTGTTTTTCACTTAATATCTCAAAAACTACTGAATGGATTTACACCAAATCACAAAGGGCACGCTTTCTGGACCAAGAGCTAGCTTTGTGCCAAATTTATTGTAATTCTGTCCAGCGATTCGGGCCGTAGTCGTTTTCAAAATTCCGATGGGAAATTGTATGGAGAAAACGGTTTTTGGGACCACTGCTTGACGAATCACCCAGAAACTTTCAAGACAGCAGCTGAAGTGAGTGGCATACTAGTTTTGACATTTTTGTGAAGAATCGTCAAATGGCACCAAAGTTATTGACAACAACAAAAAAACGCTTTTCCTATGGAAGATAGGTCCTAACTATAGCTACCTACTGACATCTACCAGTAGGTAATGTATATGTATATATGTATGTATGTATATATGTATGTATGTATATATATATATATACATATATATATATATATATATATATATATATATATATATATATATATATATATATATATATATATATATATATATATATATATATATAAGGATTATCCCGAAAAGAGTATCCATTCATTTACCAACAACTGCCGCACCATATTCAGGAATTCGTCATATTAGACAGCGGACTCAGCAAGTTGAATTACAGACTCTTTATCGAATCCATGTCAAGCACCAAATTGAAAACTATTTTGTTAGAGCTGGGCCCTTGTTATGCTACTTACAGATTTATTATGATCCAGACTGCACCTGGTGATAACTGCTGGGTGCCAAATTTCACAGAGAGCCGTGGAATGTGGAAAATATTGTATCGTTCCCTGTGAAGTATGGATTTCATCATGATAATGACCCCTGAATCACTCTGCAGAGCATTACCATTGTTAGCTCTACTAGGATGAAGAGACGAATTATGCACTCGAATTATCTAAATTATATGGCAAAAAATGAAATAATATTTCACATTTTCAGGCACTATGATTTTCATCAATTTGAGCTAGAAACAGCATTTTTTGTGAAATCTGCAAATTAAGTGGTAAATTATGTGACAAATGTAGTCAACCCATAATTGTTCGGTAAAACGCTGCAGTGACAGAATCGCACCCATTGGTCAACAAAATATAAACAAAACCAAAACATTCTAATTCCAGTCAGTGCCATTGTTAGCCACAAACCTGTTTTTCAAATTACCCAGCTCAAAACAAACATGTAGGGTAAGAAAGAAATACCTAGCAGATAACATGTTATATGGTCTACTGTTGTCATCAGAGTTCTGATGCAATGGTTCCAATGAAACTCAGCCTCGTGGTTTATGATGTTGCCAGACCCCTTGATGGCAATATTGGACCTTATTACACACTTACTCATTGTATAGCCTCTTATTTAATGGACAACTTCATAATCAAAAACAGCAAGCCACAAGATGTTTATTTAACTGTGAAAATAGCCATAAGCAAAAGAACACTTGACAAGGCATATTTAAACGTGAGTAATAATAACATGTTATTCTATTGAGATGAATTAATATCTTAGTCCATGGGACACTATAATAACAGTATGTAGCTTCGTCTTCTGGGGCCCTGGCGTTGCAGCCCCTGCATGCAGCAGGCACGTGGGAACAACAGGATTGATCCCTGGACCTGCTACCCTGCACTTCACCGAGCAGCCACACTAGTGTCTGGTACAGCTCCTCCTTGCCTACAACACTGCACATCTCCCAGCAGCCCACACTGATGTCTGACACATCTTCGCCTGCTGCTTGCAGCACTGCACATCTCCCAGCATGCCACACTGATGTTTCTCCCAGCAGCCCACGCTGCTCTCTGCCATAGCTTCATCCTGTGCCTGCCGCACTGCACATCTCCCAGCAGCCCACACTGGTGTCTGCCATAGCTTCATCCTGTGCCTGCTGCACTGCACATCTCCCAGCAGCCCACACTGGTGTCTGCCCATCTTCACCCTAGACCTTGCTTACTGAAATGCACATTTACCAGCAGCCAGTGTTAGTGCCTGGTACAGCTACTCCTTGCCTGCAACACTGCACATCTCCCAGCAGCCCACACTGGTGTCTGCCACAGCTTCATCCTGTGCCTGCAGCACTGCACATCTCCCAGCAGTCCACGCTGGTGTCTGCCATAGCTTCATCCTGTGCTTGCAGCACTGCACATCTCCCAGCAGCCCACACTGGTGTCTGACACATCTTCACCCTGTGCCTGCAGCACTGCACATCTCCCAGCAGCCCACACTGGTGTCTGGCACGGCTTCACCCGGTGATTGCAGCACTGCACATCTCCCAGCATGCCACACTGATGTTTCTCCCAGCAGCCCACACTGGTGTCTGCCATAGCTTCATCCTGTGCCTGCAGCACTGCACATCTCCCAGCAGCCCACACTGGTGTCTGCCCATCTTTACCCTAGACCTTGCTTACTGAAATGCACATTTACCAGCGGCCAGTGTTAGTGTCTGGTACAGCTACTCCTTGCCTGCAACACTGTACATCTCCCAGCAGCCCACGCTGGTGTCTGCCCATCTTTATTCATCCTAGGCCTTGCTTACTGAAATGCACATTTACCAGCAGCCAGTGTTAGTGTCTGGAACAGCTCATCCTGCCTGCAACACTGCACATCTCTCAGCAGCCCACACTGGTGTCTGACACATCTTCACCCTGTGCCTGCAGCATGGCACATCTCCCAGCAGCCCACACTGGTGTCTGGCACGGCTTCACCCGGTGCTTGCAGCATTGCACATCTCCCAGCAGCCCACGCTGATGTCTGGCACGGCTTCACCCTGTGCTTGCAGCATTGCACATCTCCCAGAAGCCCACGCTGGTGTCTGGCACGGCTTCACCCAGTGCTTGCAGCATTGCACATCTCCCAGCAGCCCACGCTGGTGTCTGCCCATCTTTATTCATCCTGGGCCTTGCTTACTGAAATGCACATTTACCAGCGGCCACTGTTAGTGTCTGGCACAGCTACTCCTTGCCTGCAGCACTGCACATCTCCCAGCAGCCCACGCTGGTGTCTGCCCATCTTTATTCATCCTAGACCTTGCTTACTGAAATGCACATTTACCAGTAGCCAGTGTTAGTGTCTGGTACAGCTCATCCTGCCTGCAACACTGCACATCTCTCAGCAGCCCACACTGGTGTCTGGCATGGCTTCACCCGGTGCTTGCAGCATTGCACATCTCCCAGCAGCCCACACTGGTGTCTGGCACGGCTTCACCCAGTGCTTGCAGCATTGCACATCTCCCAGCAGCCTACGCTGGTGTCTGGCACGGCTTCACCCGGTGCTTGCAGCATTGCACATCTCCCAGCAGCCCACACTGGTGTCTGCCCATCTTTATTCATCCTAGGCCTTGCTTACTGAAATGCACATTTACCAGCAGCCAGTGTTAGTGTCTGGTACAGCTCATGCTGCCTGCAACACTGCACATCTCCCAGCAGCCCACACTGGTGTCTGCCATATCTTCATCCTGTACCTGCAGCACTGCTCATCTCCCAGCAGCCCACACTGGTGTCTGCCATAGCTTCATCCTGTACCTGCAGCACTGCACATCTCCCAGCAGCCCACACTGGTGTCTGACACATCTTTACCAGGTGCTTGCAGCACTGCTCATCTCCCAGCATGCCACACTGATGTTTCTCCCAGCAGCCCACACTGGTGTCTGTCATAGCTTCATCCTGTGCCTGCAGCACTGCTCATCTCCCAGCAGCCGACACGGGTGTTTGACACGGCTTCACCCTGGGCCTACAGCACTGACGCTTCCCAGCAGTCCACACTGATGTCTGACACATCTTCACCCGGTGCTTGCAGCACTGCTCATCTCCCAGCATGCCACACTGATGTTTCTCCTAGCAGCCCACACTGGTGTCTGCCATAGCTTCATCCTGTGCCTCCAGCACAGCACATCTCCCAGCAGCCCACACTGGTGTCTGCCACGGCTTCACCCTGGGCTTACAACACTGACATTTCTTAGCAGCCCACACTGATGTCTGCCACAGCTTCACCCAGTGCTTGCAGCACTGCTCATCTCCCAGCATGCCTCACTGATGTTTCTCCCAGCAGCCCGCACTGGTGTCTGCCCACCTTCACCCTAGACCTTGCCTACTGCAATGAACATTTACCAGTAGCCAGTGTTAGTGTCTGGTACAGCTCCTCCCTGCCTGCAACACTGCACATCTCCTCCTAGCAGCCCACGCTGGTGTCTGCCATAGCTTTATCCTGTACCTGCAGCACTGCACATCTCCCAGCAGTCCACGCTGGTGTCTGACACATCTTCACCCGGTGCTTGCAGCACTGCTCATCTCCCAGCATGCCACACTAATGCTTCTCCCAGCAGTCCACACTGGTGTCTGCCATAGCTTCATCCTGTGCGTGCTGCACTGCACATCTGCCAGCAGCCCACACTGGTGTCTGCCACGGCTTCAACCTGGGCCTAAAGCACTGACATTTCCCAGCAGTCCACACTGTTGTGTGACACATCTTCTCCCGGTGTCTGCAGCACTGCACATCTCCCAGCAGCCCACACTGGTGTCTTCCCACCCTCATCCTAGGCCTTCTTACTGAAATGCTCATTCACCAGCAGCCAATGCTACTGTCGACCATTGCGGTTGTCTGACAAAATATCGCCGACCAAAATATTAGAGGCAAAAATATTGCCCAAAAATATTGAGAACACAAATAACAACAATATATACATTAGATGGGTAAATATATTGAATTTAAACTATTCTAAATTTTATTGACTTTAAATGTATATTAACTGTAAAAATAATATTCATTTCAAAAAAATATATACTTGTAATATAAAAATATATTAAAAAATGTATAACTGACAAACATAAAAATACATAGTTTAAAATGACTGCAGAAAATAATAACCATAGTATTAAAAAATGTATACTTAAACATAAATAATAAAAACTAATAGAAATTAATTGTAATAACAAACACTAGACATTAAAATATTTAAAAATGCATACATAAATAATAAATTAATAAAATTACTACAAAAATAAATAATAAAAAAATATTTACATTAAACTACCTTTTTAAAAGTAAAACAAAAAATATATTTAAAACAACCTAAAAATCAAATTAGACTTGGAGGGGTAAAGTTCACTACTCCTATTCCAACATAAGCAGCAATAGGAAAAGAGTTGGACTTTGGAGGGGTCAGTTTTACTATTCTCGCTCCAATGTATGCAACAGTACAAAATGTGTTGGACTTTTGAGAGGCCGGATTTACTATTCCCACTCCAATGGAAGCAACAGAAGGCAAAGTGTTGGAATTTGGAGGGGTCACATTTATGATTTCTAAACCAACCTAAGCAACAGTAGGGACATTTTGCATTTGTGAGGGGTGAGACCTATTCGTCCCACTGAAGCATAAACAAAAGTAGGCAGTGGTGTAGCAAGGGAGGGTGGGGGGATGGTCCGCCCTAGGCGGTATGAGTTTTGGGGGCGACAGCCGTCGCAGGGCTGCAAACACAGGGACCGCCACGGGCACAAAAGGTCTAGCTGCGCCACTGAGAGTAGGGAAAATATTAAACTTTAGAAAGCTCAAATTTAATTTTCTCTATTCTAAATTAACATTAATTGATTACACATATGTAAAACAAAATATATTTCCATAAACAAATTAAAAAATATATGTTTAACTTTACATCATAAATATAAATTATTAAAGATTAAAAAGACAAAATAAACATATAAACACACATAAAATAATATTTAAGAATTAAATTAGCTGATAAATTAAAAAAATATTTAAGATACACCCCACACTATTGCCCTAAAATTCCAACAAACACAAAACTAAATAAATAATATCAGAAAAAATAACAATACCTGTGATTTAAAAATATGATAAAACTATACCATTATTTACTAGACAAACATATTTAAACGTAATACCATTATTGAACATCCAAATTAAAAACAAATACAATCATCCAATTCACCAAATAACAAGTTAAAAAAGTATTATATTGTTAAAGTTATCTTTTGAATTACTCAAACCCTGCATATTTAATGATCTAATTAACAAATTAAAATTTATTAAAAAAAATATATAATGAATTTAAAAAATATATTTAAAACCCTTTCTTCACTATTCTCTCCAAACCTAACAACTTGCCAAGAAAGCAAATAAAGTTTAGATAAAGTAAAAAAAAACGTTACTACCAGATCGAAAAACTAACACATATTAAACATACTTAAAATTAAACTATATAAAACTAAAAGCACAATAGTAAAAAAACTCATCTAAATAGCTAAAAAACTATATTACGTGCCAACAGCATTTAGTTAAAAAAAGGTATAAAAAATCTAAAAAAAGATGTTCTTACCTCCTTTATTCTGTCCCACAATATTCTTGCCATCAGAATATTTGACACGATATATGTTTCAATATTTTTTACAAAATATTTTATCAGAATACCACCACATCTGCAGCACTGACATATCTCAGCTGCCCACACTGGTGTCTGACGCAGCCCTACACATCTCCCAGGACCCCTCATTGGTGTCTGTCCCTGCCGCCCACACTGGTGACTGCAACAGTTTCACCCTGTGCTTGCAGCACTGCTCATCTCAGTGCTACAACATAAAACGATGGGGCCCCACTGCCGTATGTGTTCATGGGCCCCAGAGTCTCCCATATGTCACAGATCTGCATAGCCCTGAGGATGAATGGTCTGTGTTACGTCCCGTCCCTGGCACTTCTCGCAGGACCTCCACACTGGTGTCTGCCACTGCTTCACTCTGTCACTGCACTTTTCCCAGCAGCACACATTGATGCCTGACACACCACCACCCTGCCTGCAACACTACACACTGGTGTCTGACACAGCACCACCTAACCTGCAGCACTGCACATCTCCCAGCAGGCACACTGGTGTCTGATAAAGCACCACCCTGCCTGCAGGACTGCTCATCTCCCAGCAGCACACATTGGTGTCTGACACAGCACCACCCAGCCTTGAACACTACACACTGGTGTCTGACACAGCACCACCTTACCTGCAGCACTGCACATCTCCTAGCAGGCACCCTGGTGTCTGACACATCACCACCCTGCCTGCAGCACTGCACATCTCCCAGCAGCACACACTGGTGTCTGACAGAGCACCACCCTCTCTGCAGGACTGCTTATCTTCCAGCAGCACACACTTTACTGGTGTCTGACACAGCACCACCTTACCTGCAGCACTGCACGTGTCCCAGCAGGCACACTGGTGTCTGACAGAGCACCACCCTTCCTCTAGTAATGCCATTCCTCCAGAAGCAGACACTGGTTCCTGACACACCCTGTCTGCAGGACTGCTCATCACCCAGCATCACACATTACAGTCTGACATAACACCACCCTGCCTGCAGCACTGCAAACCCCCAGCAGCACACACTAGTCTCTGACAGAACATCGCCCTGCCTGCAGCATTTCACTTCTCCTAGCGACCACACTGGTGTGTGACACAGCACCAACCTGCCTGCTTCAACTCTGCACATCTCAAGCAGCACACACTGGTGTCTGACACAGCACCACCCTGCCGGCAGCACTGCACATCCTAAGCAGCACATACTGGTATCTGACACAGCCCCACCCTGCCTGCAACTCTACACATCCTAAGCAGTACACACTGGTGTCTGACGCAGCACAACCCTATCTGCAACTCTACACATTCTAAGCAGCACACACTGGTGTGTGACACAGCACCAATCTGCCTGCAGTACTACATACCGGTGTCTGACATGGTGCCACCCTGCCTGTAGCACTGCACGTCTTTCAGCAGGCACACTTGTTTCTGACAGAGCACCACCCTGCCACTGCACATCTCAAGCATCACACTCTGGTGACTGACACAGCACCACCCTGCCTGCAGCACTGTACGTCTCCTAGAAGCCGAACTGGTGTCTGACACAGCACCACCCTGCCTGCAGCACAGTACGTCTCCTAGCAGCACACACTGGTGTCTGACAGAGCACCACCCTGCCTTCACCACTGCACATCTCCCAGAAGCAGACACTGGTGTCTGACAGAGCACCGCAGTGCCTTCACCACTGCACATCTCCCAGAAGCACACACTGCTGCCTGACTCAGCCTCACCCTGTCACTGTGCCTGCAGCACTGCACATCTCCCAACAGCACACACTGGTGTCTGACAGAGCACCACCCTGCCTTCACCACTGCACATCTCCTAGCAGCACACACTGGTGTCTGACAGAGCACCACCCTGCCTTCATCACTGCACATCTCCCAGCAGCACACACTGGTGTCTGACAGAGCACCACCCTGCCTTCACCACTGCACATCTCCCAGAAGCACACACTGCTGCCTGACTCAGCCTCACCCTGTCACTGTGCCTGCAGCACTGCACATCTCCCAACAGCACACACTGGTGTCTGACAGAGCACCACCCTGCCTTCATCACTGCACATCTCCCAGCAGCACACACTGGTGTCTGAGAGAGCACCACCCTGCCTTCACCACTGCACATCTCCGAGAAGCACACACTGCTGCCTGACTCAGCCTCACCCTGTCACTGTGCCTGCAGCATTGCACATCTCCCAACAGCACACACTGGTGTCTGACAGAGCACCACCCTGCCTTCACCACTGCACATCTCCTAGCAGCACACAATGGTGTCTGACAGAGCACCACCCTGCCTTCACCACTGCACATCTCCTAGCAGCACACACTGGTGTCTGACAGAGCACCACCCTGCCTTCATCACTGCACATCTCCCAGCAGCACACACTGGTGTCTGACAGAGCACCACCCTGCCTTCACCACTGCACATCTCCCAGAAGCACACACTGCTGCCTGACTCAGCCTCACCCTGTCACTGTGCCTGCAGCACTGCGCATCTCCCAACAGCACACACTGGTGTCTGACAGAGCACCACCCTGCCTTCACCACTGCACATCTCCCAACAGCACACACTGGTGTCTGACAGAGCACCACCCTGCCTTCATCACTGCACATCTCCCAGCAGCACACACTGGTGTCTGACAGAGCACCACCCTGCCTTCACCACTGCACATCTCCGATAAGCACACACTGCTGCCTGACTCAGCCTCACCCTGTCACTGTGCCTGCAGCACTGCACATCTCCCAACAGCACACACTGGTGTCTGACAGAGCACCACCCTGCCTTCACCACTGCACATCTCCTAGCAGCACACACTGGTGTCTGACAGAGCACCACCCTGCCTTCATCACTGCACATCTCCCAGCAGCACACACTGGTGTCTGACAGAGCACCACCCTGCCTTCACCACTGCACATCTCCTAGCAGCACACACTGGTGTCTGACAGAGCACCACCCTGCCTTCACCACTGCACATCTCCTAGCAGCACACACTGGTGTCTGACAGAGCACCACCCTGCCTTCATCACTGCACATCTCCCAGCAGCACACACTGGTGTCTGACAGAGCACCACCCTGCCTTCACCACTGCACATCTCCCAGAAGCACACACTGCTGCCTGACTCAGCCTCACCCTGTCACTGTGCCTGCAGCACTGCACATCTCCCAACAGCACACACTGGTGTCTGACAGAGCACCACCCTGCCTTCACCACTGCACATCTCCCAACAGCACACACTGGTGTCTGACACAGCACCACCCTGCCTTCATCACTGCACATCTCCCAGCAGCACACACTGGTGTCTGACAGAGCACCACCCTGCCTTCACCACTGCACATCTCCGAGAAGCACACACTGCTGCCTGACTCAGCCTCACCCTGTCACTGTGCCTGCAGCATTGCACATCTCCCAACAGCACACACTGGTGTCTGACAGAGCACCACCCTGCCTTCACCACTGCACATCTCCTAGCAGCACACACTGGTGTCTGACAGAGCACCGCAGTGCCTTGAGCACTGCACATCATTCAGCAGCACACACTGGTGTCTGACAGAGCACCGCAGTGCCTGCAGCACTGCACTTCGCCCAGCGGCCCCCGGGCCACCCCCTCCACCTGGGACGGTGCTGCAGTGCTGAAGTCGGGCCTCTCTCCGCACATCAGTGCAGCCAGCCAGCGCGGCCTCATTATCTGCTGACTGACGTACCCCAGAAGGAATGGAGTGACTCACTCGTGGCCTGCTCAGTGAGCGGCAGCCAGCCGACTGAAACCCGAGCCGCCTGACATAGCACCTGAAAGCACTCCACAAAGGGCCCTGGTGCCAGCACCGCATAACTCGGCCGCTCTCACCACCTTCTAAACTCAGACAGCTGTTCCAGCAGGAGGGAGGGGATTGGGCCGGGCCTGGCCCACAGTGCTCGGCCTCCCTGGGGTGCAGGGGGCAGGTTTGAGGCAGAGAGCCCAGTAGGCAGCATCGGTGGATGGAGAGTAGAGCCGAGGCTCTGGGGTGTAGTGACTGACACACAGCCCAGGCCCCGGCACGCAGGACTGCTTGCAGCAGACACCTTATACCCAGTACGGGCACGAGCCGTGAGCAGCCTCGCTCCCCTTTACTTAAGCCCTTGGCGGCGCCAGATGGAGCGTACCCCATCATGCGTATGGGCCCGGTGGCTCCCTACAAGGCCCGTTGGAGCGTACCCCATCTCGGGTACGGGCCGGTTGCTCCCTACACGGGGTTGGAATATCACTAGGCCTGGGAGTAATTTTAATTATGCCGGAATATTCAGAGCAATTTCAGTAATTCCGCGTTACTCTTTGACCCAGAATTGCTGATAACGCGATTAGGACCGCTCGCATAATTAATTAAAATAATTTGGGGGGAAAAAATCTTACCACGAAAGCCAGGGTCGGATTGGGATAAAAAAAATTGGCCCGGGCACCCAAGAAAAAGTGGCCCACATTTGCAGTTTGCAACCTTTCATGAATCATTGTGTGGTTTGCGTCATGAGCTTATTTTGGGAAGAAATTGTGGTAAATTATGCTTTTTAAAGTTTCAAATGCCAGTAGCATCATCCAAGACTGGAAACACCATTATTCCCTCGCTGATCACCCGCCTGCCTTCTGACGCGTACCTTCAGGTCAATATCGCTCCCACCATCAGGTCCCTGAACGCGTTGCAGTCTCTTGGATCCCCAAGCCCTGGCTCACCCTCGGATCACTGGATCCCGTCAGGACCTAAACCTCCTGGTCATCCTTGTGGATTCTTAGTCACTTCTAACCCACGTGGCCCCAGGCGTCCACACTCACCCTCAAGTCTGCTCACTTCAAGGACCCATGGGTTCACACTCATCCTCAAGTCTGCTCACCTCGAGGACCCATGGGTTCACACTCAATTCTGCTCTCCTCGAGGACCCATGGGTTCACACTCATCCTCAAGTCTGCTCACCTCGAGGACCCATGGGTTCACACTCATCCTCAAGTCTGCTCTCCTCGAGGACCCATGGGTTCACACTCACCCTCAAGTCTGCTCACCTCGAGGACCCATGGGTTCACACTCACCCTCAAGTCTGCTCACCTCGAGGACCCATGGGTTCACACTCACCCTCAAGTCTGCTCACCTCGAGGACCCATGGGGTCACACTCACCCTCAAGTCTGCTCACCTCGAGGACCCATGGGTCCACACTCACCCTCAAGTCTGCTCACCTCGAGGACCCATGGGTTCACACTCACCCTCAAGTCTGCTCACCTCGAGGACCCATGGGTCCACACTCATCCTCAAGTCTGCTCTCCTCGAGGACCCATGGGTTCACACTCACCCTCAAGTCTGCTCACCTCGAGGACCCATGGGTTCACACTCACCCTCAAGTCTGCTCACCTCGAGGACCCATGGGGTCACACTCACCCTCAAGTCTGCTCACCTCGAGGACCCATGGGTCCACACTCACCCTCAAGTCTGCTCACCTCGAGGACCCATGGGTTCACACTCACCCTCAAGTCTGCTCACCTCGAGGACCCATGGGTTCACACTCACCCTCAAGTCTGCTCTCCTCGAGGACCCATGGGTTCACACTCACCCTCAAGTCTGCTCTCCTCGAGGACCCATGGGTTCACACTCACCCTCAAGTCTGCTCACCTCGAGGACCCATGGGTTCTGCGTATCGAAGGACCTGAGGCTTCACTCAATATCAGTTGGTGCCTGGACTGCCCACTTACCAATAGGGCCCTGAAGCTCATTTCCACTCTTGGTCTCTGGGGATCCCGCTCCGGCTCAGATCCCAGGGGCTCCAGCTCACTCTCAAGCGCCTTTGGATTCAGGCTCATCTTCTGGTCATCTGATTTCCATGTTTACCCTCAGGCTCAGTCCCTCTTACTCACTCGTACCAAAAAGCTTCACGATACTTGCAATTCACTGAAACCCACGTTCACCAGGAGATTTTTGCAAACTTTACATTTCCTAGTACTTCCCTGGCTGCTTGGCAGATAGTCACCTCCAGATCTCTAAAGCTCCTGTTTACTCTCATTGGGGGGAGGTGGGGGAGATATTTGCTCCAGGTGTATTGGTTCCTTTAGGTCCCTGAGTCTGCAACTCACCTTCCCAGTGGCGTAGCGAGCCCTTTGGCTGCCAGTGGCGGTCCCTGCGTTTGCTGCCTCACGGTGTCCGCAGTGAAAAGCGGGGGGTGGGGTGTGGGCGAGATTCCTCCGTTTCGTTTGCCGATTGGAAAGCATTGGGGTGGGATTGCTGCCCTGAGTTTGCAGGTAAGAGCGGGGGAGGCCGCCACCCCCAAAACTCGTGCCGCCCGGGGCAGACCGCCCATCGCCCCCCCTTGCTACACCACTGGACCTTCAGCTTCCTGAGGTTCACACTCACTCTGAGGTCTTAAAGGCTCCTGATTGCACCAGTGACTCCTGCCCACCATGCATTGCCCAATGCTTCTCACTGTCATTCACTTGTGGCTCCTTGCTCTACTCAGGAGCCCAGACGTTCCTTCTCGAGGACATTGACCATCGAAGCTCCGCCTAACCTTAGGTTGCTGAGGCTCCTGCGCATCTCCACGTCATTAAAACTCCTCCTCAGTTCCACATGCAAATCTTCTTGCTTACCTTCTGAACACTGACTTTCCTGGTCACTCTGAGGTCGCTGAGGCTTCTGCCAATCCTTAGGTGGTTGCACTCCCTGCTAAACCTCAGGCATTGATGGTTGTACATATCTAAGGCTTTCATTAATCCCCCGTTTGGTTGTCACACGGGGGCCTCTCAGCATGGGATATCTTGGGGGTGTAAGACAGCTGATGCCTTCTATGTTGTGAGAAGAAACATGATCTGAATCTGCTTGGCATGCTACAGGAAATCACTGCAACTGGAGCCCTTCGTTTCATTTTCTATATATTATCTGTACCCTTGCTCACCTTTGCTGAACCGCACATACGAACAGTCCTTCTCTCCTTTTTCTGGCACTCATCCCTATCGACCCTTTCTTTACTCCCTCATTTCATCTCCACTCACTCTCTTATTCTCACCCAGTGCATCTAATGAATTTTCTGTTTCTCGCTGTCTCTCCAGCTATAATACCAACTTTTCACTCTGTCTCCCTCCCTCAGCCTCACTCTCATGCATTTTACTCTCTCCCTTTATCACTCTCCCTCCCACTTTTCCCTTCCCTTGGATTTTTCCATCTCTTTTCTTGTCTCTCCTCCTTCTTTCATTTCCCCCACACCCCGATCTCTTTCCCTCTCTTTCCTCTTCTGTCTATAAATCTACCCTTTCTCTCACTCCTCTGCTTGCCATGTACACTTACTTTCATTCTTTTTCTAACTCCAATGTCTTTATTCCCCACCCTCTCAATATCTGTCTCCAGTTCAATTTTCTGTCTTGCAAATTCTCCCTTTCTTCTGCTGTGCTTTTCTGTGTCGCTCTCACTCATTTTCATCCATCTCTTGAACTCCAATGTGTCCTGTATCGCACCTAATGTTATATTCTGTTGTGTTTTATTAATTAGATTGTTGCAGTCAGTAGCGACCTGCTTTAGCAAACCTCAACATTTGCAGAATACCACCATTCTCCAGAGAAATTCCATGGATTTCGGTCCTTGTGAGTCCTTTAAGTTCTGCAGTGTTCTAAAGGTGATTCGGGGAAGTAGAGGGACCTTGTGTCAGCTCTGGTAGTGGACAGACCCAGAGCCTGATTTCGATTTGGGTGGTAATGGAAGAGCCGCCTATTTCTGGGGGAAGTGTTAAAACCGGGGGAGAATCGACTGGTGTTTCCATTACCATACTATGTTTTTTAGGAAGCGCCATTGGTGGGTTCCACAGCAGATTCAGCTCTTCCTATAGGTGTCCGCCAACTTCTAAATCAAGCCATAGACTAACTGAACCCTCAGAGGACTGAGGAGTGTATGAGGCACTGATCCACCTGTTCCTTATTCTCACCGACCAGGAAACTTCGAACATCCTCTTCTCCATACACGCTTTGTTTCATCATTCGCTCTTCACTCTCTCTCCCTTTGCCATCTCCTTTCTCCCCACTTTTGTTTCCCATCCTTCACTCTCTCTCTATACCAGTCTATCATTCAACCCTTCTTTCCACCCAATCTTTCCTCTCTCTCCCTCTGTTTGTCCCTCAGTCCCTCTCCCTGTCTCTCTCTTCCTTTTGTCTCTCTCTCCCTCTCCCTTCCTTTTTCCTCTCACCTCTCCCCTTTCACCCCAGGATGGAGGGTGAATGAGTTGTTTTGTTTTTACAGCGACACTGCAAAAAAATCTGTCCAGATTTTTTTTTATTGCAAAGTTATTTAAAACTTTTGTGGTTCTTTGTGTTTTTTTTCTCTCATTCCATTGCACAGTATTTGAATGAAACGCTTAACCTCAATCCGAGAGATCTGGCAGCAGGCACCTGCACTTTGTCTGTCTGATCGTTGTGACCTGCTATGGAGGACAAAAGCCTCCTCCCTACACAGAAGACTTGTTAATTGCACTGCTCAAAAGATGCACCTCCCTTAGAGGCTCACTGACACCTTCTGAGGCCCGGATGGAAGGAGGTGCACCACATATGTGTCCTCCAGCCGCCCTATTGTCATTCTTCAAATAACAATTAATAGACCTATTGAGTGGCTTGCTCAGACTACCTCTCCCCTGAAACTGCAGCTCTACTGGAAAAATCAGCCCAGGTATATGGAGTTGTGTGATCCACAGATGAAAAAAATGGCCCACAAGCTAGCCTCTGCCACAGGCCCCTCGGGCACCGGCCGATTCCCCGCCCTGCCAATCCAACCCTGACAAAAGCACATTTAGAGAGTGCAAGCAGCTGCTGTTCTTGTTCTATTGCATTTAGATTATTTTCTCAGCGCAAAATGCATCCTAGCATCCTTTTTACAAAATGCCCGAATTACGTTGGGGAAAAATCCTACCCCAAGAGCACATTCAGCAAGTGCGAGAAACTGCTCGCGTTGCTATTTGTGTTCTGGTGCATGTAGCTCTATTTCTTAGCGTGGAATGCATCCTTGCGTCCAATATTTTTGTGCTAAGAAAATAATGCCAAATACAGAATTACTCTTCTCGTGCAATTCCACGTAATCTCACAGAATTTTTATTTTAGGTAATTCCGCCTGATTACGCTACATGGAATTACGCAAGTTACTCCCACCCCTAAATATTATATGGTCTCAGGTGCAACATTGGTGCATTTTAAACATTTCAAGTTACGTTTTAAATTTCCTTTTGTCCGGCTAGGCCCTTTCTGATAAAAGAGCACGCTTCTGGAAGTGTACTGCTAGAAGAGAGCCCTCACTAGGCAAGCAGGGTGCACACACCTCTCTGCAGCAGGTGCATTAGCCCACTAGCTCCTTAATACTGAAACCTGCGATGAATATTACACACTGATCTCTGAAGTAGTTCCATTAATCCACTAATCTGGCAAACTATCCTGCTCATTTGGAACATGTCAATAATGGAATGGAAGGAAAAAATGTGCTGTAATTGCATCACTGCACATTTGCAGAAGTGAACACACAGGTGCTGGTAATACCACACAGCTCCTGTGAATGTGTGCATTGTACTTTGGTGACCAGGCTTCCTTCTGCAAAGAGGCAGGTTGAAATTTAGGGTAAATTGAAAAAGGTGCTCAAAAGGGGAGCCCCAACCCTGATATTTTGCAGGATATTGTGCAGAGATCTACATCAGAATCCGGTTTTGGAAGCTGTTTCAAATACACTGGGTCACTAGAATTATGCGATTCTGCGGTTGCAGCATTTTCCAAATTATTGTGGATTTATCACATTTCCCACATAATTGTACTGTAATTGCATTTAGTACTCTACCATCCGCAGCACAATTTACAGATTTCAACACAAATATTTTGTTTCGAGCTCAAGCAGATCAAATGTTAATATAAAAAAAGTCTCAGGAGAGGAGGACCCAGTGGCAACCCCTTTGAAAAGGTTAATTACTCACCTTTTAGTGGCTGACTGCAGTATTAATTTGTTAAACCTATATTAATTAGGTGGAAGTGTTGCAAATACATTAATAAGGTGTGTATAAATGTCAACATACTGAAGTAACACTGCTGCGGAATTTGACAGTGCATTGTCTTCTATTTCTTCCTGCATAATTTAATTAACCCTGCAGCATAATTTGGTTCCCTTTTGCTGCATAATTTCAATGGTCCTGCTAATGCGTTGCACACAAATATTTGCATTGGGCGCAATAACCTACTGAACTGTCGGCAATATGAATATGTGGCCTGCAGAGTACGCACAGATCTCTGAGATAAGTGGACTGCTTCAGTTTTCTGATTATGATTAGGACATGCGACCTGCAGCAGGCAGATGGTTCTCTGGTGTTGGTATATTAGCTCACTGAGCTATTTCACATAGGATACAACCCGTGACCAGCAGATTACAAATAGAACTGTGCAGCAGGCATAGTAATCCCAGGAGGTCTCTCACGTTTTAAACTGAAATATACAGAGCCTGTTAATTTTGCTAGTTTTCTTATTAAGTTCATTCTTTTACTTTTCCAACTTCAGGCTCCTCTTGAATGCAGTTGTTCCTTTAGTCTTATGTTTTTATATTTTCCTCACTTTTCTTTGTTTTCCGTTTGCACTGTCACGTGGTCACATTCGGATCAAGCGAGAACACCACCATTTTGTATGTTCATGTTTAAACTTGACATCTTTTCTTGAGCAATGAATATTGACATTTGACACACATTTCATCGCATGCAGGATAATATTCTCTGAAAAGACTTTTGTTTACATTTCCGCTTCGTAGGCATATTATCAAATACCTTGAACATTCTGTACAAGGCCTAAGTTCACTGAGCAAGATGTTGTCATTTATTATTGTCCGCTCAGCGACAGAGCTATCACAATAGAATCAACAACAGCGGCCTGGCTGGGTCTTTGGCATGGCAACATGGGTGATGTTTATTATATAAACAGCATCACTTCCTTGTTTAATTAGAGGAGCATTTTGCTGGCACTGAGAGGTTGCCCAATGCCAGAATTCCAGCCCAATTGATTTATGTTTACCTCTTGCGAGGGATGATGCCCAGCTCTTCACCAAGATGGGCTCCATGATGACCCTTACCCACAGGTAACGGGGAGTTAGATCACCCTACAGGGATTCTGGCAGATTCACCCACACTAGGATCACGAGGATAGGTAACGCAAGGTAGGAGTACAATATAATACAGTACTTGTATACAAGCATATATTCTCTGTTACAGCATGATGGTTGAACTGTTTATCTTCTTCACCATTCTCATAATGCTGATCACGTTATTCTGTTTCCTTCTGTTAATTATTGCAGCGCATGTATTTTATACAAGAATCACAATGCTTCAATAAATATTGAAACACCTTGCTGAGTATTCCTTGTGTATTTCTTTGGGTATGCGTGAGTAACCAAACAAAAAGTTTCTAGATCGGTTACCTCATTTTCCTTGGGGAGTCAGGGTTGTCATGTTCTGAGGTTGCACATTCCATTTGTTACCCGGTCAGGTTTGGGTGACAGATTGTACACTGCGAGCTAGCAGGACTTAGGCCAACATGTACCGACTGGGGGCGTGGAATCAGTCCTGCATAATCCTGACATTTATGTTGTCCAACAAACGCCCAGTTTTTACTGGCAAATATAAGCCGTACGACAGCACCATTCATTTCTGTTCTGCACATGTAGTTATCCACACCATTTCATCTCCCAATATTTTGTTTCCCCTCTAGTTGTGTTGTTTTCCCCTTTCGGTCCTTTTCTAACTTGGTTCTTTTCCTGGCCATTTTTATTTTTCCGCCATTATTTGTCTTTTCACATCTCAATCCTTTTCTTCCTGTCTCCTTTTATCGTTTCTTTCCTTTGCCTTCTCCCCTTTGCTTTCTCCCTCCTCTCCTGTCTGAGCACTGGTGAAGTGACTGTGCAGAGAGTGATCTCCAAGGAGGAGGGGATTTTGAACTGGTGAAGGGAGGGCAGTGTGCCCGGCTCATGGGCCTTCTGTAACGCACCGGGTGGCATTTTACAATAAGTGTGGCACATTAGTGCATGCAGAAAATGAGAGAATAAAACACGTACAGTATGATATGACATTAATCAGCTCTTCAGAGGCCACACAGGAGAGTTGGTTTTTCATGAACTTAAACTGTCTTAGTCAAAGGTTTTCTTGAAAATACTTTTTTATCAGGTTTCAGAATCAGAGATGATTGGGTTGTGTGAGTCTCACTCAGAATGAGTGAGACATGATGGCTCTATTTGTCCCAGATGTTGCCATGTGTGTAAGCCTGGGCCCACATGCAGTGCTCCCCTGCCCGCAGTGCAGTTGTAGGCCTTGGACTTGCCCGGAGTGCAGTAGGCAGAGTGGAGTTAGGTTGTGTAGTCCTCACCCATGGTGTCGCTGTCCCCAGAGTGCGGTAGGAGTGTGGGGCTTTAGCCCCAATCTTGGGCGGAGTGCTGTACGAGGGGGTTGATGGAGATGACAGTAGGAAGATGATAGAGTGCGGTAGGAGGGGGTTGGAGCTGTAGTCCCCTAGGCCTGGTGTGCTGTAGGAGGGCGTTGGAGCTGTAGTCCCCCAGGCCCGGTGTGCGGTAGGAGGGGGTTGGAGCTGTAGTCCCCTAGGCCCGGTGTGCGGTAGGAGGGCGTTGGAGCTGTAGTCCCCTAGGCCCGGTGTGCAGTAGGAGGGCGTTGGAGCTGTAGTCCCCTAGGCCCGGTGTGCGGTAGGAGGGGGTTGGAGCTGTAGTCCCCTAGGCCCGGTGTGCGGTAGGAGGGCGTTGGAGCTGTAGTCCCCAAGTCCCGGTGTGTGTTAGGAGGGGTGGGAGCTGTAGTCCCCTAGGCCCGGTGTGCGGTGTGCGGTAGGAGGGGTGGGAGCTGTAGACCCCTAGGCACGGTGTGCGGCAGGAGGGCGTTGGAGCTGTAGTCCCCTAGGCCTGGTGTGCTGTAGGAGGGCGTTGGAGCTGTAGGCCCCTAGGCCTGGTGTGCGGTAGGAGGGGTGGGAGCTGTAGACCCCTAGGCCCGATGTGCAGTAGGAGGGGTGGGAGCTGTAGACCCCTAGGCCCGGTGTGCGGTAGGAGGGGTGGGAGCTTTACACCCCTAGGCCCAGTGTGTAGCAGGAGGGGTGGGAGCTGTAGACCCCTAGGCCCGGTGTGCGGTAGGAGGGGTGGCAGCTGTAGGCCCCTAGGCCCGGTGTGCGGTAGGAGGGCGTTGGAGCTGTAGTGTCCTAGGCCCGGTGTGTAGCAGGAGGGGTGGGAGCTGTAGGCCCCTAGGCCCGGTGTGCGGTAGGAGGGGTGGGAGCTGTAGACCCCTAGGCCCGGTGTGCGGTAGGAGGGGTGGGAGCTGTGGACCCCTAGGCCCGGTGTGTAGCAGGAGGTTCATGATGGAGATGCAGCCCTCTAGCCCCAGAGTAAACCCTAGTGGTGGCTCAGACTTAGATACAAGAGGGGTTGGGGATGAAGCCCCCTAGACCAGGATGGCGGAAGGAGGGAGATGATGGGGTGAGGTGGGGGAAGGAGGGGGCCAGGGGATGGGGACGTAGCCCCCTAGGCCCGCAGCGCGGTGCAAGGCTTCTCCCGGCCGCTGTCTCTCTCTTCCCCGGCCTCTCCGGGCCTCGCAGGCGGCCGGTCTCACTTTACCGCCGCGGTTTGGAAGGGAAGCGGCCCCAGGTCTCCTCTTTCCTGCAGACCGATGAGGTAGGAGCCGGCGGTTTCCTCTCTTTCCGACATAACGAGGCTCCTGCGGGACAGCAGAGAGGGGGCGGCCGTCTCTCCTGTCAGGGGTGCGAGAGTGAGAGGCCCCCGGTGGGCAGGGGCGCAGGTGTGCTGTGGTCTGGAGCCGGGGGCTCGGAAGTCACATTAGAAACTCGCCTCTTATGGAAAGGATAATGAATGTCTGAGACAGAGGCCCGACGAGAAAGGCTTCAATAACAGAGCAGAGTGCGGAGAAGCCAGGGACCATGTACGGAAGCGCTACAGCACCTCGCCACAGGGCAGTAAGCGCTATATGAATGCAATTGCAATACAATGGAACACAATGGGCGCCAGTCCAGACTTGTGAACTGGTGTAGCATTTCCAACCATCCGTCATTTATTGTAGCCTCCTGTTGTGCCGCTAATAAAAACAATTACTTACCTCTTCCAGCGCCTAGACAGCACGCCTCTTTTAGCATCACGTTATTATCAGTGCACATGGACACGAGTACTCTCAGGTCGAGTGCTTAGAGTCGCAACTGGCGTCTTTCCAAAACAAAAGTAAACATAAAGCCAACGAAACTGAGAGAAGGCCCTTTACGAAGACTTAACATGCGAACATGTACGTGTATAGCACGAGACACTTCCATTGAAGTATCTAGTCTCTACACGACGTTTTGAACAAGACATACCAACCAGACGTGGTAGTCAAGTCATTCTTGAAATAGATGAAAGGCTGAGTCAAGCCCACCTAGTTTCATGCACGTGATTTTGTAGTGACTGCACAGATCTATACTAATGTTAGTAATAATGTATATTTCTATAGCACTTCTTCCCGCAATTCTGCCGTTTCAGGGGCTGGACATAACAGTTTACTATTATCTAAAATATTGGCACTCAATGTAGCGACCTCAGTAGGACGAAACGCTGTGTGTCCTTTAAACTTTGCAGCTCATCACACGTGTTAGAGGCGAGCCTTTGACTGGCTGAGCCATTCTGACAGCATGTGCGGCAGGGTTCTTAACGCACTGAGCTACCTAACCGCCCTCAAAAGGACCTGTTCTCCTTTCTCTAGGCCTTGGGCAGTTACCCCCGCCTTGCCTTCCAGCGCCGTGTGATCTGCCGCGTGCTGGTACTTGGCGCTATTTTGTATTGCTCGACGTCAAGCTGAAACAATATTTGTGTGTGTGTGTGGTTTTTTTTGCGTTTTTTTTTTATATAGCGCGAATTTGACCCGAAGGTTTTGGAGCGCTTTACATGAGCACCAGTTACGTTACAGAAGGACACATTCATTTTTGTTAGGCACGGGGAGATTAAGTGATGTGCCCAGAATCACAGGATGTTGAGCGTCCCTGCCGAGACTCGAACCTGATTCCCCAGCTCCAAGGTCGCCAGCTCTGGCCCTTAGGCCACACCCTTGACCAGGAGGACGCGAAGGAACAGATAAAAAGACATTGATTCTACCATTGAAATATTGTAAGATGCTGGCTGTGCTATTGCACATTCTGAGCCTCTATCTGGTGCACAACCTGTCGATCAAAATCTTGTAATGTTTCAGTTCGTTGCTGGCACTCTGCATGAATTGTGCAGACGGGGAAAATAACGGTTACATCTCGAAATAGAACCTGTGCACTGCAATCTGTAATACTGAATGAAAGTGCACCCGCCGCCTATGTGGCTGCCTTACAGAGGTCCACCAAATATGTCTGCTAGGCCCCTACCCAAGAGCCAGCCGTGTCTATGGTCAAAACCCCCTATTTTGTTGATGACTTAATTCAATCATAAAGCGCTTTGAACGAATGAATGAAATGAGACTTGTAAAGCGCAACTGCTGCTTCAGAAGAGGCGTCCTGGCGCCAGAAGAACCCTGGGAGCTAGAGCAGAATCTGCAGTTCACGGAACCGGAAGGTCTTCAATCGAGCCTTGAACAGGCTTTCACTGGGAATAGTACGGAGATGCAGTGGTAAAGAATTCCAAATACTTGGGGCTAAGAAAGAAAAAGATTTTCCGCCAGATTTGTCTTTCCGTACTTTAGGAACAGCAGCAGACTGTGGTTTGCGGAACGCAGGGCCCTTGCGGGATGTATTTTGTGAACCTATTCTGGTTGTACAGCGGGCCGGACTGATGGAATGCTCTGTGTGTGACCGAGAGTGTTTTGAACCTAATTCTAGACCTAATTGGCAGCCAATGTGGTTGATTAAAGCCTGACCTGATAGATTGTCTTTTAGCAATATTTAGCACTAGCCGGGCTGCCGCATTCTGGACATGTTGAAGCCGCGTAAGCCGTTCTTGAGAAGGTCCCAGATAAAAAAGATTAGCATGGTCTAATCTGGAGGCACTCTGAGCATGTACAGTCCCCTTCGGGGTGACCAGAAGGAGATATTTGAAGAACTTTTTCAGTGATTTTGAAAGCCCAAAACAAGTAGCAGCCGTAGCATTAACCTGGGGTTTGAAAGATAATGCCTCCTACATCGCGGCCAAGACCTGGAACGACCTTCCCCTCCAGCTCCGTACAGCCCCCTCTCTGGCAGACTTCAGAAAGAGACTCAAGACCTGGCTCTTCGATGGAGACACAGCACCCAGATACCCTTCGGGGTGACAGTGTCGCGCTTTACAAATGCTGTCTGATTGATTGATTGATTGATTGATGCCATATCCAACAACACTGTTGTGATTTCTTGCTAACCACTCAATAAGCAAAAACCAAACTCCCTGGGCTATCGAGAGTGAGGGCACATGTGCGGAAACAGCAGCCCCGACCCATGGACTTCGTGCTCGTGTAGGCACTTCAAACCTTGCATCAACTTCCCAAATGTTATTAACAAACCAGCATTTTTATGAAAAGTGCCACCCTAGACAAACAATCAGCAAAGCTGTCTGCCGGCCTAAAGGGTGGAGCAAATCCTCAGGTGTGGAAAAAGGAGGCGTGTGTCCTGTACAAGATGAAACAGGGAACCATTGAGGCGCTAGATGGGGCTCACCTCCAAACCAGCCGTTCCTCAAACACACAAGAACGGTGGAGCAGTCCCTCACCTCGCCCTGCTTGGGTACTCCCAAACAGCTACCAAGTTTCCCGGTTCATGCGTGATGTGCTGGTTTAGTCCAGGTTTTCTTCCTTGAAATCTGGGACTTGCAGTCTTTTTTGTAATTGAATAAACAAAACTACAAGTCCCAATATTCAAAGATAAAGCCTGGACTGGAGCAGCACGTCACGCATGAACCTGGCAAACATGACAGGGTTGCCCAGATTTCCCAGGTTCATGGATGAGGTTCTCATCCCACCAGGTTTATTCTTTGCATGCTGGGACTTGTAGTTCTGAGGTAACAATCGTCTGATTAAGGACTACAAATTCAAGAGTGCAAAGGAAAAAAAACAGGACTGCATGAGCTACTGTCGTGTGGACCTGGGAAACATGAGAGCTGTGTAGCTGAGGTTATTGCAAATAATCAAATTCTTTCACTACGGGAACTTTTGAACCACCTCAGATAGAGGTGCAAAGTACAGAGTCTTTAAAAGTCCCACTGTCGTATCAAGGCCTGTGGGAGACTTGTGATACAACAGAAATTGGCAAAGCAAATAGGTCTAGCATTGGCTTTGTCAATGCTTATTTTGTTTTGCCATGGATGGTGAAAAACTTTATTGTTTGGGAAGCTGCTGGGCTCTTATCACTCTAAAACACACAACTAAAGCAAACATTTGTTTTTGTTTTGAGAAAGCAAACATTGCCATAGTATGTCCTGGAACTTAAGGCTGCTACTTTGGGAGTGGACGTTCTCCTTGTGGAATGGAAGAATGCGTCATTCACAGTGAAGTTAACCAATGAGCGAAGTGGGCTGACCCTCTGCCCCATGCTGTATGCTGCACTGAGCGTAAGAAAATGTTAATGACACGACAGCAGACCAATGGATGAAGAGGGTTGGCTGAAAGGTCCTATTAGTATATTATACAAACAATTTTAGTAAACTCAAAGCATCTTGGCTAAAGCCAAACCTAAAAACTATGACAAAATATGAGAATAAGGGTTGAAAGCTAGTGCTGTCCACAACGGTCTCAAAGTCTCAGTAGAAGCCCATTGTAGTCTGAGAGCAGAAGCAGCTGATGCAAATAAAGCCATCCTGGAGGATCTGAGCACACGCCCCTTCATAGTCACCAGGCTCAGTGTCCCGCAAAGACCACCAACCTGGAAGGAAGTCCAGTGATGGCATCAGAGGTCTTCTGGGACATTGGCCCACAACAGCCAGATCCTTAAGTAGCCCCAGATGCTGAAGACCTATCCTCAGCCCGTAAACCAAGAACCAGAGACCAGGGAGGGATTGAGCGAGATGATCCAGGAGGTGAGGGTAAGGCTGGAAGTATCCACTCCGGCTCTGCGCCCGAATCAAGAGAAGAGGAAACCAGCGGAAGCAAGGCAAACGAGGAGCTACCACAGTCACCACCTAAGACCCCTCCTCTCCCTCCGTGCATATAGCTTGAGACTGAAACAAAGGGCAGAACTCATACCCCAGATAGAGAGTCAAGAAATAGGACACCTTCTACTGAAATGTAGCCCAGGGGTGGTAATACAGCCCCCTAACTCACATAGAGATTAACCACCAACACCACAAACCTCAGGCTCACTGACGGAAACGTACTCCAGTTAAAGCAAAAGACTTGGTATGATCAAAGCATGCTCAAACGATCCGCAGCCACGTAGTCCACTCCGTGAACATCTTCAGCCAATGGACAGGACAAGTGGATCTACATGAAACCGACTAAGCAGCCAGATTCAGTAGTGATTGAATGAGTCCAGCCATGCTGGTGATGTGGATGTTCGCCATGAAGCTATGCATCCTGACGAGAAGAGCCGATCACCCTAACCAGGGATCTGTCTCCTTGAGTGTCAGACTGATCGCTGTCTGTTCCTTCCCATCTGAAGATTTGTAATCTAGTGTCCACTTCTCAGAGGGTTCAACTGATCGCTGCTTGTTTAGACCAGCCTGAACATCTTTAACCTGGGATCCATCTCCCTGGTGATCAGACTGATCACTGAATGATCCTTCAACCTGAAATGTGTAACCTGGGACTCACCCAGAGGGCCCCAGGTTACAGATTGAGAGGGTCTGACTGATTGTTGCTTGTTCCATCCAGTCTGAAGATCTATGACCTGGGATCCACCTTTAGAATGTCTGACTAATCACTTCTTGTTCTTTCCAGTCCAAAGATCTATCTATTGCAGTCAGTGATCTACCTCCCTAAGATCCAAAAGGAAGATTGCCTCTGGATCTCACCTGAAGTGAGCCAGTTTATATTCTGTTGTCTGAGAGGGCACCCCCTTATTTAAGAAAGGTGCTGACACTAGCCAGTCGTTCAAGTAAAGAAGGGCGAGAAGCCACTTCTCTGAAAGCAATCACATTGTCGGACCCATGAGCATTGGGAAATCCCATTGAGCCAACTTGAGCCTAAATAGTAGAACTCAAAAAAGTGGAAATTTAACTGAGAATGATGAGGTGTCGAATCGCTTTTTCGGCGAGTACCACGCTATTCTGGCACCCAAAAAGGATTAGTAGTGAATTAGTATAGTGAAATATGAGATTAATTTGAGCGGTGGATATGTTAGTCTGTTATTTGGATTGAGAAGGATAATGGAGGGATGGAAGAGGAAAAGGTTTGCATTTATATAGCGCTTGCTACCCCTGATGAAGTGTTGAAGGGTTTTTTGGCGAGTAGCATGCTACTCCGGAACCAGAAAAGAATTAGTGATGAATTAGTCTAGGGAAATATTCAATTAATTTGAGCAGTGGACATGTTAGTCTGTTATTTGGATTGAAACGGATATTGGAGGTATGGAGGGATGGAGGAGGGTAGGGTTTGCATTTATATAGCGCTTGCTCCCCTGATGAGGTGTTGTAGCACTTTACGGCGAGTAGCTGCTACTTTGGAACCCAGAAAGGATTAGTGGTGAATTGGTGTAGAAAAATATGAAATTAATTTGATTTGAGCGGTGGACGTGGTAGTCGTATTGTATATCATCTTTATTCGGTTTCAGATATTAAAAGCACAAAAGACAAACAATAATAAACAATCCTTTCAGCGGCATACCAGAATACAAGGACTTAAATAAGCAAACACACAAATGCGAAGCCACAGGTGAGTTACATACACTACCACAATATACAAAAATATTAATCATGGGCACAGTATATCACCACTCTTGAAATTCAAGGGGGTCAGACCTAAAAGCCAGACATTACACAGTGCATAGTGCCGTGAAGGGTGGGTGTAACCCAGCCTGATTAATCACAGGTGGGCCTGAGCCTAATAGCCGACTTAAAAAAATAAGTACATAAAAAACAGTGCTGCCCATAAGCAGTTGTAAAAAAAAAAATGCAGGTCACACTTGCCTAAAATTTGCTTTTTTCAGAACAGGGATTAAAAAGACTTCCTAGGGGTATCATAAAAACTACAAAACATCATAAAATGTACTATATCCTGTGGGGATTTACCGTTGCAACCACAGGCTGGAAGTATATGACCCTTGCTTTGCCCCCTCGGATGGGCTAAAATGAGATGAAAAAGGTCAAACCTGAACCTAGTCAGTAAAAATCTATCATATGAATTTATAAAGCTCAGTAGATACGGCTCCTCCAGCTGGGTGCTTCTTAACATGATAAAACAACGAACACTGGGCTACAGAAGCTCCTTCCCTGCACCATCTGCTGCTCAAAGAAGGCCGCCTTGATGGTGTTTAAATCCGTCTTGTTGACCAGGTCTGGGTTAGTAAAGAGGTCTCCTTTCCCCATACTCGTTAGACTTCCTTCAATGTGTTTAAACCACAGTACGCAAGAGGCATGGTCCAGGGCCAAACAGTCTATTAAAATCGTCTTATTAAGCGTGAGCCCCTTAACTGCCCAAATTTTTAAACATAGGGCCACCGGACGAATGCTATTAAATCAGAGATATAGGTCATGCCAAGCTCCTCTTGTACCGTGAAGGAGGGAGTACCCTGGGGGACAGATAAAAGTTGTCTCATGAACTTGTTTTCCACCGTTTGGAGATCATCTGAATTGATATACCCCCAGATTACACTGGCATAAAGTGCCTTGGAAATACATTTGGCCCTATAAATCTTTAGTAGGGCCCCTACCGGTCTCTTCCCTAATCTAGAGGCAAAATTAAATATGGCTGGTGTATCCCGTGGCAGGTCATTTTTCTTACGAATGAGTTGGGGCCCCATTTCAATTTAGCATCTATTCAAACCCCCAGATAGGAGAAGAAACTCGACTTAGGGATCGGTGACGACCCTACCTTAAAGGTGTAAGGTCTGCTACTATGGGCCCCCACTTGCATAATGTAGGACTTAGAATTGTTAACCTTCAAGTCCAAATCCCCCATAAAGTGAACAAAAGAGTTTGAAAGGGTTTGCAGGCCCCGTTCGGTCCTGGCCATTAAAACAACATCGTCTGCGTACAATAAAACTGGGAGTCCTCGCTGTCCAACCTGGGGAAAATCCTCCTTAGTCCCCAGTAAGGTCTTCTCCAAAGTATTGATATAGATGTTAAATAAAAAAGGGGCCAAGATACAACCCTGGCGGGCCCACTCCGTATAAAGGAAGGAGCGTGAGACCTTCTGATCGCCTGAATAGCGTACAGTCGCATTAGTGTCTCTGTGTAGATCTTGTAAGAAGAAAACTATATCTCTATTTACCCCAATAGATAACAGAATCCGCCAGAGCTTGGTTCTGTTCACGCAATCAAATGCGGAAGAGAGGTCCATAAAGGCCAAGAAAATTGTACCAAAGCACACAACTGTATATTTATTCGTTAGCATGAAGAGATTCAGGCATTGGTCTAACTTTGAGTGACCAGGGCGGATACCATATTGTGCGTCTGACAACATGTTATTTTCACCAGCCCATGTAGACAGCCTGTCTAGCAGGATCCTTCCAACAACTTTGACCACTGAATCCAGTAGGGAAATCAGCCTATAACAGTGTGTGCTATCTCTGTTCCCCTTTTAAAACACTGGCACGATAATGGAGGTGGCCCATAAGACCGGGGGACCGGTCCTAACGGCCGCGTTTATAACAGGGGTAAGAACTGAAACCCAGAAATCTAGATGAGACATATAGAGGTCGGGGGATTCCATCCGGGCCAGGGGCCTTGTTGTGGGTCATACTACGTATTCCCCGCCTCACTTCGCCCTCCGAAACAAACAGAGCTGATTTTCCATTACCTATCCCCGGTAGGGTGCCCTGGATAGTGGAACCCCCAAACATACCCTCGAAGTGGCTGACCCAGTCATTCTCTGTAATGTGGGCGTCCAAAGCATTGGCTGTTCCCCCCGTCCCAGTAATGGACTATTGAAAATACTCCAAAACTTAGTGCTGCTGCTGTTGGTGGTGCTAGATTCCATGAGCTTGCTCCAGGCATCCTCCTTCAAGGCTTCCTTGCGGGTACGCAGGGCCACTTTATACTGCTTTCTATATGTCCTCATTAAAGCATTGTTACTAGGAGTGACAAGCAGTGCATTTGTAAGTGTTCTGGCCGCTAAAGAACAACCTGAGTCAAACCACCTCGGTCCCCTGTCGTGTTGGCTTTTAGACGATGGGACCGAAAATTGGTCGGCGATAACATGAGAGATGGATTCAAAAGCTTTAACGACTTTCTCGTCTGACTGAGACTGGGCGGTCAGGCAAATCTGAATCTCATTCAGGCAAGTAGCTTGAAGAGATGCAAGAAAGGAGTCAGGAATGATTTGTGTCCATTTCAGCCTTCTTCCCCCATCAGTTGTCCGCAGTGCGACACCATACCCACTGCCCTTCTTCATGCTCAAAACAGGCCATCTGGCTTTAAGGCATAGCAGGTTGTGGTTGCTAAAAATGCTTGCTTTAATACTAAAATCAGCTATCAGATAAAAAAGAGTGATAGAAACAAAAATGTAATCAATAAAAGCATCACCACCTTGCCCCTTAAACGTGGGAATGATGGGCCTCTGATCCGGATCCAATTTGCCCATAGCTGATTGGAGGTCAATTCACAAGTTAGGGTGTTCAAAGTGTCCCCCTGACTGCTATGTTCCATATGTACTAAGGGATAACGGGGACAACCTGAACCCCCGTGCTTTGCGATATAAAATCCCTGCATGGGTGAATATTAAAATCTCCCACCATAATGATGCTAGAAGTGTGGCGGGTGGAACTGTTAAAGTTAGTCAAAAAGGTGCCCAGACGCGTTATATTAAACACGTCAGGTAGAGACGAGGTGGCATTATAAAAATTCAGGAGCGATAAACCTCTAGGTCCTAAAGAAATTAACGAGGCCTGCAAACATGGGTTGTTTGTGTTCAATTCAACGATAACCCCTTTTAACCGTAATGAGACATAAACAGTAAGACCCCCTTGGCTCTACCCACCCTTGAAGGGATTGCAGGTACTGTGAATGACTTGTAACCTTCCAACGGAGGGGAATTATTGGTAACCCAGGTCTCTTGAAAACAAATAAGATCAAACATTTTAACAAAGCAACACCACTCTGTTACTGCCAACTTGCTAGCCAAGCCAGCTATGTTCCAGGATATAAGATTACAAAAGTTGGATTCCCTGGGTAAGGTCCATGAACAGTATGGTCCAACTGGTGACTGGGGGCTAATGGTGGTGACAAACCTATAGGGAACATAGTTATGGGTTCTGCAAGTCAATCACAGGTATCAAGATTCCCTAGGGAAGCAAAAGAGTTGAAAACTTGGACCAATGCGGGGGCCTGAAACCATTCCTGTGAGGCTGTACGTGAGGGTTTCATAGTGCACCATGGGGTTGGAGTTAAAGCCAGGGGCGGCAGTCTGTAAAAGAAGCCCAGAGGCAGGGCCATGATGGAAGAAACAGGGCCCGTTGTGGGACAGTCATTGACAGAGTGAAGGATTCTCTGTGCCAAGTGCGGCTGGTTGAAATTGATTATTACACAGTCTCCACTGCAGCTCTTTTTTGACCCTCCTATCCAGTCCACCCACCGGGCCATGATGGTGTGCTTCTCTACTCTGATTCACAGAGACGTATTTTTGTTCAACCAGTGCACAACTTTATTTTTTAGCTGGTAAAAATCTTCGGTGGAACCAGGCTTTAGCACTGGTACATTACCCAGGACCAAAACGTACGGTGTTGCTTCTGGTGGCAAGCGAATAATAGTTGAGCCCTGGGACTGCGCACTTAAATCCCTGATTGAGGAGGGGGTGGTCCTGCCTGCTCCACACTCTCTCCTAGGGGACAAGTTGCTACTTTGGCAACACTCTGTCCCAACAGCCGCCTTGGGATGCGCCCCCGCATGGGGTCCTTCCTTTAGCAGCAATGGCGAAGGCAGGGCTGTCCTTAGCAGTGGAAAAGTAGGCAGGATAATAGGCTCCTGCAAGTGAGGGGAGTCTAATATACCCCGCCTTGTATCTGTCAGTCTGTTATTTGAATTGTAAAAGAAATAGTGGAGGGATAGAAGAAGGAAGGGTCAAGAAAGGTTTTTTTGGGGAGTTCATAAGTTCATAGCAGTAGGAGGGGGTTTGGGTTGAGTAAAGGGGAGGAGGAGGGAGAATAGTCAGAGGGAAGGATTTAGGAAGGTTTTTTAAACCCAAGGGGATGGGAGCACACTGCTTCCCCTCCCAGCACAGTTCACCCCTTAGCATTATGGTAAATGCAGTTCACTTTAAATGCTTACTTGCAATTTTGCTGAAGTGTTTCACCAAGGTTGGTGCAGGTTAGTGTTGTGAATCTCTAGACACATGTGTTTCTGGATATTATCCTTCATCAGTAGAGATAAAAAACGAAATTCATCAGGGGTTGCTGAGAAAGCTCCCACAATCCTTTCAGGTCTCAGTACCTCTCACTGGCTCTCAGGTGCATCTCCAAAAGCTCGTCAGCTCAATGGCTGGAAGGAGTCTTTTCAAACACAAGGGGGATGGGACCACAGTGCTTCACCTCCCAGCACAGTTCACCCCTTAGCATTATGGTAAATGCAGTTCACTTTAAACGCTTACTTGAGTACTGAGACCTAAAAGGATTGTGGCAGCTTTCTCAGCAACACCATGAAATTCGTTTTTTATCTCTACTGATGAAGGATAATATCCAGGAACACATGTGCCTAGAGATTCACAGCACTAACCTGCACCAACCTTGGTGAAACACTTCAGCAAAATTACAAGTAAGCATTGCCCCCCCCCTCTCGCTGGCACAGAGCCGGCAAATGCAAAATAAAACGATGAAGGAACATCGATTTTTTTTTCATTTGCTGGCTCTGAGCCCGGCAGTGGCGCGACGCCACTCCGCCATTGCGGAGGAGCCGCCACTGGATATTACACTGTTAATACATAGAGAAATATATCAACACAAATTCCAATCTCAAAAATTACATCTAGTTTATGAACATAAACACACATAACAAATAATGCTGTCCCTTGTTTCTAACTCGAATAATACATATTATATATGTCTATATTTTGTGTTCTCTGTTTAAATCTTTTTTTAATTCATTTATCCAACATTCCTCTTTTTTTATACTGCAGTTGTTCCCCGATTACTTCTTCTTTTATTAACTTCGCATGAACAGTTGCCTGCAACTTTATACCAGAAATCCCCGTTTACTGGTGTGTTTTCTCTAAATGGTAGGCCATCAGATTTTTCCAATTTCAATGCTTCATTGCTTTGATGTGCTCTTTTCATCTGATTATAAATTGTAAAACGGTCGATGGTTCATACCTTTCTTGGCATACACAAATTATGATGCGTTTATATTACGATGTGCTACAATTATTTTAAATTATTTATTTTCCTCTACATTTCCATTATTCAGATTCCAACTTTCTTGGTTTTCCCCTTTGTAGACTAGCAACAAAAGCATGGCATACATTAGGAAACACCGTTCTTCAATGATGTTAACTAAGAATCACTTGATGCCATTTTATTTACATACAGTAGAGACACTTTGGCGTAAATGAGTTCTAAGAGGGCTAGCCCTCATACAAGTGGTAGATGGTTTCAAAGATATATGATATTTAGATCTGTATCCAAATTTAACAGACGCCAGTGTTTGTGTCAAAAAATAAGTCTTTCTACTCACTACTGTATTCCATGATAGACTAGAGTTTATCTTGTCTTTTTGAATGAATCTTTATTTTATCTTTAAGTAGCTCCATTCTGTCAATACATTCTACCATTGTAAATATTTTTTCTTGATACCTTATGTAGGAGGCTGGCTTAGTATATGATGCACACTCTCAGGAGTGATGCACCTTGCACTAATCCAGGCAACTCATATGGTGATTTTAGTGGTCTTTGATAACCTTTGAAAGCTCTCTAAGTGGTAGCTGTGGAGAGCAGACTTCAGGCTTATCTTGAAGGAGTGTAAAGCAGCTTGTTTTACCAACTTTAATCTGTAGTGTAGGCTAGATGAAAAGAAACCATGCAGTGTTTATAAAAATAGGTCCTATTTATTACACACTGTCACTAGCACATTGGTATATCTCCTACTCAGAGATATCAACACAATACGAAAGAATATTTATAGAGCAATCGGGTTAGTAGCACACAATACAGTGGTCTCCAGGGGGAGACCAAACCATATACTAATAAAGTGGAATGCGAACTGCAAAGGAGAGGACTTGGACCAGAAGGCCCAGAGGAGCCGGGACACACAAGGAACCACCCGAGGTAAGTACCCCGGAACCCCACGGAGGCTGTGTGCAGAATAGAAACACAGCCGTGTGCCCAATGGAAGTCAATAGAGAAGTCGCGGTTGCAGTTTTACAGAAGAAGGACCCTTCCCAGAGGACCCCGAAGAAAATCTTTGGAAGACAGAAGGTTTGAGAGCCACCCCACCCATGGATGCCCCGGAAACCAAGTTACCTACACCAGGGACGCCGGGTGCAAAGGGGTAAAGGGACATCGGAACATGCCATAGACAACAATGGACGACTTCGAAGAAAATGCCTCTGGAGAAGACAGTGAAGGAATCCAGGGGGAATCCAAGAGTGGATTCTGGAAGTGAAGAACATGCAAGCAGAGGGGACAGAGTCTAAGTCACTCGGAAGTGACTGGGCGGCACGGAAGCACAATGCCCACAGATGTTGAGTGGTTCAGAAGAGACGACGGTGACCTTGTCGCTGCAGCTGTGAGGACCAGGCGATGTTGAGGAAGACCAGGAGCCATGCACGAGCTGTCCCACATCGGACGTCGGTGACTAGGTAGTCGGTGTACAGCGGGAGCACCAACAAGTCTTGGTTGCCGCAACTGGCATGCAAGAAGAAGAAAGAGCAACGTTGCTGAGCAAGCAGGGGAGCCCACGGAAGCAGTAGAAGACCCTCAGGAGGACCCACAGGAGTCGCAAGAGGACCTTGAGCAGCTCACCAAAGATGAAGGCCCACGGTGCGGAGGATGCGGTGAGTATGCTGATCTTGGAGGCAAGAGATGCTGGAGGCTGGAGCTTCTTTTAGCTAAAGAACTCTGGAGTGCAGAGCCAACAAGCCTTGGCAACGGCAAGTCGATTTGGTGCACAGGGGTTTGGTTCCAGCGGTTCCGACGAGGGATACTGGCCTCAAAATTGCTGAGAGGACAGGTCAGGCCTCGATGGAGTTGCAGAACTACCACCTGTGTTGCTGGGCCTCAGGAAGTCCATAGGACGACAGAAGCAGCAGACTGGTGAGCTTCGTTGCGGTGCCTGCAGGGGAGTGACTCCTAAACTCCAAGGGAGATTTCTTTGCATGTCCTCGATACCCACAGGTCTGTTGAAGAACCTGGAAGAAGCACTGACACAGACAACGAAGAAGACTTGAAGAACAATGGGACCAGAAGCAGCAGGATTCTTCCTTGGTGCAGTCTTAGTTCCAGTCGAAGTCCAACGAAGTCCAAGTATCCAGACGATTAAAGAGCAACGTAGTTTCAGGGTTGAGTCTTGTCCTGCGATGAATCTGAGAACCCATCCACAGGTAAGCCCTTAAATACCCTAAGGAAAGGGTTGGAACGACTTGGGGTCCCTCCAGGAAGAGGGGCTGGGCAGGGGGGAGGATGCTCCAATGTCCTTTGTCCAGTTTCTCGCCAGGGTGGGAGACTGTAAGGCGGGCACCAAATGTGCCCTTCAAAGCAGTCTGGTGGAATTTGGCAAGCTCTACCCCACCCCAGCCCAATACACTAAGGGGCATATGTACAAGCGGTTAACCCACCGCAGCGTCAATTTGTTTACGTTATTGCGGCCTTTTTTTATCGCCGTATTTACAAGTTGCCACTAACCTGAGTTAGCGGCAGTTTTCCGGCGTAAACGTGCGTTTTTCGGATCGCCAGTTCTGTTAGCAGGACTTAACGAAAATGAGATGCAAGGTAGGCGTTCCCGTGCAAAAACAGCCGCTAACCCCACTTCGCGATATTTACAAGGAATTTCTTGTATGGTGCAAAACCAAAAAAACTGCCTCTAACTTCAGTTAGAGGCAGTTTTTTAAGACCAGAAAATAGCTGGTCTTAAAAATGGTGCAAACACTTGGGGCCTCATTTCAGAAGGTTGTGGTGCTGGACAGCGCTGCAAGGAATGTTGCTGCGCTGCCCTGCGACAAAACTACAGGGCAGGAATGCGCACCATCAATAAGATAGTTCGCATTCCTGGGCCTCATTCATGAAAAGTGTTGCATCGCTGCGACAAAACAGCGTTGCAACACTATTCACTACGCCCTTCTTGCGACACCATGGATGCTCGTATTTACTGTACAGTGCTCCATGTCGCAATTAATTACTGAAATCCTGACGTATCTGTCAGAGCAAAAGTCACGCATTTCTGCAGTTGTGTCACTAGCTTTACGCAACTCCAGCAATGCATGTGGCCAGCCTATCCCTGTGGCACTGCGTCACCCTTACGCCTGCCATGAGGCAGGCATAAGGTACTGACGCAGTGCGTCCTACAATTGTTGTAGTGAAATCTGATGGATTTCACTGCGCCACTCCTATGAGGCTTTGTTGCGTGGGAACGGCCACCCTGCATACATTATACCTGATGCAGGTATAATGAGGCACAGGGCTTCACAAGGTCACGCATATGCCTAGATGCGTCACTTTGCAAATACGGCACAATGTGGTGCAAGAATCATGCTGCAAATACATCAAGAAAATGACGCACCGAAGGGGCTCATGATTAAGCCCCCTGTCTTTTTTCCCTAAGTTGGTGCACAATGGCTGCCATGCGCCAATGCAGGCACCCTTGTGCCATAGTGCAAGGGTGACTGTGTTGCGGAGTTGATTGATGTTGTGGCTCCATCTCTTCTCGAGACGTCTGCAGGTGTGGCTGGATTAGTGGAGGGCGGGAGTGAACCAGTT
The DNA here is from genome assembly GCA_963921515.1 of Calotriton arnoldi. Taxonomy (NCBI): domain Eukaryota; kingdom Metazoa; phylum Chordata; class Amphibia; order Caudata; family Salamandridae; genus Calotriton; species Calotriton arnoldi. Next base: position 1,473,096 of record CAWUFW010000656.1, read on the forward strand.
GGCCTACTTGGAGTGTTGTTTGCCTGGTCTTTTCTTGAGGGGTGCCAGGGTGTTAACGCAGTTGGAGATCCATCGGTGGAGGTTGCACACTGCGGTGTTGGGGTCTGTTAGCGTTGACGGAGTGGTTGTGCTGAGGGAGTTGACGGGAAGTTCTTCGGTGGCCTTGATGACTTGATCAAACCGCGACGGGGGGGCAATGATGGCGATGGTGTACGGTGAGCGTGGTGAAGGCGTGATGTAAACAATGATGGTCGGTACAGGAGAGCCCTGTGGTGTGGCTGTAGTTGAAGTTCCTGCTGGTGGAGAAGACTGGCTCGTGCGTGTGTCAGGCTATGTGGGTTGGTGTGGTGACTAGCTGCTTGAGTCCGATGTTGGCGAGGTTCCCCAGGAGGGGGGTGGTGTCCTGGTCACTGAGGTTGTCCAAGTGGAACTTGAGGTCTACGAGTAGGATGTAGTCGGTGGATGGGAGAGCCTGGCGTGTGATGAGGTCTACAATGGCATCAGTGAATGGGGGTTCATGGCCCTCTAGGCCTGTAGATGAGGGTGCCGCGGAGGGTGGTGATGGGGTTGGTCAGGATCTGGAAGTGGAGGTGTTCCATGGTCACCATTGGGTCATTACAGTGTGTGGTCAGTCGGAGTGTGCCTTTTCCAGACAATGGCAATGCCTCCTCCTGGCCGCTCGGGTGGTCCGTGCGAGTGAATTTGTAGCCGTCGTGGATGGTGATGGCGATGTCTGGTCCAGAGCAGAAATTGGTCCAGGTTTCCATGAAGAAGGCGATATCTGAAGAGGTGGCGTAGAGGAGGTCCCAGATTTCTGTTGCGTGTTTGTGGCGGGACCGCACTTTGAGGAGGATGCAGTTGAGCCGGTCGGCTGCGCTGTTGTTTGGCTGGGCGGCAGGAGGTGCTGGTGTACTGATGTCGCAGAAGGTGCGCTTGCAGTTTCGACAAGTGCAGGGTGCAAGAGAATTCTAAAGTGTTGCTAGATGGCAGGTGGTGTGACGTCCAGGGTTGATGGCAAGGAGGGTGCTGGCGTCGTAGTGGTGGAGTGTCCAAGAGGAAGGGTCCTTGGAGCTGGGCGCGCTCCAGGGGCAGACGGACGCAGACAGGCTTGCCTTTAGCGCACCAGTGGTGCGCCCACTGCGTATGGCCGCACAGTGGCTGCCATTATGTAGTGCTGCATGGGGGACTGGACAGCTGGGAGGCAGGAAACGCGGGAAAGGACCCTGGACGAGGCGGGGATGCGGGGGAGTGGGGCTTGTAAATATAAAAAAAATGTCAGTCTTACCTCGAGACCGGGTCCCGCGTCTTTTGTGCTCCTGCTCTCCTGAGTCTGCTTCCAGGAACAGGAAGCAGGCAGCAGGGCTCCCTCCCCACAGCCAATCAAAATGCTGCAATGCGGCATTGTGATTGTTCTTGAGCGCCATGCCAAGGTGTTCAGCCAGGGGCTGGAGGGGTGGGCATGTTCTCCATGCAGGCTGTAATGCAGCCTTCATTGCGAACAAGGATATGCGCATAACTGCTCTGGGCGGCCTGAGAGGGCCGACCAGTCATTGCACACTTGAGTGGGCATACCACTCGGCCCCTGCCCTGCTCTGTGGGTAGTGCAACCCCACCCACCCTCCCACCCGTAAAGGAAACATAGCATGAGTACATCAGTAAGTTATCATCATGTTATGTTTCCTCTTCTTGCACTGCTTGAAAGCAGTGGGGCATCGCTCTTCCGCCACAGCGGATGAGCCGCCACTGGGGGTGTGTCACCCACAGGTGCTAGGCCTGGGCCCGACTCAACGCCCGGCCTCCTCTGCTACGCGTCCCACCTTCTCCTCACCTGGGCATTGACACCGTGGCGAAATCCGCTGCACTCTCTCCAAATCTGTGACTCAGCCAGCAGGAGCCTCAGCCAGGCAGGATTTCACAAGCCAGGGTACAGCAGTCGAGGCCAAGTCCGCTGGGGAACCTCCGGAGGCAGGTGATGCAACAGGGCCTCCTTAGGCGTGAAGTTGCAGTGCTCCCGCCACACAAGTTCAGCGCAGCTCAGGGGCCTCACCCTCCACAGCGTCCGGCCAGCGCAACATCCTCGGGCCTGTGATGCAGAGAGGCGCGGCCCACACTTGGTAATCACCTCTGTGCACCCTGGTGTAGTGGTGGCGCGTGGTATGTGATGCAGACCTCCCTACGTTGGTGCGCAGGAGTGCCTCTACCGTTCACAGCTCCAACGGGCACCAGGCGGTCTTCTCATACAGGTCAGCAACGTGTCTCCATGCGACCTGGCAAACTTCACCACCAGGTAAGGGTGATCGCCAAAGCCTCAATGTCTACCACCACGTGCCAGCAACTCCACAGCACCCCCGCATCCCACTCCGGGGCCCAGGCGCAGGCCCAGCGAGGCCTTTGGGCCCTGGGGACTGTCCACGCTTTCAAGCTTTTGGATGCCATGGTGTTGCAAGGAGTGCGCAATGATAAGTGATGCATCACTGGTTTTGCCCAGCAATGCGCCTCTTTTCATGGTTGTAGCCCTGGATTTCCTCTCCCCTGGGACTCTGGCTGGTCATCCTGGCTGTTGGGGGGTTTGGGGGATGTTGATCTGTGTTGCACCTGGCCCTGGCTGCTCCAATCTGCATTCCATTGGTTTTGTTTCCTATTTTTCATTAGCGCTGGACTTATTGGCAATTTTTGCCTCTAGAGGCAAAAAAAAGTCACGTTTGAGCTGACTAACGTGAGTTTTTTGCCCGCAGATTGGCCTTTCATCAGTTTTCGCCCACTAACGCCAGAATTTGTATCGCCTTCACGCTAGTGTTAACGGCAGTTTTCACCGCAGCTACCAGGAACTATCGCCATGTAGCAACATATTGTAAATACATCGCTAACAGGGCGATAATTTTTGGTGATAAGCCGCGTTAAGAAAACTGCTGCTAACTAGCGTTAGCATTAGTTAGCGGCAGTTCTTGTACATATCCCCCTAAGTCCTGTGTGGTAGGTGGTCACACCTCTCTGTGACAGGAAACCTATTGTTCTACCTTCCCCTGCTCGAGCTTGGCTCAGCAGCAGGAGGGTAGAATTGTGTGTGTGGTCAGCAGCAGCACTAACTTGCTGTCAGACCCTGAAAGGCTGTTACCGGGAGTGCAGGGGGGTACCCCAAGGGAGCCCGCCAGTACATGGGATCATACTTCCAACACTGCAATCGGTGTTAGGGTATGATTCCAACATGTTTGCTACCAAACATGACCGGGTTCGGTTCAGCCATTATATAGTTAGACATCTAGTAATGACTGATGTCGACTATATGTCTAAAAATGGCTGACCGCACTTACAAAGAATTGAGAATCGACTCTAGGGTTTATGGGGATGTCCTGCTCATGCAGGGGCACCCTCACACTTATAACCAAGCACTCTGCCCTCAGGACTGAAGAGCCTACCATAGGGGAGACTTATAGTTTTTAAGTGCACTGACCTCAGATATAAGGAAACATATCTGTTGTGAGGGGTGCAAGCACCAACTCACACAGGCTGCGATGGCCTGCCTGGAGTCACAGTTTGAGTGGGCTCTCAAGGTGGCATAATACATGCTGCAGCCCATGGGCGACCCCTTGTGTGCCGATGCCCTGGGTACCTTAGTACCATATACTAGGGACTTATAAGGGCACACCAGTAGCCAATTGTGGAGGTACCAAAGTACTTACCATGTTAATTTAGAGGAGAAATCATAGGTTCCAGGTTCCGGGTCAGCAGGATCCCAGCAGACTGGGTCAAAAACACACTGACACCAGGCAAAAAAGTGGGAGTAGATCATACTTTCCTACACCGTCTTTCCAAAGAAGCGGTTTATCATTGTTATTTTTTTTTAAATATAGGTTGATTCCTCACAGTATACTCTCTTTACCATGTAGAAGATTGTTTATTATTTTTCTAGGTTGTAGAGCCTTAACGGGTGAGTAGTCGTGCTTTACAAGAAATCTGATTGATTGGTTCATACTGCAATTCTGTGGTTAATAAGCGCTATTAATAACATGCGTTTCTGCTGCCCAACATAACAATACTGAGTTTGGAAAGGATGGGAGGTGGTGTTGACCTGACCAGGATTCACATTGGTGACCTGAAGATCACAGCAGATGATACAGCAAGAGTTTCACTCACTGAGCTATCCTGCCATCAAAGTCAGTGCTATTAGTCACCTGTTTCTGCCGCAGGTGTTTATGAATTAATTTCCTGTTTTTTTCTACAATTTCCCACTTGAAGGTTCTTACAGGCATCGACTCTAGTTTCATTTAAGATCTAATATTCGTTTTGAACTTCTCCCTCCTACGGTCTCACACACTGACCACTTTTTATGGAGGAAACAATTTCTCAGTGCAGCGTTTATTCCCAGAGAGACGTGCCGAGTCTCTTACACATGGGTGACACCCAGGGTTAAATGGCCACAGTGCTTAATTTAAGTCGGTGGTTTCTGGTGCTCAGCACCGGCATGTAATTGTCAACACTGGCACTTATGACAGTCTGCAACATGGTGGCTCAGTTTGTGCAATTTAGAGACGTGCATAACAATAGTTGTTTATGAATTCAAGGTACATCAAAAAGGAATAATAAATGCCACCCAAGCCGTTCTCATAGTTGTTGGGGCCTGGAATAGTCTGAATTGGTACACTTGTAGGAGTGTGATGGTTAGTAGTTGTATTGGTACTGCTATTGGCAGAGCTGGCGGGGGCAATGGATGGTGCAAGCTGCAGTGGCCGCCTGACAAAGCCCTGGCACTTATGATTTTACAAATTAAGCACTGAATGGCCACATACAGAAGTCACACCTTCTATCTTGAAGGTCAGCACTACTGGAACCTCCTCCCACCCTCCATCTTGCTCCAGGCCTCTGTACCCTAGACACCACGGTTCCCCCAAGCACTGTGGGTTTAACTGCTCACCCTGCCCCCTCCAGACATCTCGAGCAGCCCCAACTCAAGTCTTAACATCAAGCCAAGGCATCTTTTTTTACATTCTGATAGTTGCAGTTTTACTTCTCCCAAGATTTGTTGACGTTATTGAATTTTTAAAGTTACTACTCCAAAGCTGTACAAATCTAAGTACAAACGATACAAAACAAACTGGAGTAGAATAACTGCAGCAAAAACAATAGAATGATTAGTGGCGGCGACAGACAGATGGGAGGGGTGTACCTTCAGGGGGGTGTTTGGGGTGTTAACCCCCCTAATAAATGTATTTTCTAATTAAAAGTTGGGGACAGGTAATTCAGTCAGGTATGGTGAGGCGTCTGTCGGATTTCAGCTGCTATTTGTGCATGCAGACATTGACAAAAACACACACACTCTCTCTCACATCTGTTTTGAAAGTCCTCAAAAATTTGGGTCATTTTACAAAATATTGTGTTTCTCTCAGTACTCCTACCAATCTGCATTCTTCTTCCTTTCCACTGCCTTTTAAGCCCCTTTCATGAGCCTTGCTTGTTCTACAAGCAGGGCCACTGGAATTATGCGATTGTGTGGCTGTGGCGATTTTTGCATTATTATAGATTTGCCGCATTTACCAGATAATTCATCATTTGTTGCATAATCTGCAGATTTTAACAAAAAACATTTTGTTCCTACCTCAAACAGTTCAAAAGTTACTAACAACGCTGCGGAAGGCCCCTTGCAAGGTTGACTGGTCACCTTTCTGTTCCTTATTACTATATTTGGGTGTTGAACTGGTACTAATGAGGTGCAACAAATCCTCAAACGTGTTAACAAGTTTAAAAATGACCAAATAATCAAGTAATACTATCACAAAAGTGGCGCGTTATGCCACATAATTTGCCTTTTCTTGCCGCATAATGTACCCAATGCTGCCACATAATTTGACCCTCTTCTGCAGCATAATTCCAGTGGCCCTGCCTATAATGTATTTAAACATTACATGCCAGTCTGATTGTTGGGAAATCTGAAGCTCACCCCCCTTCCTAGTCTTTCTGACCAAGGCACGCCCCTGGGCATTTCCCCAGTTGTCTGGGGCACTTGGTGCCTTGTTTTGAACGCCCAGGGCCGGACTGGGATCGCAAACCAGCCTTGGCAATTACGTCCGACTGGCCGGGGACTGGTGGGAACACTGCTGCTGCACTTTTGTTACTGGGGGCGATTTTGCCGCACTGGAAGGTAGGGAGGGAGGGAGGAAGGTAGAGAGAAAGCAGAAGAAGAAAGAGAGGAGAAAAGGATGGAGAGAGAATGGTTGGATGGAAAGGGAGAGATTGCACGAGTTTGCTCATTTTTGCCGGCGCTGTGTTGGTTCCCCAAACTGGTCCTGCAGAGATGATAGTGTTGGAGCGGTATAGCTTAATTTGTGCAAGTGGCTGCAGGTGGTGGGGACTAGGACTGATTTTTCATCATCAGAATTTTGCCCCGAGGAGGGGACAGAAAGGCAAAACAGGGAAGGAGGAAGAGAAACAGAGAAAGCAGAGATGAAAGAGAGAAAGCAGAGATGAAAGAGAGCCTGTAAGAGTGAGATACGAAGACAGCAAATGTAGGTTGGGGAAGGGAAGAGGCATGTGGTGGAGTCAAGATTTGGCAGCCATGGCACTTGGCAGCCCTTTCATTTGGCAGTGCCAGCAGAGGGCGCTTAAGAAAATGTTGCACCCCTGAACTCATTTTGTGTTGTGTAAATTAAGCTGAGGAGAGCCAGCAGGAGCCACAGAGGCGGGAAAGGGGCAGGGAGGGTGGAATATACCACTGAACTGTTTCTGGCTGCAAACTCCAGACCTGATCATTCCAGTGCTTTAAATGGGCCGGTACTCACCGGTACTGAGTACCGGCACTTCTTTGATTTATCACTCTGAGTACCGGCACTTCTCTACTGCCCTGGAGAGTACCGGTACTCATGACATGAAAAGGTAGGATCATTGGCGGTGCTGGTGAGCAGGAGTGAAACGTGTCTCTGGCAGCTAAGGCGCCGCTTCTGTAGCCCGATCTGAGCCCCAGCTGAGCTATTCAGCAGGGCTCATTTGAATAATGTCGGGTGCTCACCATCACGCTGTGCTTGACAGAGCAGGGCCCATTCAGGCCCTGTGCTGTCAATCACATTCACACTATCTCCTGCAAGCACAGGAATCATGTCAGTTCCCTGGCAGTGGTAATCAGGATACGGCCAGTCCGGCCCTGGTGGAAATTAAAAAAGCCATGGTAGGTGAAGAGAAAAGATGGCTTTTATCATACCTGAGTCTTTTGTGTGTCTGCTATGTTTGTGTGTATGCCTGTTTTTGTAAGAAAAAAATGAAAGAAAGAGAGAGAGAATCTAAACACTCTCAGGAGGTATTTTAAAGAAAATGTGTGGCACTTTGTTTGGACATGTCTGCTCGGCGACAAAGATTCTTAAATAACGTAAAAGGAGGGTTGGTGGGTGGGTGGGTGAGTGGATGAGTGAGTGGATGGATGAGTGAGCAAGGGTGGATGTATAGATGGAAGGATGAATAGATGGATGGATGAGTGAAAGCATGCATGGGTGAAAGAGGGTGGATGATTGGATAAAAGGGTGGATGATGGGTGGATAAGTGAAAAATTGGATGGATGAATGAAAGGTAGGGAGGATGGATGAAAGAGTGGATGATGGATGAGTGAAAGGAGGGATTGAGTGAAAGGGTGGATGGAATAAAGGAGTGAAAGGGTTGATGGATGGATGAGCGAAAGGATTGATGGATGAGGGAAAGGGTGGATAAAGAGAGGGATGAGTGAAAGGATGAATGGATAGGTTTGGAGATGGATGGATGGATGGATAGGTTTGGATATGAAGGGTGGATAGACGGAATGGTGAAAAACTGAATGATTGATGAAAGACTGAATAGACGATAGAATGTAAAGGTTAAATGGTGGACATCAGCAGGTAAATGGTAGGATGAAAGGATGAATGGATAGATTGATGGAAGAGACAAGAGGTATCTTCTGGGGAGGGTCATGATGAGTTGCTTCATGTGCTTGGTGCCATAAGAGCTTTGGTGCGATGTGGGGGTATTTTCAGTTTCTTCCTACTCGCGTGCTCAAAAATATATAGTATTGTGCCAAACAGCAATTAACAGTATGACATTAAGAAGGTGCAACTATTGCAAAAAAGGAAATGTTAACATATTATTGCATTTCTCTTTCATTTTGTGTAATGAGTTAACCTGCTTTGTTTATATAAACACATTTCTCATGTGTTTTGGTATGTGCTGCAACTAATATAGAAGTTGTTAAGTATCATCATGTCTTGCCTTTAGCCCCGCCCCTAGCCCCGCCCCCTCACTACACCTCTACATCATTGTAATGAGTGCCTGCACTTATTTTTTTCCCATTTAAAGCACTGGATCATTCTGATAAAACAGCTACATGGATAGAGCCCCCCATTACCACCACCTCCCTTTAAATCCTAACAGGTCCTCCTGCAAAGTTTGACTGCCTGCTCAGGGCCAGCAGATTTGTCTCCAAATTGGTTAAAAACACTCTAAAATGGACCCGGTGTTACCAGGTGCATGTGGTTATTCTCCATTCTGTGGGAAAACTTGTCATTGCTGGATTTTGGAAGAGGGACACAGGCCAGAATCGAAGAATCCTGCCCACTATCCTTGCACCAATGTATGTTGCACTTGTAATGATGATGGACATGTCACTGAGACTTTTGCGCTGATCCCTAACCCCTGCACTGCCCCCAGGGAACGTGTTCCCTGGCACGCTCTCACGCACGCGCTCATTAGGCCCCTGCGTTGCGTCCTAGCGAAGAGTGCTAAAGCGCCGCCCTCGAGCCGGCCTGCACGCGCGCTCATAAATAAACGTACGAGAGCCGTGCCGGACCGCCGATGAGAGCAGCGAGGGGAACGCCTGGCTAGCGCGCGGGCCACCTGCCTGGGCCTGCAATTCCCAGCCCTGGGCCCCGCTCTCGGCGTGCGCCTCGCGCGTGGACAGCGCAGATGTTCTATGAGGTGCTAGATGAACGTAGCACTAAGTTACTCAGTATGTCCTGTCGTCTGCTCGGACATGGTAATCTTTCAGCCTTTGGATCTCTGCGGATAAGGCTTTTTTTTATTTTTGGCACGAGGTATCTACATGCTGTCGGTCTGTAAGTTGTGAACGATTTCCAAACTCCAGTCCTGTAGGGTTCACAGCAGCAGTACTGGGGCCTGCAGGCTAATTTCTTATTTTTTGGTGGGAGACCTGTTGTGTTGCCTTTCGCCTCGCTACTAGTCAGGTGGGAGAGAAGATTTATTGCCCCTTCATGCTTGACTTTCTTTCACACTCCCTAAAGGGTCCTCCATTGAACCTGCCTCTCACTTTACAAAGGCCTTGTTCTGTTCTAGCAGACTCCTTCCTGTCTTAGGGAGCTGGACATTCAATGTATGAATTGTATTCTACTTCTAGGTTCAAACATCGATAGGTCAGCTCTCAGGGGTCTATGGGACTCACGTATTGCCTGTAGCCCTCAAGGGTCACATACTACTGCAAGCTCACTGAAATGCCATTGGGACTTTCAGTGGATAGCCCCAGAGAGGGCAGCTGGGTTGATGACCGAAAGGCAGGCACCACGCAGTGGTTGTAGAGAAACAGAGACTGGTCCAGATACGTTGACTGATGTATGCCGAGCAGCATGTGTGTGACACATGTTATGTTACGTTACGTAAAGCAATTTATAGAGCGCTCGTATACCCTAAGGTGTCTTGGCGCTTGTAAAAAGCTTGAGCACAGCTGGATGAAGCCCTAAATTAAAATTATTTATTAAAAAAGCTGCATTTTCAGCTCCTTTCTGAAGGCAAGCAGGGAGAGAGAGCAGCCCTGATATGAGGTGGACAAAGCAAACACAAGGAGATGATGGACAGAGTGCTGAAACTTTTCAAACACTCACCCCCAGTCACAGATCTGGGTTGAATCCATCATCATTCTTTAGCTCACTTTGCCACCCCAGTTCAGATATAGCCATATGCAAATCAGTCTTGACCCTGTGCCTCATGGGAACAGTCCAGACCGAACTGCCAACCCATGTCTTCCCTGGACCGGAATCAAGCATCCTTGGCCCGGTTTCAAGCTAACAGCCCTCATCAGCCAGGCTAGCTTGAATCCAGTGGCAAAGTGAGCAAGGGACCCACGTCTGGGCATACCCTGGCAACTTAGGGCGAACAAAGCAAACACAAGGAGATGATGGACGGAGTGCTGAAACTTTTCAAACACTCACCCCCAGTCACAGATCTGGGTTGAATCCATCATCATTCTTTAGCTCACTTTGCCACCCCAGTTCAGACATAGCCATATGCAAATCAGTCTTGACCCTGTGCCTCATGGGAACAGTCTAGACCGAACTGCCAAGCCATGTCTTCCCTGGACCGGAATCAAGCATCCTGGGACCGGTTTCAAGCTAACAACCCTCATCAGCCAGGCTAGCTTGAATCCAGTGGCAAAGTGAGCAAGGGACCCAAGTCTGGGCATACCCTGCCAACTGTTCCCATGAGGCACAGGGTCAAGACTGATTTGCATATGGCCAGGTCTAAACTGGGGTGGCATGGTGAGCAAAAGAATGATGGATTTAACCCAGATCCCTTGACTGGGAGTGAATGTTTTGATTTGTTCTGCATTCCGTCCATCAATTGTGTGTCTTTTGCTTTCTCTCCCTAAGTGCCCCAGGTATGCCCAGACGTGGGTCCTGGGCTCACTGTGCCACTGGAATCAAGCTATCCTGGCTGAAGAGGGATGAAACCCCGAAACCGGTCCTAGGATGCTTGTTTCCGGTCCAGGGAGGACCTGGTTTGGCAGTTCGGGCTGGACTGTTCCCATGAGGCACAGGGTCAAGACTGATTTGCATATGGGCAGGTCTAAACTGGGGTGGCATGGTGAGCAGAAGAATGATGGATTTAACCCAGATCTCTTGACTGGGGGTGAATGTTTTGATTTGTTCTGCATTCCTTCCATCAATTGTGTGTCTTTTGCTTTCTCGCCCTGATATGAGGTGGAAGCAGAGTCCAAGTTTGGGTCATTTCATCCTCTTGAACCTAGAGACCACTGCTTTCTGTGTCCCCATTAATCATAGGTTTCTGCTGGGTTAGTAACATTTGAACACCAGGAGCGGCCCGTGCAGGTAAGAATGGTGGGGCTGGGTGGGGTGTCAACAGATGACAAGGGAAAATAAAATTTAAAAAAAAGAAAACCACTTAACTTCCGCTCTCCGTATCACCAACTCGGCGATGCAGTGAGCGCAAGGTAAGTGGTTTTCTTTTTTTATAATTTTATTTTCCCTTTTTGTCATATGTCGATCCCGCCTCACTGCTCTTACCTGCATGGGCTGCTCCTGTTGAACACTTGTCTCAAGAATTCAGGGCCGATATCATGCAATGCCTTGTAGGCTATGCAGAGCACCATGAATTTTATGTGGTTCCTGACTTAGCCAGTGAAGCCTTCTAATGGCCTGAACAACTAATTGAAATTTGGGAATACCCAAAAGCAGCCTGGCTGCCGCATTTTGCAGAGTTGCAATTTATTCAGATATTGTTCTTGCAAATTTAGGTACAACCCACTGCAATAGTCAATTTTTGACAAAACTAAGGTTGTAATTACGATTTTCTTAGCGCCTTAGGGGATAAAATGGAGAATTTTCTTAATCACCCTCAATGAGGATGAGACCACCAAATTGGAATGATTACCAAAATTCAGCCTGTCATCAATCACGACTCCTAAGTTCTTTGCCTTTTTTACTGGAATTGGGAATGGTCCCATTTCCAGTGGCCAACAGGATGGGGCCCAAAACTGGGGATTATTCCCAAAAAGAATCACCTCGGTCTTTCCCGAGTTTAGCTTTAGGCAATGATTACTCATCCAACCACTGATAGCACGCATGCAATCATGGAACTTAACACCGATGATGTTTACATTATTGAATGCTGACAGCACAATTTGCGTGTCGTTGGCATAAGAGGCAAGGGAGAATTCAAAGGATTGAATCAGCGATGCTAGCTCTGGTATGTAAAGGTTGAACAATTTAGGGCTAAGCGAGGACCCTTGCGGGACCCCGCGTGGAAGAGAAAAAGGTTTAGAGGTGTTCGAGTCCACAGTGACAGTTTGCTCTCTTCCTTCCAAGAACGGGCTCTGAAGGGCAAGTGCCTTCTTCTTACTCCCTAATGCCTCAAGACGTTTGATCAAGACAGTATGGTCAACCGTATCAACGGCCGCTGACATATCTAGGAGAATAAGGGCTGCCGTCCTTATTTGCTCAGTAGCCATGATCAGAGCAGTATCTTTGTGCTGTGTCCAGGTCTGAACCCAAACTTCGTTGGGTCTAGAAGATTGTTATCCTGGATGAACTGCACCAGTTGTTGATTTGTCAGTTTCTCTGCAATTTTTGCAGGAAGTGGTAGGCGATAAATGGGACAATAGTTGGTAGGATCTTCAGGGTTTAGGTCCGTTTTTCCAGAAGAGGAAGAATTGAGGCCTGTCTCCAAAGTGATGGAAAATATCCAGCAAGAAACAGAGTTAAAGATGCTGGTTAAGTTAGTAGCTATTGGACATGGGATCAGTTTTTTCACCGAAGGTGGATATGGGTCTGATGGAGACCCTGATTTGGTAGAGTGAATCAGCCTATCACCTGGGCAGGTGTGACAGGAGAATTCAAGAAGAGTTGTTTGTTCAAGGTCATCCTGAGTATTTATTTTGTTATCAGTGGCGGGATTTTTGTAGGTATCTTCCCTAGAGGCTAGATTTTTATTGGTGACGGACTTCAGATACATTTGGTTGCCCTTGTCACAAAAACATCCCTTCCCAACTTGGATATGAACAGCAAGAAATCAAAACATCACTCGGAAAATTACTCATTTATATCTGTTGGGATCCACCAGTGGCTGGTATTATGGTTCCTTTGATGTCCTTCCCAGTTCAAGAGTCACACTTGAAGGGTGTCAAACATTTTCTGCTTGGAGATCAGCCTTTTATGACCCACTATCATTTTGATTGGTTGCATGTCTCTTTAGGCTGGCATTATGGGCTGGTTTCAATCTCTATTGCTGAATGGCCTGAGTGTCTAGGAGGGGTGGTTGCCAGTGAGGAATCACTGGAATACAGTCTCTGACAGCTCGGCCAAAGATAAGACTATCAGACTCACGGTGCATATTGCTATGTAGGAAGCTGTGTATTGCCCAGTCAGAGGCTCCAACTTGTTACACATTAATCTTCAAGATTTGTTTAATAGTTCTCACCAAATGTTCAAAGTCACCATTCGCCTGAGGCCATCAATGTGTTCTTTCTAATAATATATGCGAAGTTGGTCCAGACATGAACAGAAGCCATACCTTTGAAACAGGGTCCATTGTCCATCTTGATCAGATGCAATAAGCTATACGTCATCAGAACGTTCTGCAGTTTAGGTCTCATGCTGCTGAATAATGTTAATCATAAATCTCTCCATCTGGGTATTTTGTGTATTGATGCATCATTACTCACAGGTATCGTCAGTTGGACAACGTGAAAAAGTCTGAACAGATGGATGACCATGCTATATTGGACCTCCTCAGTTATGGCATGTACTGGTCAGTGTCCTCTTCCAGCGGACTGGCACAATTGGCAGTTGTGGACAAGGTCTTCCACCAGCATGTCTACTTCCGGAATGACACATTGTCCCACAAACATGTGTAGTGTCTTGTAAATAAAAGAATGCTGGATCTCTTTTGGTTCCTATTGTACACCGTAGGCCTGTGATGTAAGCTTTGGAGGGATGAGTTGAAGGCAGGCTTAGAATGTTGAGTTCTGACTTGCATTTAACGGAATAAAGACATGTAAAACTACTCTCTGTGTGTGGTGTGATTACTGGCGAGTGCCTGGGCTGGTAGGACGCTACAACTGGTAAGATAGGGGATGCAAAGCCCAAACACTAAAAGCGCTTTTCCAGAGAGTTTGCCGTGGTCCAGCAAACTGCCTGTGCATGCCACGTGTGCTGCAGTCAAAGTGCAGAATCGACGCTGGCACTGGTGGAGTCTCGGCGCAATGCCAGCCTGTGTAAAATGCTTGAAGATAAAGCGACATACAAAGTCTACATGTCGGAGGCCAGGAACTCAGTGAGACGGTCGCAAATAAAATGTACTATGCCAGTTTGCAAATTAATGCTATACACTATACCGAGTAAGAACATTAAAGGCGGATGCCACCAGGTTACGAAAGCAGCGCACAACCGTAGTCCAGTACAAGTCAAACTCAAATTCATGTGTTTTGAAACAGAGGTTAACCAGGTGTTTGTGAAGAAACGTTTAAGCACAATGCTGACCAAATATAACGTTATCTGCTTTCATGGACTAGTAAAATACAAGGTTTATCTACTTACCAAAACCATTAACGAATCATCGTGCCACAACATGCTGCGAAGCGCCCCCAGAAGAACAGTCAGGTTGTGTTTGACAGCTGCGCGACAACTACCAAAGCAGCTGCACAGGGGCTCCAAACAGCTCTCTAGACTGCCATCAAGTAGAGAGCTCTGATTGAGAGCCAGGGTGAAATCCAAGCTCCAGAAGTCATTAAGGCTGACCCTGAAGCCAGCAGAAAACAAGGTGCTAGACAAACTCTGCCTGATCAATTTCTACATGAAGCACCTGAGAGACCACTCGACTGTCCACAAATGTGTATACGGCTGCTACATTCTTAAAACCCCGATCTGCATTTGATCATGCAAAAAACCACAATATTGGCAATAGATGGACTGCATGGATAGAGATTTTTGAAGATTTCATAGATGAAAAAGATGATAAAAATATTATAAAGTATCTGAGGAACATGGCTGGTGAAGGAGTGAAAGAAGACATGAAAAAGATACCACACGAAGGTGAAAAGACGTATGATCAAATAAAAACAGCCTTGAATGTCAAGTTTAATCCAGTGCCAAATGTAGATTATGAAAGATACATATTCAGTCAAGAACATCAGAGGCCATGTGAAACCATTGATGAGTTTGTTGAGAGACTGGTTGTGGTGGTGAAGCACTGTAAATTCAAAGAATTTTATGATGAGGAAGGTACCCGCCTCAGAGTAATCAATGGATATCTGTCGGATTCCTTTCGATGACAAATGCTGAAGGAAACTCTAAGCTTAGAACAAGTCCTCAAGGCTGCTCGCACTGAAGAGTGTGCTGATCGTCAAGCGACTGGCATGGAGGCCAGAGGCGCCCACAGTGCGTCAGTCATGGGCATGAAAAGTAAGCCAAAGTACAAGGCTGAGGAACTCAAGGCCATGTCTCCACAGAAAAAGAAAACATGTTACAGATGTGGAATGTTGTTTCCACACAAAGGTAAATGTCCCGCCATTGGACAGATATGCATCAGCTGTGGTATAATGAACCATTTTGTGACAACTTGCAAGTGAAGAGAAAACTGCGTCACTGAAGCAAATCAACACCAAATGAAGTCGAACGTCATCTAAATCATCGACAAAGAGTTCCTCAGTATCAGTTTCCAGTGAAAGTGACAATGACAATTGTACAATGTCGATGTTTACTTCAGAAAGGCATGCACATGTGAGACTAGTTGAATGAGAGGAAAAACTCAAAGTGAAGAAAAATCGACATAAAAGCACCAAAAACATTCAAACATTGCCCGAATATCACTCTAAAGATAAATGGGTGTTCGATACCATTCATAATTGACAGTGGTGCGTCGATAAATATCATGTCTGACGAGGTATATCAAGAATTATCTCAGTTGCCACAACTTATGAAGCCAAAGATTAAAGTATACACATGGGCTTCCTCAACACCCTTAGAATGTCATGTTTCGTTTGTAGCCATGATGAAGCATAAGAAAACTGTGGTACAAGTGCCCATTCATGCACTTCAAGGAACAGCTTCAAGTGCCTTTGCTGAGTTTCAACACTGCTGCTAATATGGGGCTAATATCAGTGAACTACAATATGAATGCTCACCATGAATTTGTAAGTCAATTTTCTTCATTATTTTATTGGTTAGGAAAACTCAAAACAATGAAAGTAAAGTAACATATAAAAGAGGATGTTCGTCATGTTGCTCAAAAACACAGACAAATTGCATTTCACTTGCAAAAAGCTGTTGAAAAGGAACTTAATTTGTTGCTTAAACGTGGCATCATTGAATGCTCCACTGGTTCCACACCATGGGTCTCTACCATTGCAGTAGTGCTTAAAAGAGACAGTGAAGGAGCTGTACGCTTATGCGTTGACATGCGGCAGGCCAATAAGGCAAATGAGCGAGAGAGACATCCAGGTCCACACATTGCTGATATGGTAACTCAACTGAATGGTGCGAAGTTCTTCTCTCGACTCAACTTAAATAAAGGATATCACCAATTGGAACTTGAAGAAAAATCCAGGTACATTACAACCTTTTCTATGCATATTGGTCTGTTTTGCTATAAGCGATTGAGTTTTGGTGTATCCTCTGCTGCAGGAATTTTCCAAGATGTCATTCGACGCATCATACAGCTTGTATGAAATGCATTTAACTATAGTGATGACATTGGTTTTCAGAGCCACACAGAAAGATAATGACAAAGTTCTCATGCAAGCATGTTGTTTGCTGAATGATGCAGGCTTAACACTGAATGCTGATAAATGTGAATTCCACAAGAAAAGCTTAAAAGTCTTTGGCCATGTCTTTTCTGGTGGGGGTATGAAACCTGATCCAGCTAAAGTGCTAGCACTGCCTACTGCAAATCCCCCACAAGAATTTTCTATCTTACGATCATTTCTTGGAATAGCCAGTTACTGTTCTGTTCTAGATACATACAAGGCTTTGCCATGGTCAGTGCACCATTAAGAGAACTGATGAAAATGAATGTGTCTTTTCATTGGTCAAGTGAATGTGAGAAGAGCTTCCAAAAAATCAAGCAAGCTATTGAGAGTGTCACGGAATGGCCTACTTTGATCCTAATCTTCATACAGACTTTGTAGTTGGCACTAGCCCTGTCGGGTTAGGTGCGATCCTTACACAGCTCAATGGACAGCCATATGCTCAGAGACGTATCATAGCATACGCCAGTAACAGCCTGTCACAAACAGAAAGTGCTTACTCGTAACCTGAGAAAGAAAGTTTGCCAGTGGTTTGGGCTTGCGAATATTTCCATGTGTTCTTGAACGGTGATCATCAAGCACTGTTGGCGATATTTGGCAATCCTAAAGCCAAAATGCCTCCTCGAATTGAATATTGGGGATAGAGGTTATAAGAATACAACTATACAATTCTTCATCGTCCAGAGAAAGATCAGAATCCTGCTGATTATTTTTCAAGAGTGCCATTCCAACGCAGAGGCCTTCATCAATTTTATTGTGAAATCAGGCACACCAGCTGCCATGTCTTTAGAACAAATTGTCAATGCCATGTGCCAAGATAGTGAGATGTTAAAGTTAAAAGACATTACTACTCATCAATCGTGGAACCAGCACTCTAGACCTCTCACTAATAACAGTGAATATTTAAAATTCAAAAATGTAAGAGATGAACTTTCAGTGACTCAAGAAGGCCTCATTCTGCGAAGTACATAAATGGTTATTCCCAATTTCCATTGGTAGAAGACCTTTCATCCACTACACATGAAAAGGTTATTTAAAGATTAGATGGCATTTTTGCAGCAAAGGGTGTACCTGCAATCTTAAATCTGATAACGGCCCACCTTTTAATAGTCGAGAATTCAAAGTCTTTCTAAATCACCTCAATAGAAAGCATCAAAAAAACACTCCTCAGTGGCCCCAGGCCATTGGCCTAGCAGAACGGTTCATGAGTACTCTAAAGAAAGCTGTTGAGCATGCTGCATTGAAGAAGATTGACCTTAAAGTTGTTTTAAACACTACTATCCGAGCTTACCTTTCGACTCCTTACTCAACGACAGGAGAAAGTCCTGCGACTATCATGTTTGGAAGAGCCATGATGACCCCAATAGACCAACCTCAGATCCAAGAATGAGAAAGATATTCGTACTACGGACTTTGGTCACAAACAGAAAATGAGAATATATGCTGACAGACTACGTCATGTGAAAGATGCTACTTTTACAAGAGGAGATCCAGTGCTTGTCAGACAATCCAGAAAAAGAAAGTCTGATGCTCCTTTTGAGGCTGAACCATTTACCATCACTAACACCAAAGGACACAAGATGACTGCCCAGGGAAGTCACTTACGAGAGATTCCTCTCATTTTTGACATGTGGCCCATCACTCTTCAATCATCAATGTCAATGTAGAGACTGGGTCCTGACAGACTGTTGATAACTTTGTGTCTGCTGATGATTCCATCTCACCTGTGCAGATCACTGATACTTCGACTGCCAGCTCCTGGTTTCCAGTGACCCGATCAGGATGTGTGATTCAGGTGCCACGTCAATTCATTGAAGAATTATAATTGTCTACATATCTGTGATCACCTGTGTAGGAAGGTGGAATCTGACTATATGGTTGCCCCCACTTTTTTTTATGGTGTTTTGCTGGTTTATGACTTAGTTGGACTGGGATCCTGCTATTCAGGGCCCCAGTCTATCTGCTTTCTCTGTAAAAGGTTTCCATGTGCCTTAGGCACATCTCTGATTGGAATCTGGAGTGCCCTTATAAGTCTCTAGTATATGGTATACTATGTACCAAGGGCATAGGTACCTCAGAGGCCTGCCAGGGGCTGCAGCATGTATTATGCCACCCCTGGAAGGCCATCCAAACTGACACCACAGGTCTGCTACTGCAGCCTGGGTAAGGTGGTGCATGCACCCCTTACTGTGATATAGGTTACCTATATCACTAAATACATACACACATATAAACCTATAAGTCACTCCTAAGGCAGGCCTTATCAATCCTAAAGGCAGAGTGCATGGTTCCTATGTGAGAGGGTGCCCCTGCATGAGCAGGGCCCCTCTGCAGCGTTCGGAGACCATCTCTGATGCTGTTTGTAGTGCAGCCTGACCATATACTCTTAAGCGCATTATATCCTCGCGGTAAAATGCTAACTTTGGAATGGCTGCACCTAAACATGTCGTGTTTGGTGTCAAACATCTTGGAATACTACCCCCCGCCAATCCTGGCGGCGGGGGTAGCATTCCACCCTTCTAGAGGGAAAGACATGTTAACTCTGGCTTACCCGGTAACTTCTTTCTGAAGCCCTGGCATCACAAAATGGATGCTGCTGCCACAGACACAAGTCTGGCCTCCTGCTGCTGGACGAAACTCCGGCAGGGGAGGCCTGGACAATAGGTTTCCTGTTGCAGGGAGGTGTGACCACCTCCCCAGACAGGATAATGTGTATTGGGGCTGGGTGGGTGCACTCTTAGAGTGCTTTGAAGTCCTGCACTGGGGAGCAAAAGGCTCCTCTGTGCATATGCCAGTTCAAACCAGCTCAGGGGCTACCTGCCCCTGCTCTGGCGTGAAACTGGACAAAGGGAAGTGGGTGTAGCCACCCCTCCCTTGACCCTCCCATAGGTGGGGTCATAGAGTTAGTCCCTCCCTGTTTTACTGGTTAAAATGGGGAACCCTTGCCACAGCAAGATTATACCTGGACGAAACTCTGAAACAGAATCCTGGACCTTCGACGCTCTACTCACGATTAGAGGACTGAAGAATCTCCCTTGGGGTCAAGGAGTGACTCCCCTGCTTGGCAGGCACCAAAGAAGCATCTGTCCGGTTCGCATCACTGAAGCTCCCGTCGGACGCCGAAGTCATCGCATCACCAGAGGTGGATTCTCAGACTTCCCCGAGGCTACCCTGAGTCCCCAGCAAAGCTGAGGCCCGTGGCTATCGTGGGTAACGTGAGACCGTGACCCCTGGACACCGAGCACACTTGCAAGTGCACCATCTTCTGGGTCTCCCAAGAAGTCGTGCTTTGGGCTCCGAGTAGCCCTAGCCTCCAGCACCACCTGCACTGAAGATCACTGGCCCCCACTCCACGAGTGTCCTGTAAGCCAGCTCCACGTGCGGCGTCACGAGGCTCCTTCGCGGTCGCTAGCCCGTTGGCTAGTAGCCCTTACCGAAGGCCAATCTTTTCTTTACTTGGCAGTCTGGTTGCTCCAGGCCTGCCCTCACTTACCCTTGCTGGGTGAGTTCCCCAGACCTTGCTGGTCTGCACCATCGACGATCTTCAGCTACATCGAGACTTGCCGTTGCCAAGGCTTGTTGGGTCCAATCTGGTCGCCGACACCGCAGCACTCGACAGACATCGTGTACCAGCCCGAATCCTGCTCCTGGTCGCCGACAACGCCTCCTGGACCTCGTGGCTGCAGAAACGAGACGACCGTCAACGCACCTGAAGCACTCGACATCGGTGGGCATCTGTCCATCGCCTCCCTGGTCACTGGCTAGTGACCCAGACTCTGTCCCCTCTGCTTTCAGGTTCTTCAGAACTCCGATCCACTCTTGGATCCACCCGGACACTTTTCTCCTGGTCGCCAGCAGCACTTTGCAGCAGATCGCCATAAGAACCGACGACGAAACCCGACCCGAAAGGCACCTATGCACCCGGCTTCCCTGGGTGAGGTAACACGAGTACTCCGGTGCTCCCGTGGGTAGAGACTCTTCAAAGTCCTAGATCTCAAAGGGTTTTGTCCTAGTCCTCTTTTAAGTGTCCCTTTCCTCTATTTTCCCGATCCCGACTTTCTCCATAGAAGTTAACGGCGTATCGCGGTTGTGTATTTACACTGCACGCGTCTCCCGTGGGTCCCCTGTGTCACTACCTTGGGTGGTTCCTTGTGGTCCAAGCACTTCTAGAGGCTCTAGGCCTAGTGTCTAGTTCAGTCGTGGTTCGCATACCACTTTATTGGTATATGGTTTGGTACGCCCCTAGGGCCCAAACGTGTATTTGTGCTATTACTGTGATTTAAGATCTTATGACCTATGTACTTCGAACTCTAGCCTCATAAAGAGACTAGAGGGGTGTGTTTAGTAATAAATACATATATTTTGAATATATACCTGGTGTGGTGCTCTTTCGTTTGGTCACTCAAGAGATTATAGACTGGTAAAACAAGCTGCTTTACATTCCTTCAAGACTTAGCCTGAAGGCTGCTCTCCACAGCTACCACTAGGATAGCTTTCAATAAGGTTGTCTTTAACCTACCTACCATAAGAGTCGATTTGGACTGGTGCAAGGTGCCCACTATAATTAGTGGACAGCATATGCCAGGCCAACTTCTCACATTGGTGTGCAGCGTGTGGGATTCCAGCTTGCTATTGTTTTACCAGATAATCTCAATTGAATTGATCAACTGAAAACCACTAAAGGTACCTAAGGTACATATAATTTAAGCTTAGAATATCAGTAAGTTCTACTGAACTTAGAGTTGTGTGTTAAGGGATAGCACAACCCTTTCTACAACTCAAGAGAGTTTAGTAGGCCACACTAGAGTAGGTAGTGCATACACCACACCACACTAGTAATGTCTTTAAAAGCAGGATCCAGAGATGCCCTGCAGGAAGCCATTGAGCTTCCCCCCTCCAAGTATGACACACTCCCATTCTTGGAACTGAGAGCTTTGTGTAACGTGAGGAAATTAAGGATAGGCCAAAGTCCCACCACCCAACACCTCCAGGAGTTGTTGGTGGCTTATGATCTTAGTAAGTCCTCAGAGACTGAAGGGGTAGGAGCAGAGGGTGGGCCAGCAGATGAGGAAGGGGCCAGGGGTACTACTACCCCCAGCCCCCTCTGAAACTGACCAGGAGGGTGACAATGACCCTGACCTGGAAAACCCAATCCCTTCTGGGGAAGATGAAGATGAGGATCTGGAGAACCACACCTTTGTCCCCCAGGAAGGATTATGAGTGTGCACAGAAAGTCTAGGTCTCCTTCTCAGGAGTCTAACCACTCTGGCACCTCAATAGGGAGCTCTGTTTCTTCTCACAGGAGGGAATCCTCTCATGAGAGAAGAAATAGACTGGTCCAGTATGAGGAAACTCAACTAGAGATCAGGAAGAAGCAATTGGCTTTAGATAGAGAATCCCTAGATCTCCTTAGAGAGAGAAGAAAGTTGGGACTAGAGTCCCATGGTGGCAGCAATATCCCTAGAGATAGGGAAAGGTCTTATGACCATAGAAACCTAAACAAGATTGTCCCTCCCTACCAGAGTGGGGATGACATCCACAAATGGATAACTGCACTGGAGAGGGCCTGTAAAGTTCAGAAGGTCCCCCAGAGGCAGTGGGCAGCAATCTTGTGGCTCTCCTTTGCAGACAAAGGTAGAGACAAGCTCCTCACTGTAAGAGAAGAGGATGCTGACAATTACACAGTCTTGAAGAGTGCTCTGATAGATGGGTTTGGCCTAACCACTGAACAGTATAGGTTGAAGTTCAGAGACACCCAAAAAGCTCAGACTCAAGACTGGGTTGATTTTGTAGATTGTGCTACAAAGGCTCTGGAAGGTTGGATACATGGCAACAAAGTGCATGACTTTTTAGGATTGTACAATTTGATTATGAGGGAGCAGATCCTTAATAATTGTCAAAACCAGCTTTTGCACCAGTATCTGGTGGACTCTGATCTGACCTCTCCCCAAGAATTGGGAAAGAAGGCAGACAAATGGGTCAGAACCAGAGTAAAAACTAGAAATCAGGGTGGTGACCAGAAGAAAGATTCTACTAAGTCCCAAGAGAAAGGTGGGGATAAATCTAAGGATAAGTCCCCTACAGGGCCCCAAAATTCCTCTTCTGGGGGTGGGTCCCAAACTCCTTCCTCTCCTGAAAAGAAACCATATTGCCATGTCTGTAAAAGCCTGGGCACTGGAAAACTGATCCCAGTTGCCCCAGGATTGGCAATAAAGAAAATGTTCCTCCCACAACTACTACCACCCCTCCTGGTACTACCAGTAGTAATCCTCCAGTTGGGAGTAGTGCACCCAAAAAGTTAGGTGCTTTTGCAAGAGGAACAGAGGTGGGCCCTAGTTTAGACAGGGACCCCTCAACAGACTCCTCTGACTCTGATGGTGGTATAGGATTTGCCACCTTTACCATGGGTCCCATAGCATTGGGCAGGTACAGACTGGAGCCAATGATTAATGGTCAGAAAGCTGTGGCATTTAGGGACACAGGGGCTAGTGTCACCATGGTGGCAGGGAAACTAGTCCCCCTCACCAGCTTTTACCTGAGTTTAAATACCAGGTGACCAACATTGATGGTGTCAGAACAGATCACCCCATGGCCATAGTCAATCTCAGCTGGGAGGGGGTCACAGGCCCAAAAGAGTGGCAGTGTCCCCAACCCTACCTGTAGATTGCCTGATGGGCAATGATTTGGAAATTTCAGCCTGGGCTGAAGTTGAACACCAAACCCATCTTAGGATGTTGGGCGTCCCTGCAAAGGTTAGTGGGGCTGTGATGGCCACAGCCCCAGCCCAAGAATTTGGAGAGATGGAGCCTGAAAGAATGGCCCACTCTCCCCCAAAAGAGAGCACAAGGGTTGAAGAAAAGTCTTCTTCCCCCAGACAGTAGGTAAGGGTCAGCCTCCTCAGGGAACTGACCCTACCCCTAGTGAAGGAACTGCCACAGAGGTAGTCAGGTCTGGCCTGGCCACACCCCTGATGGCAGAGGACCCTTCCAAGGTGGTACCCAGTCTGGAGCAGGTAACCTGCCCCTCTCTACCCTGCCTCAGTCAGCCCAGGGCTGCAGAGGTCAGGGAGGTCAGTGGACCCCCCGGGCCCCCTGTCCAGAGGAAGCCCCCCATCAGCAGATTAGGGGCACCCAGTCTAGTAGCCCTAGCCAGGTGAAAATTCCTCTACACACTGAGGGATCCCCCATACCTTTATGTAGGGACCTCCCCAGAAGGACTCTGGTAGGCAAGGGCAAACCTGGGACCAGAAGGTTCCAAACCTGCCATGTCCCTCCAGTGTTCCATCCAAAGGGACCCAACCCCCAGCTGTAGGCAGCCAAAGGTTGACCCTTAGAGCAAAGTGCAACTCAGTCATGGAAAGACAGGCATACATGGTGACCAGTGATCTGAGGAAGCTGAGGCCAACATTCCTAGGGCCTCACTTCCCTACTCAGACACCTCACCAGCCTTGTACTTTACCTAAGCACACCAGAGGTAGTGATTCCCCATGGTGGAGACCCTCTCATACCCTTAGGGTGAGGGATTGCTTAGTGGACCATAACATAGGGGGCAACCATGCTAGTGCAGGTGCTTCCTTATATGGCCACTTAGTCAATATAGGCTCAACTGGCCAAGGTTAGCCTTATCTCCTTTCGTTTGGGGGGGTTATGTAGGAAGGTGGAATCTGACTATATGGTTGCCCCCACTTTTTTTATGGTGTTTTGCTGGTTTATGACTTAGTTGGACTGGGATCCTGCTATTCAGGGCCCCAGTCTATCTGCTTTCTCTGTAAAAGGTTTCCATGTGCCTTAGGCACATCTCTGATTGGAATCTGGAGTGCCCTTATAAGTCTCTAGTATATGGTATACTATGTACCAAGGGCATAGGTACCTCAGAGAGCCTGCCAGGGGCTGCAGCATGTATTATGCCACCCCTGGAAGGCCATCCAAACTGACACCACAGGTCTGCTACTGCAGCCTGGGTAAGGTGGTGCATGCACCCCTTACTGTGATATAGGTTACCTATATCACTAAATACATACACACATATAAACCTATAAGTCACTCCTAAGGCAGGCCTTATCAATCCTAAAGGCAGAGTGCATGGTTCCTATGTGAGAGGGTGCCCCTGCATGAGCAGGGCCCCTCTGCAGCGTTCGGAGACCATCTCTGATGCTGTTTGTAGTGCAGCCTGACCATATACTCTTAAGCGCATTATATCCTCGCGGTAAAATGCTAACTTTGGAATGGCTGCACCTAAACATGTCGTGTTTGGTGTCAAACATCTTGGAATACTACCCCCCGCCAATCCTGGCGGCGGGGGTAGCATTCCACCCTTCTAGAGGGAAAGACATGTTAACTCTGGCTTACCCGGTAACTTCTTTCTGAAGCCCTGGCATCACAAAATGGATGCTGCTGCCACAGACACAAGTCTGGCCTCCTGCTGCTGGACGAAACTCCGGCAGGGGAGGCCTGGACAATAGGTTTCCTGTTGCAGGGAGGTGTGACCACCTCCCCAGACAGGATAATGTGTATTGGGGCTGGGTGGGTGCACTCTTAGAGTGCTTTGAAGTCCTGCACTGGGGGAGCAAAAGGCTCCTCTGTGCATATGCCAGTTCAAACCAGCTCAGGGGCTACCTGCCCCTGCTCTGGCGTGAAACTGGACAAAGGGAAGTGGGTGTAGCCACCCCTCCCTTGACCCTCCCATAGGTGGGGTCATAGAGTTAGTCCCTCCCTGTTTTACTGGTTAAAATGGGGAACCCTTGCCACAGCAAGATTATACCTGGACGAAACTCTGAAACAGAATCCTGGACCTTCGACGCTCTACTCACGATTAGAGGACTGAAGAATCTCCCTTGGGGTCAAGGAGTGACTCCCCTGCTTGGCAGGCACCAAAGAAGCATCTGTCCGGTTCGCATCACTGAAGCTCCCGTCGGACGCCGAAGTCATCGCATCACCAGAGGTGGATTCTCAGACTTCCCCGAGGCTACCCTGAGTCCCCAGCAAAGCTGAGGCCCGTGGCTATCGTGGGTAACGTGAGACCGTGACCCCTGGACACCGAGCACACTTGCAAGTGCACCATCTTCTGGGTCTCCCAAGAAGTCGTGCTTTGGGCTCCGAGTAGCCCTAGCCTCCAGCACCACCTGCACTGAAGATCACTGGCCCCCACTCCACGAGTGTCCTGTAAGCCAGCTCCACGTGCGGCGTCACGAGGCTCCTTCGCGGTCGCTAGCCCGTTGGCTAGTAGCCCTTACCGAAGGCCAATCTTTTCTTTACTTGGCAGTCTGGTTGCTCCAGGCCTGCCCTCACTTACCCTTGCTGGGTGAGTTCCCCAGACCTTGCTGGTCTGCACCATCGACGATCTTCAGCTACATCGAGACTTGCCGTTGCCAAGGCTTGTTGGGTCCAATCTGGTCGCCGACACCGCAGCACTCGACAGACATCGTGTACCAGCCCGAATCCTGCTCCTGGTCGCCGACAACGCCTCCTGGACCTCGTGGCTGCAGAAACGAGACGACCGTCAACGCACCTGAAGCACTCGACATCGGTGGGCATCTGTCCATCGCCTCCCTGGTCACTGGCTAGTGACCCAGACTCTGTCCCCTCTGCTTTCAGGTTCTTCAGAACTCCGATCCACTCTTGGATCCACCCGGACACTTTTCTCCTGGTCGCCAGCAGCACTTTGCAGCAGATCGCCATAAGAACCGACGACGAAACCCGACCCCGAAAGGCACCTATGCACCCGGCTTCCTGGGTGAGGTAACACGAGTACTCCGGTGCTCCCGTGGGTAGAGACTCTTCAAAGTCCTAGATCTCAAAGGGTTTTGTCCTAGTCCTCTTTTAAGTGTCCCTTTCCTCTATTTTCCCGATCCCGACTTTCTCCATAGAAGTTAACGGCGTATCGCGGTTGTGTATTTACACTGCACGCGTCTCCCGTGGGTCCCCTGTGTCACTACCTTGGGTGGTTCCTTGTGGTCCAAGCACTTCTAGAGGCTCTAGGCCTAGTGTCTAGTTCAGTCGTGGTTCGCATACCACTTTATTGGTATATGGTTTGGTACGCCCCTAGGGCCCAAACGTGTATTTGTGCTATTACTGTGATTTAAGATCTTATAACCTATGTACTTGAACTCTAGCCTCATAAAGAGACTAGAGGGGTGTGTTTAGTAATAAATACATATATTTTGAATATATACCTGGTGTGGTGCTCTTTCGTTTGGTCACTCAAGAGATTATAGACTGGTAAAACAAGCTGCTTTACATTCCTTCAAGACTTAGCCTGAAGGCTGCTCTCCACAGCTACCACTAGGATAGCTTTCAATAAGGTTGTCTTTAACCTACCTACCATAAGAGTCGATTTGGACTGGTGCAAGGTGCCCACTATAATTAGTGGACAGCATATGCCAGGCCAACTTCTCACAACCTGTGTGTTTATGCATGTAGTTATTCCTGTATTTATTTATCTATTTTGAAAAAGTTATAACTTTTTATTTAACAAAGCGGGAGAATCAGCGTCCTGTAGATAAACGAACGCTGGAACTCTTTTGGTTCCTACTGTGCACCGTAGGCCTGTGATGTAAGCATTGGAGGGATGAGTTGAAGGCAGGATTAGAATGTTGAATTCTGTTTTACACAAAGCAGAATAAAGACGTGTAAAAATACCCTCCGTGTGTGGCATGATTATTGGTGAGTACCTGGGCTGGTAGGACGCTACAACGTGCTCTCATTCTGGCAATCCTTTGGTGACCTTGTTTCCCCTCTGGAGAAGGCCCTCTGCCGTTATACCTAGCTCATGTCCGATTCTCCAGAATGTCAACAGCCTTCCACTTGTCTCCTTGAATGCTGGCTGCTGTCCATTATAAGAACTCATTTGCCTTAACGGCTGTTACTATGTAATTTGCTGTGGGGGTGTCTGTTCTTATATGATCTATCTACAAATAAGATGAGGAATGTTTCTTGCTCTTCGGGATCTGCCATGCATGCTTGTTTATCCTGTTCATGTAAGAGTATTTGTGGGGTTCTCAGCATGTATCCCCCCTCCTCCGTGCAGCTGTGTCCCTTGTTTTACCCAGGCAAACTCTTGCAAATGATTTTGTGAGCCACAGTTTGAGAAGTCTATGACTTGTGCCAGAAACACTCTCATTGCTTGATGTTCTCCTTCAGAGTAGCCACATCCTTTTCTCTTATCGTTATTACTTTTACTGTGTTATGAAGCGTTTCTGCCTTGATGGTTCTGGGCTCAGCTTGGGCACACTCAACCTGCTCTGCCCTTACATTTGAAAGTTCATGCGATCTTCCTGGGGTGAGGATAATGTCAAGCATTAAGTGTGGCTCTTGGAGGATTAGGCATTGCAATACTGACGAATGACAACCTTGTGCCCTCACCTCTTTGACAGGGTTACCATCTGTCCATGTGCTGGTGAGTTTTTGTAGGTGAGCATAAAAGGTGTCAATTTATTCGCTTTCTGTGATGGGTACTTATTGGGTGATAATGCAATGTTCTCATGACATCCCCAGGAAGCGTTGGGACAGAGGAAGTTACCTTGAAAAACAAAAGTAGATTAGACGAGGAAGAAGGACTACCAGAGTGAAAAGAAGAAAGGAAGAGGCAGACTAAGGAGGAAAGAGAATGGAAGATAGAGAGAAAGGATATAGTATTTGAAGAAAGAGAAGACAGACTTGGAGACGGAAAGAAGAAGGTATAAAAGGACTACCAGGGTTGTGTCACTCGCTTCCCAGGATCACTACATAACAGAAAGTCCAGAATCCGGAAGAGGAACCACAGAGGACACGCTGCCCAGGAGAACATTGCCAGGGACATATTAAGAGAAGCTGAGGAGCTGCAGATTGTAGTTCTACTTCACTGGAGGACGTCAGAGCCCTGGAAGTGAGCTGCACCAGACAGCAGAGGATGCCAAGCATACCAAGACTGCACCAGGTGAGGAGGACGTGCTGGAGACCCCATACTTTTGGAAACCAGCTCTCCATCCTTGACGCTTCAGGTTCCACATGGCTCCAAGGAAGGCCCGTGGCATTCACAGGTGTGTGGAGACGGACAGGGTATGTCTCTAATGTTGGGACTTTAATTTGAAATGGGGGGGTTAGAATTTTTGGATCTTTTTGGGCGCAGAAATTCCTGATGACCACAAAAAAATGGACTACAGTGAAAAAGCGGTACAGGGCTCCTGAATTATTTAAGTAAGGAGCCCATATCCTGTGCTTACTAAGCAAAAAACATATAGCCAGGCCACTGAGGCATTTATTTTTAGGCTTCTTGAGAGGAAGCAGCAGCACACTTGTTTGTTTAACAAGAGAGTGGGATGAATCCTGCTCCTTCCTGAGCCTGGCATCCCAGACCTGGTCTCATGGTGTTTTTAGGTGCAGCATTAGCAGATAGTCATGAAGTTGAGTAGTTTGGAACTCCAGACATCGAGCTACTCTCACACAGTCTGCAAGCTACTAATAGCTCGTGATGGAGGTGTTGGAGAAGCCTGGTAGAAAAGGTCTTAACGCCAGGTAGAGACAGTGGGAACAAGCAGGGGATAGGGAACAAAAAAACAAGAACACCATACGAACAGAAGAGTAGAAAGCTTTGTCCAATGCATTTTTGGGAGAGGTTTTTATTTTACTTATACTTGTCTTTTCTATTCCTAGGAACTTGTCAGTGGAGTGGATAATAGAAATAAAGATACAAATGACACTGTTTAAGAATACTTACATATCTTGATGCGGAGTACAACACAGTTGAGGGCCATACATGTTGGAAGTCTTGACCAAGCTGGGCTTCGGCCCCCGCTTTTTGGCTTGGGTACTACTTTTATACACTACTACTCTGACTTAGGTGACGGTCAACCGTGGTGCATCTTTGATGTTCCATCTACAGTGCGGCACACAACAGGGCTGCCCACTCTCCCCTCTCATATTTGCCCTAGTTCTGGAGCTGTTAGCGGCATGGATCAGGCATGACCCCCCTGATTCGAGGACTAAAATGGAAGGACGACTGGGAGGACCGAATCTCCCTTTACGGAGATGACATCCTGCTGTATATATCTGACCCAGTCCCTACCCTTGACAGAATAATGCACATCCTTACCCTGTTCCTCTGCTTCTTGGGATATACTATCAATTGGGAAAAATCTCACATTTATCTCCTTCATGGAGAAGCCCCATGACTGCCCCAAGACTGTGCCGCCAAAATCACGGATGTGGGTTTCCGTTACCTAGGGACCTACATTACAGCGGATCCAGAGTTTTTCTTTCACACGTAACCTGGAGCAACCTCTGGCACGCCTCCGAGGAGAAATACATCATTGGAGGACCCTGTCTTTGTCACTCTTAGGGAAGGCAGTCCTGTTTAAAATGATGGCACTACCCCGCTTTCTCGTATGCACCCCATAACACACCTTACCCGGTCCCGCCACCCTGCTTCCAGGCAGTTGATAAGGAAATCCACACGCTACTTTGGGACGGGGAACCTGCACACATTGCCCTAAAAAAACTGACAAGGGGATGGTACGATAGCGGCATCGCCCTCACCGACGTACAAAAGTACTACTGGGCAGCGCAGTTCATTGCAATGAATCAGTGGGCCCATCCCCCAAAAGGGTAACCAGCTTATCGTTTGGACGGGCAGGCCATGCATCCAGGGGGATACCTGAGGGGATATATATGGTAATACACGCCCCAAGTCCTTTCCGATCCCCACAGCAGTCACACTCACTCTTTGGCACATGGCACTCCATGCTTTTGGCTGACGAGGCAAACATACATTGGCTACTCCCCTCTGCCACAACATGCAGCTAGGGATGCTGGGAAAGCAGCAGGGATTTGACAAATGGGACCTCATTGGTCTCTCCAAAGTGGGTGACCTGTGGAGACGGGGAGTCATCCCATTTGCAGAGCTATAGCAAGAATATCAAATGGCACCCACAGAGACATATAGGTGCCTGCATATCCATCACGCACTCCAGACGGTGTTGCCAAAGGGGGAGGAGCTCCCAGAGTCCTCCCCGTTGGATGATCAGCTCCTTGACGAACATATGACTAAAAAAGGAGTTTCCCTCACATACAGTAAATTGCTCAACAATCTGCCTGACACCCTAGTTGGGCTACGAGAGTAGTGGGACAGAGATTAGAGGGGATAGAAAATGATGAATGGTTTGAGGCTCTGGCATACCCACAAGAAGTGGCTGTTAGAGCCAGGTTTCAACTCGTACAATTGAAAATCCTCACCGCATCTATTTTGCATGTACCACCATGGCAAAGATGGGTAGTGCGTCAACCCCACTGTGTCAATGTGGCTGTAACTAAGAGGGGTCGTTTTTTCCACATGATCTGGAGTTGCCCTGCCATTCAGCACTATTGGAACTTGTGGCTGCATGCCTGAGTGAGGTGTGTGGGGGCAATATGGAGGTCTCAGCACAGTGGTGCCTACTTAATGTCTGGGAGGCCATGGACCTCCCCCGCATGGATCAGATTTACAGGACAGTGGGGTTGATAGTGGCAAAGCGCAATATTGCACATGAATGGAGGGCCACCCAGGTGCCCCGTCTGAGTGACTGGAGAAAAGACATGGATTGGTGCATGTTGGCAGAGAGGGCAGTTTATGAAGGAAGAGGCTGGCAAAAAAAATGGGCCAAAATATGGGGGAAGCGGAATGACTTCGGAGGTGGAATTTGCACTCTGACCGCTCCCACCATATCTGATGTTCTTCGCTTGTTACAACCTATTGGCGATATGGCCTGATATTTTGCCGCAGGGACGGGGTGGAGGGAAGGGGAGAGTAACAGGACTTAATGTACTTTCGCTGATTCATGATTATGCTGTGATGCTACAATGGTTGCGATTTAATGTTCATGCATTATTGCTCTTTTCCTGCAAAAAAAAGATTTCACACAAAAAAGAACACTTGCATATACTGACTGCTTGAGTTTGAAATAAAACTATTTTTTGTTAAACTGACAACTGTCAGACTATGTGTGTTGAACCAGTTCAACCCATGTAACACCCTCTTCTGCGGTGCTGGTCTGAATATGAAAAGCTTGTAGTCAGGGTTTAGTTGGAGGATAAGTGTGCCTCAATAACAACTACTGCCATAATGCAATAAGAGGGACCTTCTGAAGATTCCATCTGTTTCTCTGGTGGCCTTGAAACACCCGTCCAAGCCTGCCATCCTGACTTTCCCTCTGGCAGCTGCTCTCGCAGGTGCTATAAAACAGGTAGAAGGAAGTAGAGGACTGGAAGCCGCACTGATGTGCTCTTGTGGGTCAACGATCTAGCCCGGGATGGGTTGAGGTCCACAAGCTGCTACCTGCATCCCATTGCCAGTATTGTTCCGATGGGGACCACTCCTTGCCCATTGTCGTCTCACTGCTCATTGCTGCCGTGTTGTGTTCTTCAGTTCTGCTTCGTGTGTTTGAAGAGATTTCTCACTCTCAATATCGCAAGATGTCTTCCTGTTATCTGCACTCCTCTTTAAAAATACTCATTGTACTCTCTAAACATACACAGACACTGACCTCCTTGTCAACCCTGCTTAGTATTTTTGGAGCAAAGCAATTAATTTTGGTCTCTTAGTTCTTCATGGGTATATATTTTTTCCTCCCCATCCTTTCTTCTCCAAGTTCCCCTTGTCTTTGTTTTCTCATATTCAGAGTTTTTAGTACTTTGTGGCACCATCCTCTGTTATGCATGGTTGTTCCCCAGTGCCAAAATGTCTCCACACAGCAAAGTACATTATGAGCTTCTGCACACCCTGTTTCCCTCAGTGGTGTGCAGTGTCGCAGCTTCACCACTTGGTGGTGCCAGATTGGTGGCTCCTCTAGGCCTCTGGTCCAAAACACCCAGAGTGTGGATAGCCTGTGCAATGATGAGTCCTCTGCGCCAAATTGCATTTAAATAGCGCTTCCTAACCCAGACGAGGCGTCGAAGCACTTTTCGGCGAGTAGCACGATTCTCCAGAACCCTAAAAGTATTAGTGGTGAATTAGTATAGGGAAATATTAAATTAATTTGAGTGGTGGACATTTGAGTCTGTTAGTTGGATGTGGAGGGATAGAAGATGGAAGGGTCTAGAAAGTGTTTATTTGGAGATCATAACAGTGTGTACTTGTTGAGTAGAGGACTGACCCAATGGCCTACCCAGGTCCCAAGTAGGGCTGCCACCTTTCCAAGAGAAAAATATTGGCCAATTGTTATTCTTTTAAAAGTCTGCAAAGGCCTGGAGGTGATACTAAATAGGACTGTAATAAAAAGCTTATGTATTCTTTTGTAACCTGACTTTCCTGTCTATGTTTACTTTAATTATTAGTCAAAGAGGATTGACGAAGCTCTAGAACATATTTAAAAGTGATTTCTGTTCAAAGTATGTAAGATAAAGGCTAAAAATACCAGCTTTAGGTGATTTTGCTTATTTGTGTCCAGGCCGGGACATTAAAATACCGGTGGTGCCGGTAGAAAACCGGTCAAGTGGAAGCCTAGTCTTAAATTGAAGGTGGGCTCAACAGACTGGCATCACTCAGATGCTCACTGCACTACGCAGGCGTGCATTCTTTATTTATTAATCTGCGTGACGGCACACTTGGGGCAAACCAACTCTGTCCGTAGTGTGGGGGATTATAACTCCTCGCCAAACAGACATTACATTCCTCCCAACATTTAGATTAAACAACTATATTTCCACTGAGGTTGGATCCTCATCTCGAGTGCACTCGTGCGACTGACTTATTCGTCACAGGGGGCATAGGCAATGACTCTTCGTGTCTGATGGCTGGCAACCTGCTGCGCTGCATGCACAGAGACATCTTTGAAGTGCGAGATGTTTCGGGTAATGCTTTCTTCTTTTCACACCGCAGTTATTATAGTTCCTTTGTCTTTCGAGGCATACCAAGGGTGTGGCCTGACCGAGGTTTAAACTTCCCTCCTCCATGACAGATGCGCAGCAACACGAGGTTGCCAGCCTTCAGTGTTCCCCTTTTGGCATCCCGACGTCTACTCGAATCTTTGTTCTTTTGTCTGCAATCTCTGATGGCTTCCTTCAGGTGATTTGGGAACATTTCATTCAGCTCCACCAAGTGCCATGCATCAGGGGTTAGACTAACGCATTTTAATGCTGGTGTCTACAACACCGCCTTAAAATGTATTGGTCACGCATATATAGCTCCCTGACATGCTTTAGGGATCATGAGGCACTCCAAAAAACAGCTTCTTGTGCGGCTCGTAAGCTTTGCACTGCTGCTCTAACTGCAAAGCATTTTAGCCTGCTGGTCGGTCTGGAGGACTTGTTGTTATGGTGACACAGAATGCACTGTCTCTTTCCCACGCCCAAAAGGAGATTGTGCTTCCTCTGTCAACCCAGCCCGCCTGGCCTCTCTGAGACACGCGTGTAGCTGCTGGATCTTCCGGCACAGGCGGGGCCGCTACTTGTGTGTCCGGGTATGTTTCCTGTAGTCTCTGGTGAGAACCACCTTGTAGAACTTCGGAAGAGATAAGGATCAGAGGTAAAGTGGTGCTTTTAAGCACCAAGGAGGTCATCTAATGTCATATCAGTATGAAACAATAAACATGGCTGAATGGGCAGAAGGGCAGCAATCTGTGACGCATTTTGCCCAACCTCGCTAACCTGAAGTGCCTGATAAAATACAAGTCAGTGTTGAAGTAAGGCTCAGAAATCTAGAACTAACCCTTAACAACGCCTGCAGGAGAAAAGTGCCCAACATAAAAGCAAAACAACCCCACTTAAAGGTTAAAAACAAAATCCCGGCCCACCACATGCCGTGAAGCATACCAAGCATAAAGATGTGGCAATATTACCCATGTGTCAAGTCTGAGTGAAGTAGTAAAACAAACTTCACAGAAGCAAGACAATACGTTTGATGTTTGTAGGTCCAAACTTTTTTTCAAAAGTTAAATGAAGTAAATTGAGAAGCATGAATATTTCACAACTCTTTGTCTGAATACGAGGAAAGTCAATCAGAATTCTTATTTTTAATGCACTGTTGTGTTACTAATACCATCCAGCTGCATAGGTGACTTGCTGCGCTGCACTGCGTGACTTCTTCATAAATGAGTGTTCTTTTGTTTTAGCCTGTATCTGGAATTTTCTTGCCAAAAGTTTTAATTGCTGCTTGTGTAGGAGGAATAACTCAAAACGTTGTAGAAAAACAGTGGGCGAATTTCTTAAATTAAAGATTTTTGCTCCATAATAACTAGCTTTTTAAAATTAGAGTTGCTTTATACATATCCCTTCAGGATCAAATTTCCAGTTTGAATTTGGAACAATTTATAATTTTGGATTTATCCTTGATTAGGGACACAAATGTATTCTTTTTCACTTTCTTTCCTTTCTAATATTACTTATTTTTTAATAATGTTTTTATTGCTAACTATAACGATGTGACTGTTTGCCCGCTGCCTGTGGCGCGGATTATAACGGATACAGATTTCTGCTTCTATGCATTGTTTTCTGTGGGAGTAGCAGCAATTTAAAAGTTACGGATGAATTCAGAAGGAACCGGAGTAATCTTTTCAACCATGGAGCGGTGCAATAACATATGTTACTTATACGCCGCGAGATTCCAGACTTCACGCAACCGATTAATGGCGAACATACTGGCGCAATAATTCAAGCTTGCTTCTGCAATTGCTCAGGCTGTTGTTGCCAGATGGGTCTCATCAATGCTGCTGGCACAGGAAGGGCCCCAGGTAATAGCTGCTAGTTTGTGTAATCTCAGTTATATGGTTTAATGTGGTGTCAAAAGTACAGGCCAGAGCTTTATCCTAGATCTGGCCAGGCCCAGAGTTCCAGCAACCTTGATACTTCCATTAGGGAAGCGGAATTTCCTTCTTTTTTTTGGGCAGGATTTCAGTTTTGGAGTCACTTAAAAAATAAGCCAGTTGATCAGGACTAAGTATAATCCCTTTTCATTGCACAGAGTCCATCAGGAAACCCAAGGCAGCTGACACCCCCACGACCCCCACTCAGGTTTGAGGGTAGTGTGTGCATGGGACCAGAAAGGACTAACATCCTGAAACAGAACACTGGAACATTTTTCTTACCCTGTTTGAAGTTCTTGTGTTGTCATCATTTGTAACAACTTCACTCCTTTTCTCTTCTGTCTTCCTAGGTCTAATTTGATGCCTTCAGTGGTCAGTCTCAGATCACACTGACAAGCATTATTGTGGGGAGCATCACTTGACAAAACCTTTAGAGTGACAAGGCCACAGGAAAGATGTGCCAGAACCACAAGGCAGTAGCGCCCAGACAGCTAAGGCTGGCGCCAACCCGGTTAACCTGCCCGGTTGAGGTCACGGCCATCAGGTGGCCGAGGGCTTTTTGATATAGCAGCTGATGGACCTGCAGATATTTCTGCCTGAGTAGAAGGGTGGCTCCTCATTTTCACTTCTCTTAATGTAGTGGAAACCACACTGCAAACTATACGTGACCCTCAACCACTGTGCTGGTGTGACCATAACTTCACCTAGTTGCACAACAGAGGCGACCGAGGCTCAAAGAGAAACACAAAAATGTTTTAGGCACAGGGAAGAAAAATAATATAAGGCCAAGCCTTTCCATCCTTGAAGCACTCCCTCCCATCCAC
Source organism: Calotriton arnoldi (assembly GCA_963921515.1). Taxonomy (NCBI): domain Eukaryota; kingdom Metazoa; phylum Chordata; class Amphibia; order Caudata; family Salamandridae; genus Calotriton; species Calotriton arnoldi. Next base: position 1,509,166 of record CAWUFW010000656.1, read on the forward strand.
TGGATCATTGCTGGGCTGCCCACCAATGGCCGTCGTTGCCGGCAATGAAAATGAAGCCATCCAAGGCTCTGGGTCAGGGTGCCGCTAGCAATGGTTGAACATCAAGTCTCCAAAATGAGTAGCCGGACTCTGCTTCACAGACGACCTTGAACGGGGAAAGATTGTGTCACAATGTCCTCTGACCGAATGGCATGTCCAAACCACTGTGATCCTGGGGCATGCACCCTCAGGGTCCTTCTCAGTGCAGCTGATCCTTGGCACCCCAAGTCAACGCGATCCCCAAAAAATGCATGTTATTACACATGGCCAGGGCTTTAAATGGGGAGGCACTGTCCGGTACTGAGCACCTGCACTTCTTTAATGTGAAGGGAGAGAACCTGCATTGCTGCAATACTCTCAATGAGCGAGTACTTGCACTTCTCTGGAATAAACAGGTACTCCAGATAGTGAGTACCGGCACTTCTAAATCTCTATTTAAAGGACTACCCATGGTGCCTGTGTCTTTTCTCACCCATACTCACGACCTCACTTTGGACCTCACTATGGTAATGTCTTCACTAAGTTAGTATAATGTTTCTCTACCCAGGGATCCCTGCCAAGGACTTTTCTTTGCAATCCAGAGAGAGTCAAGAACTATAGAAACAGAGGGGGGTTGTGCCTCAACTACATTACCCCTACCCTTACAGCCTCCTGTGAGTCCCAGTCAACGAAAGAACACACTTCAAATAAACTCTGCTTTTATACTCAAATCTCTGCACATACGGTTCTCCTAAAACCTCTCAAAAGACTTCTAACCATAACAGTTGAGCACACTCCACACTGAAGACTTGTACCCGCTGGAACTCATTCTCCCTTCGTCCACGACTTCTAGATACCTTCGTGTACTTTCTTTCATAAATGGCTGAAGACCACCTACGAAGATCAGCCTCTGACCACATAGCGCCATGAAGGACGTCTCGCATTGTGCACGTGGGAGTGACCTCACGACTTCCCCAATCCCTGTCCCACAGTAGATTTGCTACAACAGCCACCTCCACCCCTCCATTATTGGAAACATTCTCTGGCAAAGGTAGAGTGGTACAAATGTCCTATGAACAACTGTGGACAAAATAAATAGCAAAGGAATACCCTCAGTAACTAATAATACATGCTTTGATGGGCCTCTGTGGTGGGAACTCTGCTGTGATCTCACCCCAAGGAAGAGCGACGTGATCAGTTATCACAACCAAGAACAAACGTGGGAAAGGGGAACAAAGTGTCTACAGGTGTCGGCCACTGAGCCTATGAGAGATCTCAGGGAGCTTACTCATTTCCCGAAGCACTAGGCACTGTAATTGTTTTGTAAATTTCAATTATACAGTGCTTACTACCCCTTGACAAGGCATTAAAGGGCTTCCCGGCAAGTAGCACCTACTCTGGAACCCGTGGTTAAAGGTAAGAAGCTAGTTTCTTCCTTGTGGATTACTTATGGTAACAGTGTTAAGTTAGTGCTCACTGAGATCTCATGCATTTACTGTAATTGTTTTCAACGTCTCTGTTGGATATACATGTACATACATGGACTGCTCTGAGATGGAGCTTGGGGTTAATTGACAACAAAGAAGCAACACACGTTGCGTAATTCAGAAGTAAAACTTCCAACTACAAACAAACCCTCAGTAAAACTGAAACCCTTAAGTGCATGTTGGCCCCTTTGGTTACGCCTAATACCTGTGTGCAGGTGAATACTGTCTTGGTGAGATAAACTTGTGAATCAGATAGGTTTGGGGAATAAGACTGCTCACAAGGATTCTATTTCTATGGCCCTCTAAACAATGCCCGCCACACCATGTGTTTGTGCTCTATCTTCTTAATCAGGATCTCTCTTCTAAAAACTCTCAGGTTCTTCTTTCCTTGGGCTTTGCTTCTTCACAATACATGGTTTCTTTTCAGTTTTTCATTGTGGAATTGTGTTTCGATCATTTCTTCCTTTGTGCACACTACTCAGCATTTTTCATACTTTTACGAGGAGTTGCAAAGGGAGTTAAATCGTCAAGAGACTGGCACAGCTAGAGTTTGAAGAATGGAGGTCCAGAAGGCCATAGGGATTTCACAGATACGTTAGGCAAGATCTGAATTCCAGCATAATTGCAAGGGGAATCTCGAAGGCTGGAGCTCAAGACTGTACGTCCAAGTGGATGGACTTCATGATAGCAGCAATTTCGACATTGGTGACAGCGGGCCACGAGGTAAGGATTAATTCATCAGCCGTGATGGGAAGTTGAGTTGAGACGATGACGGGGTCCGGTTCAGAGTCGAAGTTGCTGTATATGCAGGTGATTCTGTTACAGAATAATTCCAAGAGCTTGTTGCAAAGGTCTTGTGAAGGGGTGCTGTTGCTGGAGGCGGCAGAAGGCATGGTGAAATCTTTGATGATGGCGAATAGTTCCTTGCTGCTGTTAGTGCTGGTGTTGATGCAATCTGGTGTTCCATATCTGCAGGTGGTAGCCTCTAGGGGCTGATTTAAAGATGTGCTTACCTGTGGTGTCATGTCGTGTTCTCCATTTGTGCTCCAGTTGGTTACAATCGCGTTTTGTCAACCTGAGTTCCTCTGTGTACCAGCTGGCCTGTGGTTAGGCTCTTGCCATTGGGTTGGGGGATCCAGGGTGTCGTCACACAGGGTGATCCATCTGTTGAAGTTCTTGATCAATCAATTGGCATTTGTATAGCACAGCACTGTCACCCCTATGTATATCTGGGCACTGTGGGTGCGACGTCTCCATCGAAGAGCCAGGTCTTGAGTTTCTTCCTGAAGTCCACCAGGGAGGGTGCTGTTCAAAGATGGAGGGGTAGGTCGTTCCAGGTCTTGGCGGCAATGTAGGAGAAGGAGCAGCCCCCACTATGGCTGCGACAGATGCGGGGTGTGTGCACACAGGCTAGTGAGGAGTACAGGAGTCTTGCAGGTAAGTAGAAGTTCAGGCAATGGTTCATGTAGGCCGGTCCTTGATCATGCAGAGCTTTGTAGGCATGTGTGAGGATCTTGAACTGGTATCTCTTCTGGGTGAGGAGCCAGTCAATCAATCAATCATGTCACTTATAAAGCGCACTACATACCCGCGAGGGTCTCAAGACGCTGGGGGAAGAGGGGGGTGGTGCTGCTACTGATCGAAGAGCCAGGTCTTGAGGAGTCTTCTGAAGGCCAGTAGGTCTTGGGTCTGTCGGAGGTTGGTGGGGAGGGTGTTCCAGGTCTTGGCGGCGAGGTGGGAGAAGGATCTGCCGCCGGCGGTCATTTTCCGGATGCGGGGGACTGTGGCGAGGCGAGGCTGGTCGAGCGGAGCTGGCGGGTGGGGGTGTAGAAGCTGAGTCGTCTGTTGAGGTAGGCTGGTCCGGAGTTGTGGAGTGCTTTGTGTGCATGGGTGAGGAGCTTGAAGGTTATCCTCTTGTTGACAGGGAGCCAGTGCAGGTCTCTCAGGTGGGGTGTGATGTGGCTGCGTCGGGGGATGTCGAGGATAAGACGTGCAGAGGCGTTCTGGATGCGTTGCAGCCGTCTCAGGAGCTTAGCCGTCGTTCCTGCGTAGAGGGTGTTTCCGTAGTCCAGCCTGCTGGTGACGAGGGCCTGGGTGACTGTTTTTCTTGTTTCGGTGGGGATCCACTTGAAGATCCTGCGGAGCATTCGGAGGATGTTGAAGCAGGATGAGGAAACGGCGTTGACCTGCTTAGTCATGGAGAGGGTGGGGTCGAGGATGACCCCTAGGTTGCGTATGTGGTCGGTGGGTGGCGGGGCTGTTCCCAGTGATGTTGGCCACCAGGAGTCGTCCCAGGCTGAAGGGTTGGAACCAAGAATGAGGACCTCCGTCTTGTCCGAGTTCAGCTTCAGGCGGCTGGTCCTCATCCATTCGGCGACGGCCTTCATTCCTTCGTGGAGGTGGGCTTTGGCGGTGTGAGGGTTTTTGGTGAGGGAGAGGATCAGCTGGGTGTCGTCGGCGTAGGAGATGATGTTGAGGTTGTGCTGTCGGGCGACGTGGGCGAGGGGTGCCATGTAGATGTGGAGGTTTCTGAGGTGGGGGGGGTGATGTGAATCTGTTTGGGGAGGTCCAGGATGAGTCTGGCTGCAGCATTCTGTATGGTCTGGAGTCTTTTGAGGAGCTGGATGGAGAGCATTGCCGTAGTTGAGACGGCTGGTGACGAGGACCTGAGTGATGGTCTTTTCTGGTGTTGGCTGGGATCCATCTGAAGATTCTGCAGAGCGTGCGAAGGGTGTGGTAGCAGAAGGAGGCAACTGAGATGACTGTCGTTTCATGGTCAGTTCGCTGTCGAGGATGATTCCTAGGTTGCGTGCATGGTCTGTGGGGGTTGGTGTGTGTCCGAGTTCTGCTGGCCACTTGTTGTGGTCCCATACCGAACTGTTCTTCCCGAAGATCAGTACTTCTATCTTGTTGGAGTTGAACCTAAGGCAGTTGTCTCTCATCAAGTTGGCTATGTTAGTCATGGCGTCGCAAAAGTTGATTCTTGTGGTGGAGGGCTTTTCAGTGAGCGAGAGGATGAGCTGAGTGTCGTCTGCATAGGAGATTATGTTGAGGTTGTGGGATCTGATGATGTTTGCGAGGGGGGGGTCATGTAGGTGTTGAACAAGGTGGGGCTGGGGGATGCTCCTTGGGGTATGCCGCATAAGATGTCCTTGGGTTTGGAGGTGAAGGGAGGCAGCTGGATGCTCTGTGTGCACCCTGTGAGAAAGAAGGCGCTCCACCTGAGGGAGTATGCTGATGCTGTAGAGTCTGTTGATGACGGAGTGGTGGGAATCAGTGTTGAAAGCAGCAGAGAGGTCAAAGAGCATCAGGGCCACAGTCTCTTCACTGTCTAGGAGGGTTCTGATGTCGTCTGTGGCAGAGATCAGGGCGGTCTCAGTGCTGTGGTTGGCATGGAATCCTGATTGTGAGGCATCAAGTAGGTGGTGTTGTGCCAGGTATTCGGTGAGCTGTTTGTTGATGGCCTTCTCGAGTTCTTTGGTCAGGTTTTTGTCGATACTTTTTGAGTTTGCTCGGGTCAGCGGAGGGTTTCTTTAGGAGGGGTCTGACCTCTGCGTGTTTCCAACTGCCCAGAAAGGCTGCTGTGGTGATGGAGGTGTTGATGATGCTGGTCAGTTCTGTGCTGATTGTGTCAATTCCGTGGTTGAAAATACGGTGGGGGCAGGGGTCCGTGGGTACCCAAAAGTGAATGGATGACATGATGGCCGTAGTGGTCTGGCTGGTGAGCAGAGACCAAGTGATGATCGTTCGGCTGGTGTGTGCTGGTTGATTGAGGCTGTTAAGGTTGAGAGCATAGGTTGGGTGTCAAAGTTGTTGTAGATGGTGGCAATTTTGCTGTGGAAGTAGTCGGAGTATCGCAGAGTTCTTGAGAGGAGTGGATTGTGTTCTCTGTGGCTGGAGAATTTCTTGATTATTTAGAATTTCATGCGGTTGGATACTGGGTCGAGGTGGATTGTGATGTTTGTTCTCTTAGCTTCCTTGATGCGCTGGTGGTAGTTGCTGAGGGTAGCTTTGTGAGTGGCTCTGTTGGAGGGGTTCCAAGTGGCGTGCCACTGTTTCCCGAGTTGGGAACATATGTGCTTGGTGGTTCTGAGCTCTGGGGTGTACCAGCTGGCTTGTTTTTCTGATTTCATCAGGGTGATTGTCAGCGTATAGTGAGATCTCTGCCATGGTCCAGCGAATGTCTATTAGAACATTGGAATGTGGAGCACTCCATTGAAGACAATGGAGTGCTCCATGCTTCTACGGGCCGGTAAAGGCCCGCAAAGCAACATTCCAATGTTGTTTTCACAAAGGCCTCTCGGAGCCCGAGGGGATGTAAACCCCCTCGAACTGCGAGAGGCCTTTGTTTTATTTGTTAGAACATTCTGCCCTCTAGTGGCAGAATGTTCTAATAGCCTTATAGCCCTTCGTAGCTGGGCTATACCGGCTATTAAAGTCCCGCTCCCTTGTTAAAGGCCCTCGCCTTCGGATCAGGCCTTTAACGCTGGAGCGGGCCTTTAATAGCCGGTATAGCCCGCTACGGCGGGCTATAAGGCTATATTACGAGAGCTCTGCTGTGGTCCTGACCTTCGTCTATAGAGAGAACTCCTCTGTGGTTCAGAAGTCAGCCTGTAACGAGAGCTCTGCTATAGTCCAGGCGTTCGTCTGTAGCTAGAACCCTGGTATGGTTCAGACTTCAACCTGAGTCTATAGAGAGAACTCTGCTAATGCACACAGAGAGGATTTTGCAATGGATTAGCAAGTCCCACAATTGGTTTCTATTTTGGTGGCCTCATGAGTGGTTAAGATTTTGGTGACCCTCACAAGTGGTTTGGACTTTGGCGAGCCCCATGAATGCTTCAGATTTTGGCAAGCCTCACCAGTGGTTCGTATTTTGGTGAGCCTCACGCGACTAGTGATGCAGATATTGGCAAGCCTCACCAGTGGTTCATAATTTGGTGAACCTTACAATGGTTTTTGTGTTGGCAAGCTTCACGAGATGAGTGATTTGGATTTTGGCGAGCCTCACATGAGTTTCAGAATTTGGTAAGCCTCACGAGCGATTCAGATTTTGGCAAGCCTCACAAGTGATACAGATTGATTCAGATTTTGGCAAGCCTCACGAGTGATTCAGATTTTGGCGAGCCTCACAAGTGGTTCAGATTTTGGCGAGCCTCACAAGTGATTCAGATTTTGGCGAGCCTCACAAGTGATTCAGATTTTGGCGAGCCTCACAAGTGATTCAGATTTTGGCGAGCCTCCTGAATAGTTTGAATTTTGGCAAACCCCACGATTGGTTCAGATTTTGGAGAGCTTCACTAGTGGTTCAGATTTTGACAAGCCCCACGGGAGATTTTAGCAAGCCTCCTAAGTGGTTCAGGTTTTGGTGAGCCCCAAGAGTAGTTCAGTCTTGGCAAGCCTCCCATGTGGTTCGGATTTTTTTAGAGGTTCATGGTTTGGTGAGGCTCACTAGTGGTTCAGATTTTAGCGGCTCTTGTGGAAATGGTTATGGACGACATTGAGGCTCCCAAGGGAGTGAGGCATGGGTGAGCTGTGCCTCTCTCTTTATTTAACCATGTTATAAATATTCAACTGAAGTTTTTCAGTGAACATATGGATGAAATATGTCAAACAGAGTGACTATACAAGTATACCACCTGAGGTACAGTGGATATGCAAATAGTTTCTTGAGGCAGATGAAGTGCACAGAGGTGTTGTGACCACCTGCTGTGGAAGTGGGGATACCTCCTGGTAGGAGGGAGATATGGTGTCCAGGTGCCCCCACCGCTCATGGGCGAGGACACGCTCACAAGTCCCCCTGTGAGACAGAGCCTTCTCGGCCTCTCCAGGATGAGAAATGCGCGGGATTAAACAGAAATGAAGGAAGGAGAACACACGTGCGCTTCATCTGCCCAGATAGCAGGATTTATGAAACGCTGACAGCTTTAAAGTGTGCTTTCCGGCCCCCAAGCAGGCGCTCCGCTTGAGAAAACAACCCCCTTATTTAGCAAGAGATATATATATTTATGTAACAGAGAAACACTGTGCGCCTGACATCAGCTCCCACATTTACTGCTGCAACTGGAAGCACGCCCGTAAATGCGAAAAACTCAGACGCATGAGAGCGAGCAGCGGCCTTCTCGGAGTAAAACTGGAGCCATTTTCCTTGGATTTCAGTGATTTTATTTTGGTTCCTTGTCACCGCTGACATCATGGCGGCGAGTAATGCACGGAAAATACCAGGGCCGTCCAAGAGAAGGCTTAAAAACACTCAAAAATGTATCTTTCTCTTGGCTGCCGGGGGCAGTGAGAGCACGCTGAGGTCTGTGACGTTTTCTGGGGAGCCTGTAGAGCAAAGAGACCCCTGTCAAGATTTTTGGGGAGCCGTCGGAGTAGAGCGGATTATTAACCTTTAGGGAGCTGTGAGGTAAAGAGACCCCTGTCGAGGTTTTTGGGGAGCCGTCGGAGTAGAGCGGATTATTAACCTTTTAGGGAGCTGTGAGGTAAAGAGACCCTGTCGAGGTTTTGGGGAGCCGTCGGAGTAGAGCGGATTATTAACCTTTTAGGGAGCTGTGAGGTAAAGAGACCCCTGTCGAGGTTTTTGGGGAGCCGTCGGAGTAGAGCGGATTATTAACCTTTTAGGGAGCTGTGAGGTAAAGAGACCCATGTCGAGGTTTTTGGGGAGCCGTCGGAGTTGAGCGGATTATTAACCTTTTAGGGAGCTGTGAGGTAAAGAGACCCCTGTCGAGGTTTTTGGGGAGCCGTCGGAGTAGAGCGGATTATTAACCTTTTAGGGAGCTGTGAGGTAAAGAGACCCCTGTCGAGGTTTTTGGGGAGCCGTTCAACTAAAGAAAGTATCAACTTTTTGTGGAGTCGTAGGAGAAGGGGGGATGGTTATCAAGAGTCCAGGGGAGTCAGAGTGGTGAGAGGCATCGGAGTTCGGGGGGGCTTATTTACTTTTTGGGGAGCTGTCAGACACCTCTGAATGTTTTGAGAGAGATGGAGCAGTAGAGGGGCCTATATAGTTTTTGGGGAGTCGGAGGAATGCCTATCAAGGTTTTTCCAGCACTGCAGAAGTAGAAAGAGTCCTAGCAAATGTTTAGGGAGCTGAAACGCCTGTCTGGTTTTTGGGGGTAGAGCCAAGCATCGTCCATCAAGTTTTTGGCGAGTCACTAGAACAGGAAGAGTCATGTTGTCGTTTTGGAGGAAAGGGCGCTCATCAAGCTTTTGGGGAGGCACCCAGGAATGCTTATTTATTTTGATTTATTTATAAGGTGCAATATATCACCTCAAGTTGCCTTGAAAGGTGTTGGGAGAGTTAGAACAGGAGTTAGCCAAGGGATGGGTATCTCTGGGCAGCTGAGGTAGAGTGTGCCCAGGTGCAGCCCATCGAACTGCCAGTATTCACCCTTCGAATGCACGAGATCTGAAGGCGCGGTTTGGTAAGGATCGTGAGCGGACATTGAGCGCTCTCATCAGAGGGTGAGCAGCATGAACGGATGTAGAGCGGCCTGAATGGATGTTGAGAAGGTTGAACGGAGGGTGAGTGGTCTGAGTGGACAGTGAGCGGCCTGATTGTACTTTGAGCAGCCTGAGCAGACACTGAGCAGATATTGAGCAGCCTGGATGGACTTTGAGCGGTCTGAGCAGACATCGAAAGACCTGAGTGGACAGTGAGTGGCCTGAGCAGACACTGAGGAGCTTGGATGGACTTTGAGTGAACTGAGCAGGCATTGAGCAGCCTGAGCCGAAATTGAGCAAACCTTAAGTGGCCTGAACGTATGGTCAATCAATCAGGCGTTTGTTAAGCGCGACTACTCACTCGTAAGGGTCTCAAGTGGTGAGTGGTATGAGCGGATAGTGAACGGACTGAATGAACTTCAAGTGGAATGAGCGGGCATTGAGCTGCCTGAGCAGACATTGGGCGGCCTGAACGGACACTGAGCAGCCTCAGCAGACATTGGGCGGCCTGAACGGACACTGAACAGCCTCAGCAGACATTGGGCAGCCTCAGCAAACATTGAGTGGCATGAATGGACTTTGAGTGGACTGAGCAACCACTGAGCAGCCTGAGCAGATATTGGGCGGCCTGAATGAAGTTTGAGCAGCCTCAGTGAACACTATGCAGATGTTTAGTGGCCTAAAAGGACGGTGAGTTACCTGAATTGAATTTCAGCAGTCTGAGCAGACATTGAGGGCCTGAGTGGATTTTGAGCAGTCTGAGCAGACATTGAGGGCCTGAATGGACTTTGAGTGGACTGAGCAGACATTGAAGGACCTGAGCGTACTTTGAGCAGCCTGAATGAAGTTTGAGCAACCTGAGCGGATGGTAAGTGGGGTGAGCGGATGTTGAGCGGCCTGGATTGATTATGAGCAGCCTGAATGGACGCTAAACAGATATATAGAGGACAGACTTTTGGAGACAACACAACAAAAAGAGAGACTCTCGGAATAGAGGCCTGACAGTTTTTTGAAGAGTTATTGAAGTCGAGACAGCCTGCTTAGTTTACAGAATATTATTGTGGCCGTCGGAGAAGGGAGGAGTGAGCCACCTTTTAGGAGAGCTGTAGGATCAGAGGCAATGGTTTCTTTTTTTGGGGGGGGGCATAGAAGAAGGGTTTCGATAGCAGAAAGAGGCTTACCTCATCTAGAGGTAACCATCTGCATCAGAGAGTTACCCAAAAATACTGTAGGCCTCCTTCTGCTGAGAAATGCATATATTATTTTTGGGTAACTAAACAGAGTGAGACCCACTGCACTTTTTGGAGAGCTGCCAGACCAGAGAGAGTCCTACCTTCATTTATGGTAATCATCTGAGCAAAGAAAGGACTACAACTTCTTTGCATAACTATCAGATCAAAGAGAAGGATTGCTCATTTTTGGGTTGCTGTCGCAGCACGATCAATGAAAGCAGTAGTGGTCATTTTGATTGACGATGGCTCTCAATATTTTGAACAGTGGCAGTGTCTTGGTGTGTGCTAGTTCTACATATTTTTTTTAATTTATTAATAGTATTTTTCAAGTCTCGCGATGTGGGCAATGGAGTGCTTTACATATAAATAGAAAAGTGCACAATTTGACATAGTCACAAATATATGAAAGAAGTTGCCTTGGAGTAGAGTGAGTTAGTCTTTGGTGTGGATTCGGAAGAGGTTGGTCTTGAGAGTGGTCTGGAAGGAAAGCAAGTCTGATGTTTTCCGTAAGACAGTTTCATAGTATCGGGCCGGCCAGGAGAAGGCCTGCTTCAAGTTGTTTTTTCTGAATTTTAGAGCTGGTGTTAGTCAAGACCTTTTGATTTTGCTAAAATTATATATATAACTTGCTCATTTCTATGAGCTTTCAGCCAGGTCTCTTCATCCACTGGGCTGCTACTGTGTCATTCACATTTTTCTTTCGCCCACAGGAGCATACAGCATGGGGCACTGGGTCAGCCCACTTCAACCATTGGCTAATTTCACTGAGAGTGACAGCATTCTACTCTTTCACAAGGAACACATCCACAAGAAAGTAGTTCCCTTCAGTGCCAGGGACTCCTATGGCAATGTGTGCTTTTTTGAGTCCAAAAATTATTTTTGCTTTTAGCCATTTTTGTATATTGTTGCGGGCCTGGCAGCTCCACTACAATAGCCCTGATAAAACAAAGCAAGCACTGACAAAGCCAAAAGGCAGGCAGCCAATACCTGACCTTGAGTTTGCAAGTTCTTATTGGGATTACTAGGAGTAAGGTGGGTTTGCTTCTTGTGTTTATTTTGCCTCCTGTGGTGCACAGTTTCTCCGTTGGGTGGACAAGATAACCACAGGTTAGCGATTAGTAATATGCTCTGACTTCGTTTCTCCAAGGAGCAGTGCGGCTGCCGCATGCAAGATGGCTTTGAAAGGAGCAAGAGCATCAAATACCAATACACCAATCAATCAAATTCATTTGTTATGCACCCAAACCAATACCGGTATCAAGGTGCAATGACAGCTGTCGGTGGAAACCTACAGTGTAGTGAACAAGTTGGTTTTTGATCCCTTGTTGAAGCACCTGACATCCAGAGAGTGCTTCCCTTCCATAATAGTGTGCGATCATTCCAAAATTGTGATTCCCACAACCTGAAATCTCTTTCCACTTAGTGATTTTGAAGTAAAAGACATGTGCTTGCACCGAGGAAACAGATCTCATGGGCTTGCGTGGAACACGCTGAAGAATCTTCTTTCGCCACAGCTCTGGGCAGTCCTGATGCACAGAGCTAACGTTATGCACCGGAGCCCTGAATTTAATTCCTCCTGGGAGTCAATGTGGTCTCCTAAAGCCATGTGAAATGTACTAATTTCTTGATACTCCTGCCTCCAGCCATGCTCCATATCTCTATATCTTTGACAAATGCCCAATCCGTTTGCTTAGAGTCCTGATATACAAGCTCATGCAGTAGTCAGTACAAAAACCCAGACTCGCTTGTACAATCGTGACACAGTCCTGTTCCTTAAGATAGGAAAGAAGTTCAGCCTACACCCAACTTTATCTAATGTAAAACCTGGAAGTCTATGTCAAACCCTCAACCGGATCATCCACTCTTGAAATCGAATCTAGGACACTTGATGACAGCCCCACCAATGCGCGGTTGTCGTAGGGAGTGTCGAGATCCAACCAGCATTAACTCGGTCTTGGAGGTATCAAGCTCTACTGATTGGCAATGACTTCAGTTAGATCATTAAGACCCGCAGTGTCTGTCCTGTTCATGCCTATCATGAAGAAAGATCTGAATCAGCTAGTAGAGTCCATGCCAGGCACTACTTGTCGCAGGATCCCATGGCCAACTGTACGGACGGGCCAGCAGCACCGGTGGAGAAACTGAACCCCCTCCCCCACAGCTGTACTACACCTCAACTGTCTATCAATCAGTAAGCCATTCGACTCTAGGTGATACATAAGTTGTTGCGTTACGATGATCTCAGCAAGGGGTCAAGTACTCAGTATACAGTGATAGTGCACAAGAAAGGCTTGGAGCGCACCCCAAAACAAATCCAAGAGTAGCGACGCAAGTTAGCAATTGGCAGAAGGCATTTTTCGAGGCGTGCGGTGCCCGGCTCCTTTCTTACAAGGTCTGGACAGATTTACTCAGATGTCTGACCATGCTACTAAGTAATCCACAGTTTTAAATACCGCTGAGGACTTCACAAGGTGGGCCCTCATGAGTGGATTTCAGCTCACCACTATTGGAAAACCCTGACTGAGTCACTCACTACTCAAGCTCCAGTGCGATACCTGGGATGCCCTTGTGGCACCAGTATTAGGTTGCCCCCCGTCCCCCTTCGTCCTGAGGAAGACTCGCAGCTGAGGTACAAGTCACCCTCTAAGCACAAGCCGAGTCGAAACGTCGACGCACCCCACCCACACAGGGCCTGTATCACATCCCATCCCCTTCACTTGATGTTGCATTTATGCATTTTACAAAATATAAAAAATGTTATAAATAATCTGTTTAGGACAGGCCTTTCTGTACTGGTCTCTTTACCAGTCCATTGCCAAAACATAAAAGATGTACAATCTCTAAATATCTGTGACTATTCACTTTTTCTACCCTTTCACCAGCACACCCATTCTTCCCCTCTTTCTCCTTGAGCAACCTTTGTATCAAATTAACTTTGATATGTTTTAAGTATATGAAATTAAATATACTGAACCTAAACAACTCTTGGCGTTCTTTGGCTGACATTGACTATATGTTTTGAACTATGCTATCTTGGATAGCAAGGTATGTTGTTGCGTTTAATTTGGTATTCGTTACTAGTGTTTGACTTATTAAGCTACACACATATGATAAATTACAATTCATTTCTGCTTTAAAGCAGTCACGGACCACCTGTTTCATTACCGCATTGTACCCAGGTCCAGTGGCGATTATTGGGTTACCCCATTATTTTGTAATGGCAAGTTAGTTATGAGTCTGTCTATGGCTTGTGATTGAATCCATAAATCACATTTACTATTCTTCAAGAAATATGTAGATGGTACAGGTAATGATACGATGTGACACGCGAAAAAGGTGAGCAGCCGACACTTATTTCGTCCTATCAGGACTTAATTAAGGCTGTAATGTGACAAAGTATATCGGTGAATAGTCTGGTCAGATACTTTAGGGTCTACATACTGATACAGATTCAGTTCACAAAATGCATTATGATCGCAGTCTTTAAACAAAGTCAGTTCCAGACCCATGCGTAGCCCTACACACAGTGAAGACAATGCTAGTGACAGGGCCAAGTCTAAAGTGCTGGGACCCCCAAAACCAGCAAAAGGGTTTCATCAAATAGTGAATTTTGGTCAGTAATGAAAAATGAGAAAGAAGTGGAATTAAGATGGGTCGCAACCGTGCATAGTGTTAGTTTTTAAGAAAAGAGGCAGATACCTAACCGTCCTAAATGAGCATCTTTCTCAGCGGTTCATCCTTTTCAACGCCTGAACCATCATTGCATATCTTGAAGAATAATAAATACAATTAATGGATTCAATCACAAGCCATATAGGTGTTCTTCACTAACTTCTGTCATTACTCTTGGATTTCTTTGGGGGTGTGCTCCAAACCTTTCTTGTATACTTCGCTGTAGTGGGTTCCAACCTCTTGTGAAACCCATATACAATACCTTAGGTAGCACAGTATTTTCAGGATTGTCAGAGCACCACATTTTTATTCATCAAAATACTTTTCTCAATTATACCTATGGTACTCTAATACTGCCACATACAGTTCTAGGCTGAGCAACTATCTATACTCACTGCTCCCATTGTAAATATACGAGGATAGCTAGTAAGATGTAAGTGATCAAGAAGAAAAGGGGTGGTATTCGCCTACGTAGGACAGTCGAGAAGCGGCATTACTTAGGACAGTCGAGAGGCAGTATTAGTTAGGACAGTCGAGAAGCGGTATTACTTAGGACAGTCAAGAAGCGGTATTACTTAGGAAATTCGAAAAGCAGTATTAGATAGGACAGTCAAGAAAAGGTATTACTTAGGAGAGTGGAAAATCTGGCTGACTTCCTTCAAGGTAGAGGTGCAGTTATTAATCTGGCTGCATCAACAGAAAGCTACAGATAGTTTCATGGTTTTCTTCCTACAAGGAAGGTTACAGGTGTCGTTTTGTTTGCTTCAAAGTGAAGTTACAGGCCTTATCCTGACTGACTAAGTTCCTTTAAGGTAAAGTTACAGATATTAACCAGGCTGACTTCATTCAAGGTAACAGCTATTCCCCTGGTTGGCCTCCTTGAATGTAAAGTTCCAGCTATTAACCTGGCTGATGTTATTCAAGGTAAAGTTAAAGGTAACCTGGTTGACTTCTTTCAAGGTAAAGTTACAGCTATTACCCAAATTTGTATAAGGTAAAGTTATAAGTAGTAGCCTGTCTGTCTTTATTCATGGTAAAGTTACAGGTACTAACCTGATTGAATTCTTTCCAGGTAAAGTTACAGGCACTAAGGTAGTTGACTTCCTTCCAGGTAAACGTACAGGTACTAACATTGGGACTTACTTTAAGGTAAAGTTACAGGTACTATACTTGCGGACTTCTTGTAAAGTAAACCTACTAGTATTAACCTGGCTGACTTCCTTCAGGATTCAAGAGGTTTACACAATTTCCCGCTTTTGGGAACCAATTAAAGAACTGGCTTTCTTTGCCTCTTCAATGGGAGGTCTATGGTTGTTTCAGACCCAACTGGCCCCATCCATATCCGTCTTGTGGCTGAACACTCTTCGACTGAACTGCAGAACCCTCCCCCCAAGCGCCTTGCGACCCTAACAGGTGATTAGCCGTGCTGTAAATGAACCCTGATTGATTGATTGATTGATTGAACACAGTTCAGATCTTAAGCCCGCGAGTCCCCCTGTGTACTACCTTTACAAAGATCTGGCTTCGTCTCTGGCTGGGACTATTCGCCGTGGTGTCAGAACCTTGGCGGTAGCTAACGGCGAACCATTGCACACGGCTGTTAGCCCACCCACAGATTGCACCAAGTCTATGATCTTCAGATACTCAAGTAGCGGCTCAATTTTCCTTTTTATGGCTTTTCGAGTTTACGTTTGTAATTTTTTAGTTCTTTATAAATCACGATCAGATCAGTGGAGTAGAAATACTTTTGACTGCAAGACTCCCAGAGATTAAAACCCATGCTTAATTTGTGCAGGTGCTATTAGCTTATTAGACCAAGAGTTCTTTTTCATCTGACTTTGACCTCGAACAAGAGAGAAAATTGCAGAAAGGGGAGAAAGAATAAGGAAAACAAAGGTGGGAAATCAGTGACAAAGAAAGAAAAAAGTTGAAAAGGAACTTGCAAGAATCAGGAGGTGTAGGGTGCTGGAAGAAAGAGGCATGCTGTGATATCAAGACTACACAGCCCTGGTGCCAGTGGCGTCACTAGGGGGATGCGGGGGTGGGGGGTGCGGACCGCACCGGGTGACACCATCACATGGGGTGACACCTTTCCCAAATGAGACTATTTACTAAATAGTCTCATTTGGGAAAGGTGTTACCGCACTGGGTGACACCAACCCTAGTGACGCCGCTGCCTGGTGCTCTTGAGACAAAGAGACATTAAGTGTAGGGTGGGGGAAGAAATCGGCCGGGGTGGAATCGGTGCCGGGCATCCTGGGGATTCATGAGATAAAGAGACAGTAAGTGAGGGTGAGGGAAGAAAGAGTCCTGGGGTGGAATCAGGACCGGGCAGCCTTGGTATTCGGCAGCAACCCTCAAAAGCGTCTTAAAAAAAGAAATTTCACTCCCAGACCCTAATTGATTTTTAAACAAATTAAGCACTGGTTTAAGACACAATCAACTGGATGACCCTTAGAAGGTGTACATGTGAATTTTTAAGTGATAGGAATGTGTATGTCTGCCTTGGTTACAACTGTTTGGTACCTGGATGTGCGGCTGCAATTGTCACTGACATTAACCTCATAACATGTATCTGTAAAGCACACATTCACTCAAGGGTATCTTGACACTGAATAACCCAACTCAATGGTACTCATTTTATCGACCTCAGAAGGATTAAAAACTGAGTGGACCTGCCGGGATTTGAACCTGTGACCATGAGGTCGAACACAGGCGCCTACAGTGGACCCATTAGTCCACTAAGCCACATGACCCGGTTAATAGCTGTGTAACTAAACTGCATTTCTGGCTTACTTTATTAATCAAAGACTGCATTTCAAGAGAGCTTCGGAGGTTAATACGTCTTATGCTGGGATCTATGGGCCTCATTTATGAAAAGTGTTGCATGGCTGCTTGAAAACAGCGATGCAACACTTTTTAGTGCACCCTCCTTGCCACACCATGTATGTGCCATATTTACTGTACGGTGCTCCATTTCGCAAGGATTTACAGATACGTCAGTGTTCCTGACATATCTGTAGGTGCAAAAGTGGCACATTGCTGGGGTGGGTCTGAAAACAGACACAGCTCCAGCAATGTGTCCTTTCTCAAGCCCCATGTGAAAGGGCCTGCGTCAGTCTTACGCCTGCTGTGAGGCAGGCGTAAGATTTTGACGCAGAGGTGTCCTAGAACTGTCGCAGTGAAATCGGATAGAATTTACCGCGCCACTTCTATGAGCACAGAGGAGGAACAGACAGGACAGCAGCCCACATGCTGCAGCAGGGCAGGGGCATCGTGAACCCGCCCCCTCTCCCACCCTCCCCGCTTTTGCAGCTTAAGCGAGGGTGGAGCTCCCAATGGGCCTCTTCTGTCTGCAGCTCGGCAGTCAAACGCTCTTAAATAATGTGAAAGGAGATTGGTTGGTTGTGTGAGTGAAAGGACTGATGGATAGGTGTTTGAGTGAAAGGGTGGGTGGATGAATGAGTGAAGAGATGGATGTAAGGATGGATGAGTGAAAGAATGAATGGATATGTGAAAGTAAAGGTGGATGAATGGATACACGTGTGAATAGCTGGATAGGTGAAAGAATGGATGAATGAATGAAAGAAGGTGGATGGATACATGAATGAAAGGGAGGATTGACAGATGGATGTAGTGAAAGGGTAGATGGATGAATGGAGTGAAAGGGTGGATGGATGAGCGAAAGGACTGATGGATGAGTGAAAGGACTGATGGATGAGTGAAAGGATGAATGAGGGAAAGAATGGATGAGGGAAAGAATGGATGAGAGAAAGAATGGATGAGAAAAAGAATGGATGGATGAGTGAAGGAGAGGGTAGATGGGTGGATAGATGAAAGTGTGGATGAGTGAAAGAATTGATGAGTGGAAGGGAGTGTGGATGAATGAAAGGGTAGATGGATGGATGAGTGAATGGATGGATGAGTGAAAGGGGGTGTATGGATGGACAGATGCCTGAAAGCATGTATGCATGAGTGAGTGGGTGGATGTGTGAGTGAAGGGTAAATGGATGGATCAGTGGTTAGGTGGAAGAAGAAGTGAAAGGATGGATAATTGGATGGCTGAGTGAAAGGATGGATGAATGAGTGAAAGGGAGGATGGGTGGAGTTGCCAGAAGTTTAGGAGGTTTTACTCGACCCCCTAACTTTTGAGTGGCTGTTTTATGTATTTTGCTTATATGCTTTCTATAGGTTGAACTAGGCCCAGGGGTTAGAAACACTCAGACGAGCTGGGCCCAGTCCAGAGGCTGGGGGCTCCCAGATTTAGAGCCCCCCAGGGGGCTGCACAGCTGCAGCGGGGATTACTTTGGGGGTGGGGTGCCGGAGGAAGCCGAAAGGGGACATAAATCTGGCGCGTTTCGTTACCTTTTTAATGGCGGGAGGGGGCGGGGAGCTGGCATTGCAAAGAGGCTACTGGAAAAATAACAGCATCCCGCGTACTTAACTGCTCGGAACAGCACCGGGCCAGGGGTTTTGTTACTGCTGGGAGCCGGGCCAAGCGAGGGTGGGGGGGGGTCCGGGGGCTGCTGAGGACAAAATAGGAGCCGCGGCCAGAAAATGTGGAAAAACTGCTCTGAGTGACTTCTGGAAGGATGTGGGTCTGAGCAGCTTTCATCTCACGCGGCACTTAGGAATCATTACACGAATAACCATGAGGCCTTTCTGTGTAGAGCTCCTCGGTGCAAAGTAGGGGGGCGGGGGCGCCCTTGTACACTGCACGACATCCCTCACTGCTGCCAAGAGGACACGCTTATGGAAGAGTCTAGCGTTTTTTGGCTGGCCCCCCTGTACCTGTGAAAGAAGGTGAAAATCACGTGTCAGGCAAAGTACACTTGGGGCTAAATAAGTCACGTGTCAGGCTAGGCGAACCTGGGAATGGTAAATTACGGAGTAAATCACGTGCCAGAACGTCGGGAAGAGTAAATCATGTGATAGGCTAGGTGAACCCGCGGCGGAGTAAACCACACGTCACGCTAGGTGAACTGTCGGACTTGGTGAACCTGGGCAGAGTAAATTACATGTCAGGCGAACCTGGGCAGACTAATATATATGTCAGGTCAGGTGAACCTGGGCAGAGTAAATTACATGTCAGACCAGGTGAACCTGGGCAGAGTAAATTACATGTCAGACCAGGTGAACCTGGGTAGAGTAAATTACATGTCAGGCCAGGTGAACCTGGGCAGAGTAAATTACGTCAGGCCAGGCGAACCTGGGCAGAGTAAATTGCATGTCAGGCCAGGTGAACCTGGGCAGTGTAAATTACGTCAGGCCAGGCGAACCTGGACAGAGTAACTTACATGTCAGGCCAGGCGAACCTGGGCAGAGTAATTTACATGTCAGGTCAGGTGAACCTGGGCAGAGTAAATTACGTCAGGCCAGGTGAACCTGGGTAGAGTAAATTACATGTCAGGCAAGGGGAACCTGGGCCGAGTAAATTACATGTCAGGCCAGGTGAACCTGGGCAGAGTAAATTACATGTCAAGCCAGGTGAACCTGGGCAGAGTAAATCACGTGTTAGGCCAGGTGAACCTGGGCAGACTAAATTACATGTCAGGCCAGGTGAACCTGGGCAGAGTAAATCACGTGTTAGGCCAAGTGAACCTGGCCAGAGTAAATTACTTGTCAGGCCAGTCGAACCTCAGGCAGAGTAAATCACTGTCAGGCTAGGCAACCCTGCAGCAGAGTAAATCAGTCACTGGTAGTTACACGGGGCTGCATCCTAATCCAGTGTTATTTTGCTCACCATGCCATCTCAGTTTGGATCCAGCCATATGCAAATCAGCCTTGACCCTGCTCTTCATGTGAAGAGTCCAGCCCAAACTGCCAGGCCAGGTCCTCCTTGAACCAGAACACAAGCAACCCAGGACCGGTTTTGCCCTAGTTATGAGTTCATCAGCCAGGTATAGCTTAGCTCCAGTGACACAGTGTGCATGGGACCCACGTCTGGGCATACCCATCCCACTTAAAGTGTAAAGTAATGGATAGAATGCTTGAATTAATCTCAGCCACTGGTAATTACTCAGGGCCGCATTCCAGTCCATTGTTATTTTGCCCACCATGCCAACTTAATTTGTACCCAGCCATATGCAAATCAGTTTTGACCCTGCTCCAATGGGAACAATGACTTTTTTGTATACTTGAGTAAACCACGTGTCAGACTAAGGAAACTTGGGCAGAGTAAGGCACATGTCAGGATATCCTCACCTATGCAGAGTAAATTACATGTCAGGCTAGGTGAACCTCGGACAGAGTAAACCTCATCTGGTTAGGCAAACATTGGCAGAGTGAGTCATGTGTTAGGATAGCCAAACCTAGGCATAGTAAGTCATGTGTCAGGGTTGGTGAACCTGGTGAGAGGTAATTACATGTCAGGCTAGGCAAACCTGCAGTGGAGTAAATCATGTGCAAACTAAGCAAAAGTGGGTTGAGAAAATCCTGTGTCCAACTAGATGAACCTGGGCAGAGTAAATCAAGTGTCTGGTTAGGAAACCTGTGCCAAGTATATCATGTGTTAGGATAGACGAACCTGGGCAGAATAAGTCATTTTTCTGGCTAAGCAAACCTGAGCAGAGTGCAACAGAGTAAATCATGTGCCAGGCTAAATGAACCTGCAGTGTAGTAAATCATGCGTCAGGCTACGTGTACCCAGGGAGAGTAAATCACATGTCTGGTAAAGCGAATCTAGGCCAAGTAAATCACATGTCAGCATAGCCAAACTTGGCAGAGTAAATCACGTGTCTGGCTCAGTGAACCGGGGCAGAGTAAATTACGTGTCAGATGTGCAGCAGAGTAACTTGCATCTCTTCTTAGATGTACCCGGGGCAGAGTAAATCATGTGTCACACTAGGCTAGCCTGTAACAGATGAAATCACCCATCATGCTAAGTGTATCTGCAGTGTCAGGCTAGGTGAACCTGGGCAGTGTAAATCACGTCTGGTTAGCCGAACATGGGCCGAGTAAATTTCATATCAGGTGAGAAAACC
>CAWUFW010000656.1:1535000-1545000 GCA_963921515.1 Calotriton arnoldi
CTGTACTGATTTTCTTTCATTTTGTTATGCTTGCTGATCCAGAAATTTGAGGTTGGATTACTTGCTAAGTATTTTATACCATCACCTTGGACAGGGAGATTTGCCCATTTCTCAAATTCTTCTTTTCTCCAATCATATGTTGCTAACAAATTCAAATCATAACTCAGAAAGCTACTGTCTAAAATTTTGAGTTTGTGTGTTTTGATGTTAATTTTTTCATTGATAACTTCTTCTGCATACATGAATGAATGAGCTATGTACAGATCTGGTGCTGCCCTGAGATACAATAAACCATTGACTTTGTTTAGACCAATTGTTGTACATAGTTTTGGTATACTGAGGCCCCCAAATGATCTTTTCGAATATAGGAGACCATCACATGTGTATGCAGGAAGGTGTAGAAAATGTTTGACATACTTTTTTATTGTTTGATCCAGAATGTTTAAAGTTTTAGCTTCTGTTCCTGTCATTTCCAATTTAAATGACAGTTTAGGGATCAAGTACTGACACAAAATTTCTATTTTCTGTGTGGGCTTAAGTGGTAGATTATCAAGTTTTTGAGCCCAATTAACAAGAACCTCATTAACTTTGTTATTGCTTGTATGGCCAGTGTGTGGATCAAAGTTCAATCCGAGGTATCTCTCACTTTCTCCTCGATTAATGTTTTCAATGTTTTGTTTTTCAAACTGCCATGGTTTACAGTTGTTAAATCAGGATTTTATCTTTATGGTGACTTATATAAAATCCATGTGTCTTTTTCACATTAAGTTTTAATCCTGTTGTTTTACTGAATTATTCAATGATTTTCAGATTTGTACTCATTTCTTCCCAGGTGTTGCTGAGTTCTGCGATGTCATCGGCAAAAGCGAGAGGGGTGATTTGCTCAATGAGACCATCAGATCCGAATGTGAAGCCCTTGCCGTCTTTCTGAAGATCACAGATCAGAGGATCCATGGCAATGTTAAATAGCAGTGGGGATAAAGAGTCTCCTTGTTTAACCCCAGATTTCATTGTTATTTCTGGAGTTGCTTCGTTGTTCTTTCCCTTGAAAAATGTTGTTGAGTCAGTGTTTAAGTCTATTATTATGTCTCTGATGTATGATGGAACTCTGTGCCTTGCAAGACTCTGTATAATGTGACCATGGCTGACAGAGTCAAAGGCTTTTGAGATGTCTATGAACACTACTGCTAATGAGTTACTGTTCTTTCGTGCCCCTTTTATGATATTTTGCAGAAGAGTCAGATTTTCGAGACAACCTCTCACCTTCATGAAGCCTTTTTGTCTCTTATTCAATTCAACAAAAAATGTGAGTCTTTTAGTTATTACTTTTGTGAATAACTTCATGAACGCAGTACCGATGGTAATTGGTTGCCAATTACTGAATTTTGTAAGTTCGCTAATCGGTACATTCTTAGGTATCAATATCGACCGGTTCTTTTTAATACTTTCTGGTACTCTTCTCATCGATAACCAAGACGATAAAATTCTGGGCAGCAGTCTTGGTTGTTTGTTATGCACGTTATTCAAGTCATCAAGCCTGTCTTATCAGGCCCCACTGCTTTCTTTAAATCTGAGTCATCGAAGGCATTAGTTATTTCGAGCAGTGTAATTTCTTTATACAAATTTCCAATTTCCCATTCATCCGGTATCCGGTCAATCGGTATGAATTTAGGGTTTTTCTTGTTTTCTTTTTCAATTATGCCTTTGTAGTATTGGAAGATTTCATCAGCACTGATTTAGCAAGTGGCATCTTCTGCCCCATCAGTGATTATCCTGCAATTTTCTTTTTGTCTTTTTTAAACATTGCCTGGTATTCTTTGTAGCTGCCCTTTGCTTTTGCATAATTTTTCTTGTGTGTCCGATTGAGCCTTCCGTTTTTCTTGTCTTTCTTTGGTATCTTGTTTTCTACTGAGGCCTTCTGGTGCTCATCTGGAGCAGAGTTCATAGGCTCATTATTGAGTTCGCTTGCTGGTTCTCTACGATTTGCTGGTACAGGACTTATATCAGTGGTGTTTTCTGAGATATAAGTCACGATCTCATCCATCAGATCCATAGCAGCATCGTGTTGCTTTACGTTTTTGGTGTACTTCTCGACTTCTGTGATTCTATCCTCCAGCTCGTCAAAGTTTTTGATTTTTTGCGCACGTTTTCGATTGATAAAGTCTCTGCGCTTTTCTGTTTTTACTTCCACTGTAACCTCTGGTTCATCGTAAGAGTCATTCTCAGAGACAATTGATGCTTGCAGTACATCCTTTGCCGATTTTTTACTCTTATCTCTTCTATCTCTTCTTTTTTCTGCAATTTGTTTACTGTTTTTATTGTCAAAATGCGGAACCATCAGCGCATTAATATTTCTCTTGTTCTCATACACTTTTTCCAATTCTGCTAATAGCAGTATTTCTTCCTGTGACCATAATTTTGATGGTTTGCTGCTTGCTAGAGCTGCTAGTCTAGCCTCATTTTGCGCTTTTGGATGCGCATGCCGAGCATGTTGTGAAACTCCAATCTTTGTTCCAAATCTGAGGTCACAGAAGCTGCATAGAAATTGCAGCTCTCCTTTTTGAGGTCTTCCTTTGCATTTGGCATAATGGCATGCAATATTGTGGTATTCGGCTTCTTTGTCACATTTTGAGCAATGAGTTTTGAGATAGAAGCCTTTATGCTTGTTAGAGACATGTTTTGTTAGTTCTTTAAAAGTTCCCAATATGTCTCCACATAAGTCACATTTATATTTTTCGTTTGGGTATTTCCAATATGTGACTTTCTTTGTGTAATCACTTTTCTTTGTATTCAATTCTTTGCTGACCTCGTACACATCAGGTACATTTTCAAAGTTGATTGTAACAATGTCAGTCTTGGCTGAGGAGGCCACAAACTCGATGGTTTTGCTGAGGTCTACTGTTGTGTCTTAGTCTGCTATGGAAGGTGAATTAGGTGCTATATCGTGACCAGAATTGTTGTTGATTGTTGCATTGTTTGAAGCGGGTGCTGGGTTGTCAAATTCGGTGAGGAGGTTAATGATTTCTGGAAAAGACAGCACCTCTTTACGCCATCTTAACGGGGTTTTAAATCTCCAGGAACTACCCCATCTGGAATTGTGTTCGTTTGCTTCGCCATTTCTCACTATCACGCTCGCCGCCATGATAGAACCTTGTTTGGCCTGTCTCTACAGACTTCTCTACGCAGAGTCTAGCACTATAGAGGCAGTTACCGGCGGGACCACTGGGAGGTAAAGGCCACTACAACTGAGAATAGGTTGAGTCATAGTTTTTTTTTTTTTCCACAAAATTTTTATTGAGTACTGCGGAGGAAATATATACTTATACATAGTCAAGATTAGGCATTTGGTTACAATTTTCTATTCCAGAAATAACAGTGGTCATATACATATACTGTGTGACAGTAGGTAACATAGCGATCTATGCAATACTTAGCGTGTTGATCTCATATGTTAAAAATGCGCATACCTTCTATGTTTACATATTGTAAAGTCCTGTATATGGACAGAAAGTGCAGTACTCATGAATCCCCACTTAAGAAACCCACCCCCAACAATACCCAGAACTAAACAATAAGCAAAATGTTGCCGCATCATAGACAGCACCCTGTAGCAGTTGTTTCTATGCTTGGTGACTGCCCGGTCCGTAACCACGGGGGAGGGGAAGGGGGGGAATCGGCGAAAGAGGGGGATGGGGAGAGGAGGGGGGAGGAGGAGGGGGCGCAGGGGAAAGGGAAGGAGCAAGAAACACTAGCATCTCACTAACAGTAATCAGGTGTCTGCTCTGTTTTCCAACACTGTGACCTGCGATTCTACTAATTCGTCCCCCATGCCTGCTTTAAAAAGTTCTATGAGGTGTGCCCATTCTAAGGATATGGGACGTTTTCGTAATCCCCTATATTCTTCTCGCTGTAATGCTTCCCTTTCTGCAGCCGCCCACCTAATTACCTCTTCGTGCCATTTGTCCTCACGGGGCGCCGTGCTGGATTTCCAGCGCTGTGTAATCAGTCTTTTGGCCAGCATCAGGGCCAATCCGGTAAATCGACGCAACAATTTAGCTGTCTTAGGAAGGGGGAGCCCCAGGAGACAGGCCTCAATCGTGCCCCATGATGTGTGGTCCGTCAGGGCCACTAAGCCTTGGATAACGTTTGACCAAAACCCCGTTAGTACTGGGCATGACCATAGCATATGAATAAAATCGGCTTCTTGTGTCTGACATCTCGGGCATGCCGAGGACGCATTCGGGTACATCTTGCGTATTGTTGTCGGGGCTAGGTAAGCTTTGTGTAATATGAATAATTGTATCGTTTTTAACCGGCAATTACGGGATACTCGCCGAGGGTGTTCCAACATTAGGGTCCATTCTCTGTCTTCTAACTCACGGAGAAGTATCACATCCCATTTCTGTCTGAGATACTGTAATGGAGTATGTAAATGTTCCCTCAAACCCCGATAGAGCCAACGAACCAAGTGACGGCCATGCCCCATTATGTGAATAGATTTCAATAAGTGGAAAGTTGGAGGTTCCCCTGGTCTATAAACCAATATTTCCGAATAAAGTGAACTATTGCTGCGTGAGTGAGAAACAATGTGCTAGGTACAGAATAAGTTCGTACAAACTCCTCGTGGGGCATCAGGTGTCCATCCAGGAAGAACTCACCAACTGTCCCTACTCCCATCTGCGTCCACCCTCTTATTTGAGTCATTGATATTACCCCGCGCCTGGTAGGCAATCCACAGAGCGGGATGTTCGGAGCGTATGGAAAGGGTTGCTTTGCTGATTTATGGGCTTGTTTCCAATAATGCAATGCAACTTGCAAAAGATAAGGAGGATCCTGCATTTTCGTCGCACCCGGGCATAGCAGTGATTGCAGAGTTCCGCGTTGTAAAAGCCTGGGGATTGCCCAATTTCAAATAAATTCTTGCCCGCCAACCAATATGCCAGCCACTGCAATTGTCCGACTATACTGTATGTTTTAAAATCAGGTGCTCCCAGTCCCCCTGCATTACTAGGTAACTGTAACTTAGCCAACGCTAACCTGTGTCTACCCACCCCCAAATTAAAGAGGACAACAAGGTATCGAGTGTTTTAAATATCCAGGCCGGGAGGATAACCGGTAGGTTCACAAAATGATAAAGTAGTTTGGGCAACATAACCATTTTAGACACCGCCAAGCGGCCCGCCACTGTCAATGGTAACGTATTCCAGAAGGTAATCTGGGACCGTAGTGAATTAATTGTTCGCACCACATTACCATCTATGGTATCTGCATTAGATCTATATATGTAGATACCCAAATATCTAAAAGTAACAGGCTCCACTCTAAATTGCATCTGACCAAATTGCAGATAAGAAGAGGTATAGGTATCATAAAAGGAGTAGGCAATTGATTTAGAGGCGTTAAGACATAAACCAGATATTTCCCCAAAGCTAGAAAAAACAGTTGCTACCGTGCGTTTGTCTCCAGTGAGATCCCGGAAATATAATAACATATCATCGGCATAGAGTGATACCGAATGAATCACACCCCGGAGGGGGATGCCATAAGGAACCATAACTTGACGCAGACAGTGTGCGAGAGGCTCGAGGGCCAATACAAAAAGCAAGGGGGATAGGGGGCAGCCCTGGCGCGTTCCCCGATAAACAGTATAGGAGGGAGAAATGCTCGAGCCTGTCTTAGCACGAGCTGTGGGGTTAGTATAAAGCAAACCAACCCAAGCACAATATGACTGAGGCAGTCCGAATTTGGACAATACCGCTAGCATATAAGGCCAGCTTAGGGTGTCAAATGCTTGACGGACGTCCAATGACAGGCAGCCGGCAAGAGGTGAAGTTTCGGACGCTGTATGTAACAAGGCATGAAGCCGACGAATATTCAGTGAGGTACTGCGTTGAGGTATGAATCCACACTGATCCGTATGGATCAATCGAGGAAGTAGCGGAAGGAGCCGCGATGCCAAGACCTTACTAAGTATCTTATATTCTGTGTTAAGAATCGAGAGTGGTCTATAAGACAGAAGTTCAGTCGGGTCCTTATCAGGTTTTAATAGAGACGTAACTAATGCCTCCCTGGTGGTAGGAGGTAGGGCACCTTCGTCGAAAGAGGAGGTATAAAGTTGCAATAGTTTAGGAATCAATGTATCTGCAAAAGTGGAATAAAACTCCACAGGGAGGCCGTCTGAGCCCGGCATTTTGTTACGAGCTAATGCAGTAACCGCCCTACGAATCTCTGCCGTAGTAATCGGAGCTGCCAAGTCTTCGACGGTTGCAGCTGATATAGTAGGAAGTTGGATCTGTGCCAGGAAATCGGTGGTTGTAGCGGCCACATCCAAGAGGGGGCAGTATATAGGCGAGCATAGTGTTCCTGAAATGCAGCATTAATTGCAGCTTGAGAAGTAACCAAAGTGTTATGGATTGTATGTATCGCCAAGATAGGAGTGGGGGTCATTGAAGGTTGAATCAGTCGTGCTAATAATGTGCCTGCTCTATCCGCCTCTGAGTGTGTACGCAGTGTATAGGCATGAAAATCTATCTGTCGCAGGCGTTCCAGTAATTCCGCATACTTAATCCTAGCGGTCTGCAGCGGCTCTACACCTTCATTGCTCCTCTGGGCAGCTACCTCTAGAGCCTGTAGTTCCCTTTCCAGGTCCGTCAGATCTCTAATCGTTTCCCTCCGCGAGCCCACCAAGGTTCCCATGGAGACCCCGCGAATGGTCACTTTGAAGGCCTCCCACTCAAAGGATCTGGACGAGGCAGTGCCCTCATTATCTATAAAATATGTAGTGATAGCAGTAGCTAAGGCGGCCCGATAAACTTGATCTTCCAACTGTATAGGTTGCATTCTCCACGTTGGGATAGGAGCAGGGGAACGGCCCCAGGTCAGCGATAGTTCTATGGGATTATGATCAGATAAGGTCTTGCCCAGATAACCACATTGCGCAACGGAAGGGGCTAGATCTGGAGTGCAAAGGAAGTAGTCCAAACGAGTGTGTAATTTGTGTGGATAAGAATAAAAGGAATATTCTCGCATATTAACATGTAGGGACCTCCATATGTCTATTAAGTTCCAACCCCGTGCCCATCTTGTCAAGTTAACAGCCTGTACTCGTGCTGCTGTGTTAGATAAGGGAGGATGAGATCTATCGAGATCCA
Organism: Calotriton arnoldi; assembly: GCA_963921515.1. NCBI lineage: Eukaryota > Metazoa > Chordata > Amphibia > Caudata > Salamandridae > Calotriton > Calotriton arnoldi. The sequence goes on from CAWUFW010000656.1 coordinate 1,542,152, forward strand.
CATCAAACACTGCATTTAAATCTCCACCCAAGAACCATGGGATGTGAGACCATTCTGAAAGTGCTCGAGAGACCCGTGTGAAGAACGCTTCTTGATCTGTATTCGGAGCATAGAGGGAACCCAACACTACCTGTCTACCATCTAATGTTCCAGAAAGGAGGACAAACCGACCCTGATCATCAATTTTACTCTCATTAAGGGAGAAAGGAATCCCGCCCGAATCCATATTGCAGTCCCTCTAGAAAAGGCAGAGTATGCAGTCGCATAAAATTGACCCCGCCATCTTTTTTGTAGTTTCATCGTTTCGGAGGGGAGCAGGTGAGTCTCCTGGAGATATACTATTTGAGCTTTGCGGCGGTGTAGCTGCGCAGCTATTCTGTGCCGCTTAGTGATAGTTCCCATACCCCGGACATTCCATGAGATGAAAGTATAAGATTTGACAGTAGACATCATTAATAAATATTGAGAGATCTCCCCGGTTCCCACCCCCCACCACCACCACCCCCGCATACCCACCCCCAAATCCCAGACCATGCGGCAAAATTGCAAATAACTCAATAACATCCCAATACTGGGTCCAACGACCAAACTGTGTTCGACCAAACCATGAAAACAAAAGGAACATACTTTACATTAACAGTTGCTAACGCCTACGGGGAAAGGTCGCCAACACTATCAATGTCCAAACAATTACAATGAGCTATATATAACATCGCCCAACACGCGGGCCGGGCCAGGGGACTTTCTGAAACATCCCTACCAGTTGTGCGTACATACTAGGAACATTGTATACTGCAAGTAATATAAGTAGGCATGCCTATAATAATGACATATCAAGCTGTACCAGTAACTGACTGTGGACTGGGAGTCGCCCCCGGGGTCCTGCATCCAATAATATACAAACAATTTACGCCAAAGGATCATTACTAAGTTGTGTGTCTATAGAGGGAAACAATGCAACGCTGCCGTTGCCGTCAGAGTCTGAGTCCGTATTAGCATCTTCGGACGGACTGGTACTGATGGATGGGCGAGATGCACGAAAGGTTGTGGCAGTTTGTAGTGCCCCACGTCTGCCCTCCATCACCTGTTGACGAGGCGGGGGACTAGTGGCTGAACTCTGGGTAAGGAGTCCCCTTTGCGTCTTCGAGGAGGGCGCTGTGACTTTGGTTGTGAGGAATCCATCCGTCTAGTGGGTTGGACATCAGGGAAGGTCTTGTCCATCCAATCCCATGCACTATCAGGAGCATCGAAAAACAAGGAGCGCTGATTATAGATGATTTTCAGTTTTGCTGGGAACAGTAGAGCAAACGTCAGGCCTGCTGCCCGGACCCGGGCTTTTACCTCCATAAAGGAAAACCTTTTGCGCTGTACAGCCAGGGTGTAATCAGGGAAGATGGAGACCTGTACATTATCAATACGCAATGGGCCGTTATCCCTCGCCGCTTGTAACACGCGATCCCGATCTCTATAGTTCAAGATCCTAGCCAATATTGGACGTGGATTGGCGCCAGGTATTGGTTTTCGTGTGGGGACACGGTGTGCCCGCTCTACTGTAAAGTGTGCGGATAGTCCGATCGGGGCCACGCTAGTTTTCAGCCAGGTCTCTATGTAATCCGTGGGGTTGGAGCCCTCCGTTCCCTCCGGTAATCCAACAATACGGAGGTTGTTGCGGCGCGCCCTACCTTCTGCATCATCGGCCCGGGCTTGGAGAGAGTCAATCTGTTGGCGCATGTGACTGAGTTGTTCTTCATGGGCTTTCACCTGCGGTAACATAGTTTCTACAGTTTGCTCAACGGTTTGAACTTTATCAGCTAATTTTTTATGATCATCTTTCAAGCGATTGAGATCAACAGATATCATGCCCAGCTGTGCTTCTAGTACGGAGCGAGAATCGCGGATTTCCTGTAGAATCATGTCCAGTTTATCCACCGGGGCGGAGGTATCGATACTTCCTTCGGCATGGTGTGATCGGTTGGATGAGTGTCCCGAGGTAGGAGAGAGGAGCCCGTCCTCCCGGACCTAGTAGCCGCTCTGGGCTTCCCTTTGCCCATGGTCGGAGTCAGAGCGCAGCAGTGCGATGATCACGCGGTGACAAGTATAATATAACCACCGATGGACCAAGGACCAGCCAACAAGAAGGTGAGTGAGGACTCCTATTATAAACTAGCAGTGCGGTCGTGGGGGTATCAACATGACAGCAGTAAGCACCACCGATGCGCCGGAGAGGCCCACGCACGGTCCCGCTCATTCAATCAACTGAGCAAGGTACCATGAGTACAGCATGGGGGACCGCCACCGACGCGTGGCGCGAATCTGTCCCCGGGAGCGCAGGGGGCCCCCCCGTCGGTAGTGGCAAATCGCAGGCCCCGCAGGTGTTGGTGTGGACTCCACTCACCCAGGCAGTAGCAGGAGTATCATGGACAGTTTCTGCCGATAGTTTTTAGAGAAGGCGGGTGGGTAGGCCTCAGTCCGGGGGCTCGAGCAGGCACCGCAGCCGGAGTCAGTCTCACGCGGGCGCACCAGTCCACAGGCCAGCCCGGGGTGTTAAGGCTCTTCCCACGTACCAAGCCTCAGGTCGCAGCCAGCATAAGCCCACAGATCCTCACTGAGTGGGACACAGGTTCAGCAACTCTAACGGCCGCCACCAACACGCCGTTCTCAAAGGAAGGGGGGGGGGAAAGGCGGAGACACAAGACGGTCATCGGTCCCCATGCAACGCAATCCACATCCCGCCGAGCGGAGCACCGCAGATACAGCAGGGGACCCGCTTCCAATGCGCTGTGTGGGGCGGCTCCGCAGACAGCAGCAAGCGCTATCGATGTGCCGGAGAGGCCCACGTATGCCCCCGT
>CAWUFW010000656.1:1552500-1672500 GCA_963921515.1 Calotriton arnoldi
GGACGCCCAAGGCAGGACCGGCCGGGGCCCGATGGAGACCGTCCCGGGCACTTTGCCGCGCGGCGGGCCGGAGGACGGAGCCTACGGACAGGGGGGAAGGTGGTGCCCGGTCCCAGCCCATCTGGTCCCCACCTGAGAACCACCAGCCCGAGAGGGGTTCTGGCATACCCTGTCCCTTAGTAATCCGGAGGAAAGCTACCCTTCTTTCTGGGAACCCGTGCGCACCGAGTGACAGAGGGGACCCAGGACGCGGAGGTGCCCGACCTCCTGGAGCCCTGGCTGGGATCGGGGAGGCGGGCGAGCCCTCATCGGGACTTCCAGGCCGGCCCGGCCATCTGTTCGCCCTATTGGAAAGCATTGCGCGCAACCAGATGGCTGAGGGGAAAGGCACGACCAGATGGCCGGGCCCGAAGGACGCCAATCTGCCCGCCCCGAGCCTTCACCGGAGGGCTCCCGCCTGCACATGCAGGGCTCGGGGGCTCTGAGTCCCAGGGGGCTCGGAGACCCCAGCTGGGCCTCAGGCCGGGGCTGAGAATGGGGGTCCCCAGCGGACCTCCGACCCGGGCCCATGGCGGAGCTTAACCCATCCCTGGGCCTGCCCGACGGTCCCGGGACAGGCCGTGCGGGGGAGGCCTCCACCGGCCTTCGTCGGGCCACCAAGGGCCCCGGCCTATGCTCCTGAACCCAGCCAAGCTGGGGAAAGCCCGCCCGTGCCCAGGGCGTCGGACCGAGCAGCCGGCCAGAGCTCTCGGGCCCGGATGCTCAGGGGTGGACTGCCCAGGACCGATGGAGCCCGTTCCGGGCACTTTGCCGCACAGCGGGACAGAGGAGGGAGCCCCGGGCAGTGGAGAGGGGTTGTCCGGGCCTAGCCCATCTGGTCCCTGGCTGAGAACCGCCAGCCCGGGGGCAGTTCCGGCATACCCTGCCCCTAGTAATCCGGAGGAAAGCTACCCTTCTTTCTGGTAACCCGTGCGCACCGAGTGACGGAGGGGACCCAGGGCACGGGCGCGCTCGACCTCCTGGAGCCCTGGCTGGGATCGGGGAAGCAAACGAGCCCTCATCGGGACTTCCAGGGCAGCCCGGCCTTCTGGTCACCCCATTGAAAAGCATTGCGCACGACCAGATGGCTGAGGGGACAGGCGCGACCAGATGGCCGGGCCCAAAGGACGCCAATCTGACCGTCCGAGCCTTCGGGAGAGGGCTCCCGCTTGCCCTTTGGAGGGCTCGGTGGCTCTGCACCAGGGACCCCTGTCCCGGGCAGACGGAACCTTGGCAGGCCGCAAGACGGGGGCTCCCACACCCCAGGCCCTGCCCGAAACCCAGGCCCCGGGCCCGGTCCCTGCTTCTCAATCCAGCCAGGCCGGGGGGATCTGGGAGCCTGCCAGGGCACGAGGGACCCCCGTCCCAGGCACACGGCCTTCGGCTGGCCGCAGGACGTGGGCTCCTGTTCCACTGATTTTTTCCATAACTCCGTGGAACTCCACGTAGTGGCACTACGCCAACTCTTCCCACCCCTAAACATCATACAGGTTCCTCTCTGGCACAATTGTGTCTGTTCAGGGCATAATAGTGGCCCTTGCATTATGATTGTTACCCTAGGCATATTAAGACATTCTTGGTCTAGTTGTTCATACTGGCAGCCATCATTGACATACTGTGAGCATCCTGGCCGTTACGGAGCCCAGCCTTGGCACAGTGGTGCCACTGGTGTAAGGGTGAGCGTTGTTGTCATACTGGAGGCATCCTTGGCAACTTGACAAGCGTCCATGGCGTATGATCGTAAAGATTCTACATTTGAAGCAGATTCTCTGTGAATCAATTGTATGTGCGAGTACGCGATGAAACTGGCAAGTTGATGTTGGAAGGCGGTATATTTATAAAAATGTGAAAACTGGTATTTTGAAGGAAAAAATAAGTTTCTTTCAGAAAAGAAATTTGGGAAATTGAGTTTCTTTGCCCATAATGGAAGAAGTATCTGATATAAAAATAGGATTATTTTCAGAAACTGAAATGCTCATGAAAAAAATAGTTCCATTTCCAAAACATATTGAAAGCTGATAACTAACTGGTAATTCAAGCCGAGTTGGGAAGACTAACTGCTGCGGTTATGTTCTTTGTGCCAGAGGGTGCATGCTTGGCGTGGCCGTGGGTAGAAATGGATGAGTGCGACCCCCTAACGTGTATTCAGCATATATCACCAGCGATAACATTACAGGAAGTGACATCACAGTCTTATGGGTGATCTAATGGAAGAAGCACTGGCAACGCCAATAGGTCTTGTCTTTGGGGTTACTGGCATTGCCAATTACTGTTGATGGTGCAGTACAGCACCAGCACGCTGTGCAGCACCATAAAAGTTTTTTTTTTAATGTCGCAATTACGGTTGTGTCATTCCACTCACGCGTGCATGCATTGCAGGCACCATTAGCTCGAATTTTTTATTTACTCATCCAAGGTGGCAGACGTAATTTGGATCTTTAAATACAGATTTTTTTAGTGCAAAAGCAATTAAAAAGCAAAAGGACCGTGGGTATTGTAGTCTTAGAGGGTAATGGAGGAGTGGGTTGGGGAATAACTGGAAAAGCAGCCAAAGGGCAGAGAGAGAATCACACGAGGGAGAGAACACCACAGAAGCCGACAGGCGAGGGGTAGGAAGAGAAGCACATGGACGAGAGAGAGCAGCGCATGGGGAATAAAAGATCATGGATGACAGAGCAATACAGAGCAGGCGAGGGAAGAAAAGCAAATGAGGAAGACTTCTGGAGAGAAGCACATGGATGAGAGCGAGCAACACAGGGGGAGAGAAGGGCACAAAGGAGACAGCTGGAAAAGACAGACACTCTTAGGAAAGCAGAAAGAAAAAAAAGTAGTTCTGTAAAAGTAAGGAGTGGAAGGACACAAGTAAAGAGAGTATGCGTCAGGGGTAGGACAAAAACAAGATGGACAAGGCAAGGCATTGGATAAGAAGCAAGCAAATAAGAGTGATACTAAAGCCATCCAATGGTAAGCAATGGGCGGGGTTTAAGCCCACTGTACGTTCTTGTAGGACAATAGGTCTATTGCACCCAGGCAGCTTCTGCTTTTGCAACCACACAGCTTAGGCACGACCTAAGAGGAGTCCTAGATGGAGGGCCAATCACTCCCCTCATTGCCTGGGGCCATTGATAATGGTGGAGAGACATGTTTGACTCTCTGCAAGCCGTCCAGGTAGTGACTCTGCAGCACCCCCATAAAAAGTGGAAGAGGTTAGCTAAAGAATGAACAATAAAATAGCTTTCAAGTGTTTTTTTTTCCTGGCAGCATTTGCAGTTTTTTTCATGGGCAGGCTGTTCCCTATGCCTTTAGTGAGGTGATGTTATTAGCCAGCATTCTCACTGTACTAATTGTTTGAGCATCAATGCGTCCAGATGGAGAGCGCGGTAAGTTAGAGACCAAAAGACAAGTCACAAGGGCAGTGAGGTGCCATTGAACAGCAGTTGATCAGATCCATAACATTGTCCCCTCAGGGCCCAACATATCCAGTATCTCGCTCACCACTTCCCCACCAGACTGTGGTTACCAACCACCATGTTGCGGGCACAGTAGGTCATCCCGGATAAGCTGGGAGAGGTGATAATGATGCAAACACTCGTTACTTGTTGCTGGGAAAAGTTCCCTAAATGTCCACCCCAGAGCTTCTTCATTTTGTAAAAGCCAGGTCTTTACTTGCTTCCTGAAAGTCAGATGGCCTTGAACGAATGTTTGTGGTATGCGCTGGGAGTGATTTGCACAGTTTACCACTTGCACAGTGAACGTGCTCTCCCCGAAGGGGTGGGTGGGTGTGCGAGGTGCTGTTCTAGAGCAGAGTTCTATGTTCCGTGAGCACCTTTGGAATTTCACTTGAGTGGACAAAGTAGCTTTGCCATGGATGGCCGTGTGGAGGATACATAGTGCCATGAAGGCAGTGTGCCTGGCTTCAGGGAGCCAATGTATTGCCTGAAGTACTGGTGTTGTAGTGTTGTGGATCCTTTGTAGTGTACACAGTGTGGCAAGACACACCCTTCGATACAAACCATTTGCATACTCTACACAGACCTTGACAAGGGTCACAGTGCCTGTAGTTTTGGGAGATACCCTAGGGGAGGAGTGAAGCATCTCTTTGTTCGCGTTGTCTAGAAGGCACTTCTTGTGATGTGATTCACTTGAGGGACCAGTGAGAGGTTAGAATCCATAATCAATCCGAGGTTTCTTACACCCCTTGATGTCAACAGTGGGGACTCAAGTTCCTTGGTCCTTGGACACTGGTCCCATCTTCAAGATTCTGGGCCGACCAGGTTTTCCACCTGTAGAATAATCTCAGTGTAGTTTGCGTGGTTGTAGGAAGTTAGGTTGTAAGAACTGATCAGCTGTAGCGGTGGAGTTAGGTAGAGGTTGGGTAGGAGCGCAGAGATAATTGAGCCTTGGGACCTCCAGGTAGCGAGAAGAATGCTGTGCCTCCCTTGTAGGTATTTGATGCTGTTCAAGTCTCAGTTGTAGAGTCTGGCAGTGAAGAGCGACAACCGCAGGTGATAGTTCCTACAATAGTAGTGCTGTCCTTCCGTTCCTGTCCTCTTTCATTTTCTGATCATTCTGAAGATGGAGGTGAATTCAGCGCCTCTGCCTGGTTGGAAGCCTGCTTAGTGGTCAGAGAGAAGGCTGCCCCCATCTATGAAGATGGCTATCTGGGTTAACTTAGTTTTCCTAGGGATGGGCCATTGGAGATCGATCAGTAATTGGACGGGTTTGATGACTCGAGGTTCTGTTTTTTTGATGAACAGTCTGATGAAAGAGGCCATGAGTTCCCAGGGGAATGTTCTTGTCATTAGTGAGTTGTTGAGGATGTTTCTTGCCGCTGCTGAGGTGTTACGTAGGATGTCTTTGGAGATGCCAGGCAGGAGTGTGGCCGAAATCCAGACAGCCCTCTTATCTTGAGCTGTATTTTGAGTTCTGCTTCTGACAGCTCCTTGAAAGAAGTGATAGACCAATGTCTATAGATCTGTTTGCTGTCATTATTTGCTCATCTTTGGTCATTTGTCTCCTGATGTGGTCCTCCAGGTTCATGAATGTATAGTGTGGCTTGCTGCCCATTGCCTGGATTAGAACCAAATAGAAAAATTGTCTCAGTGACTGGAAATCAAATCATTTCATATCCTTGGCCTGCTCCTCTTACACTCTTAGGTGGACCCATTGACGCGAAAGACGTGATTGGACCCTACTGAAAACTTATCCTAATGACCAGTAAAGCCTTAAAAGCCCTTGGCTTGTTCATCCCTCACTCCTCAGTAACACCATTGAGTATGTGTTCTGACAGCTGGTAAGCAGCCCATGCCATTAACGACTTTATAGACCTATCCGCACTACGAGTAACCAATATGTGCAATAGGTTGTTCCTTCTCTGCTTGCGGGAGCACAATATAGAACGCTTATCTGGGCTGCATCTTGTAACCAAAGCATGCCCGGAGCTACGCCTCTGCTTCCCCTAGCAGGGTCTTACCAGCGAAAGTACTTTCCTGTTTCCATAGAGAGACCCCAGCAAGCAATACACAAAACCTGCCTGTAACAACAAAATCCTTATGCAATGTAATATTTTTTTCAAGGTGGAACATTTGGCGTACCTTGTGGCCCGAAACATGGCAGACACGTTTGTCCCATTTGTAACAAAATCTCTGCTTGTGACTAAAAGGCCCTGGTTGGCTATTTAGTAACTAGTGAGTACTCTTTTAGGATCAAGCGGCACCACTAATGGGCTATCTCCTAGAGTGACCGATGCAAATAGAACAGGACTTGTATTGATGCAGCAAGAACAAGACACGTATCTTCAATAGTGACTGATGCCTCAAGAATAAAACACATATCTCTTATAATGACCCAGACTTCAAGAACAGGACATGTATTGATGCAGCAAGTTCAAGACACATATCTCCTACAGTGACGAATGCTTCCAGAACATGACACGTATGGCCTACAGTGATTGATGCAACAAGAACAGGACACATATCTTCTAAAGTGACCACTACAGCAAGTCAGGACATGTATCGATGCAGCAAGAACAAGACACATATCTCCTACAGTGACTGTTGCTTCCATAACAGGACACGTATCGCCTACAGTGATTGATGCAATAAGAGCATGACACGTATTGCCTACAGTGATTGATGCAAAAAGAACGGGACACGTATCGCCTACAGTGATTGATGCAACAAGAGCAGGACACGTATCGCCTACAGTGATTGATGCAAAAAGAATGGGACACGTATCGCCTACAGTGATTGATGCAAGAAGAGTGGGACACGTATCGCCTACAGTGACGAATGCTTCCAGAACATGACACGTATCGCCTACAGTGATTGATGCAAAAAGAACGGAATATGTATCGCCTACAGTGATTGATGCAAGAAGAGTGGGACACGTATCGCCTACAGTGATGAATGCTTCCAGAACATGACACGTATCGCCTACAGTGATTGATGCAACAAGAGCAGGACACGTATCGCCTACAGTGATTGATGCAACAAGAACAGGACATACATCTTATACTGTGACCACTACAGCAAGTACAGGACATGTATCGATGCAGCAAGAACAAGACACGTATCTTCAATAGTGACTGATGCCTCAAGAATAAAACACATATCTCTTAGAATGACCCAGACTTGAAGAACAGGACATGTATTGATGCAGCAAGTTCAAGACACATATCTCCTACAGTGACGAATGCTTCGAGAACATGACACGTATCGCCTACAGTGATTGATGCAACAAGAGCCGGAAACGTATCGCCTACAGTGATTGATGCAACAAGAGCGGGACACATATCGCCTACAGTGACGAATGCTTCCAGAACAGGACACGTATCTCCTACAGTGATTGATGCCACAAGAGCCGGAAACGTATTGCCTACAGTGATTGATGCAACAAGAGCGGGACATGTATCGCCTACAGTGACGAATGCTTCCAGAACAGGACACGTATCTCCTACAGTGATTGATGCAACAAGAGTGGGACATGTATCGCCTACAGTGACTGTTGCTTCCAGAACATGACACGTATCGCCTACAGTGATTGATGCAACAAGAACAGGACACATATCGCCTACAGTGATTGATGCAACAAGAGCAGGACACGTATCGCCTACAGTGACTGTTGCTTCCAGAACAGGACACGTATCGCCTACAGTGATTGATGCAACAAGAGCGGGACACGTAGCGATGCAGCAGGAACAAGATAGTATCTCCTACAGTGAGCAATCCTTCAAGAATAGGATGCGTATCTCCTACAGCAGTGGTCTTCAAACTTTTTAATGCTGAGCCCCCCAGTAAAGAAATAAATTTCATCGGGCCCCCGTGGCTTTTCACAATTATGGTATTAAGCTGGAAGTGTTTAAATATGTCTCGACTTATGTAAACACGAGACATATTTAAACATTGCAGTTAAATTCTGATGCCGTTTTAAAAATGCAACCAAATACATGATTGCCAAATATACTATTCTGGCCAGGCAGGCCTTACTAGCGTGTAAAAGTATCTACAGTGTGATTATTAGAAATGGGGGTGGGGGTTTTGAATATTATATTTGGAGTCCCTTCACTTTTGACACATACTCCCAGCTAGGATATAAATGACAAAAGATGTTAGTGAAGGCCCATTACAGAGCAGGTTACTGAAGCTATTTGTTTCCACACTTAAAACAAAGCACTGCTATCGGCATAATGTTTCTTTAGGCCAGAGCCTGGCACCCCCTCCCGCCCCCTGGGATCACTTGAGGGCCCCCTAGGGGGCCCCGCTTCCCAGTTTGAAGACCTCTGTCCTACAGTGACTGATGCTTCAAGAACAGGGCACATATCTCCTACAGTGATCAATTCTTCAAGTACATGGCACGTATCTCCTACAGTGACCGATGGAACAAGAACGGGACATGTATATCCAACACTAAATGATGCAGCAAGAAGCGGACACGTGTCTCCTACAGTGACCGATACAGCAAGAAGAGGACACGTGTCTCCTACAGTGACCGATACAGCAAGAAGAGGACACGTGTCTCCAACAGTGACCGATACAGCAAGAAGAGGACACGTAGAGATGCAGCAAGAAGAGGACACGTGTCTCCTACAGTGACCGATACAGCAAGAAGAGGACACGTAGAGATGCAACAAGAAGAGGACACGTAGAGATGCAGCAAGAAGAGGACACGTATCTCCTACAGTGACCGATACAGCAAGAAGAGGACACGTGTCTCCTACAGTGACTGATGCAACAAGAACAGGACAAGTAGAGATGCAGCAAGAACATGACATGTATCTCAAACAGTGACCAATGCTTCAAGATGATGACACGTATCACCTACACTGACCAATGCTTCAAGTACAAGACGTATCTTCAATAGTGACTGATGCCTCAAGAATAAAACACATATCTCTTAGAATGACCCAGACTTCAAGAACATGACATGTATCGATGCAGTAAGTTCAAGACACATATCTCCTACAGTGACAAATGCTTCCAGAACATGACACGTATCGCCTACAGTGATTGATGCAACAAGAGCAGGACACGTATCGCCTACAGTGATTGTTGCAAAAAGAACGGGACACGTATCGCCTACAGTGATTGATGCAACAAGAGCGGGACACGTATCGCCTACAGTGATTGTTGCAAAAAGAACGGGACACGTATCGCCTACAGTGATTGATGCAACAAGAGCGGGACACGTATCGCCTACAGTGATTGTTGCAAAAAGAACGGGACACGTATCGCCTACAGTGATTGATGCAACAAGAGCGGGACACGTATCTCCTACATTGACAAATGCAGCAAGAACAGGACACGTGTCTCCTACAGTGACCAATACAGGAAGTACACGACACCTATCTCCTACACTGATGACACGTATCTCCAGTGACCGATTAAAAAAGAACTGGGCATGTATCGATGCAGCAAGAACAGGACACGTATCTCCAATAGTGACTGATACTTCAAAAATAAGACTCATATCTCTTAGAGTGGCTCAGACTTCATGAACAGGACACATATCGATGCAGAAATGTTAATGTTAATTGGAGCTTCTAAAGCGCATATCACCAACTGGTCTCTAAGCGCTGTGAGAGAAGGCACCATAGCAGCTCTACTGAGTAGTGCGCCCTAGCTTAGGCCAAGATTGTGCCCCAGGCTTCTATGAAGAGGATGGTTTTTAATTTTTTCCTAAAAGGGAGAAGTGCTGGTTCTTTGCGGAGGCCTTCTGGCAACTTATTCCAGAGCTGGGGAATCAATGTAGAGAAAGCTCTGCCCCCTTGGAGGAGCTCAGGAAGCGAGCACAGGATAATAACCCAGCATCTGAAGACCGAAGGGAGCGCCCTGGTACATAAGTTACCAAGCGTTCTTTAATATATGCTGGGGCCTGTCCATAGATTGCTTTATGGGCTATACATAGCCCCTTGAATCTGGTTCTCTGCTTCACTGGAAGCCAGTGTAGCTGCTGTAGTAGCACGATAGCGTGGGCCCTCCTAGGAAGCCTGAAAATCAGTCTGGCAGCGTCGTTCATGACTACCTGAAGTTTTGTTAGCTCCTTCTCTGGAAGGCCAACATACAGTGAATTCCCGTAGTCTAAACGAGAAATAATCAGTGCAGTCACTGCCATGCGAAGTGCGGTAAACGACAGAAGGGGGCAAGTTTGCGTAACAGTCTTAGCAGCCCCACACATGTTCCCACCACAGCAGAAACTTGGTGTGACATGGAGAGTTTGGCATCCAATTTTATCCCCAGTCTCTTTACAACTGGGGCTGGCTTTGGAGTAGGGCCCAACTCTTGAGGCCAGAATTGGTTACTCCAGGGGTTAGTATCTGTGGTGACAGCCAAAACCTCAGTTTTATCGGGGTTTATTTTGAGGAAATTGGCTGTCATCCAGTTTATTGTAAACTTCAAAATGTTCTGTATTCGAACATGGGCCGAGGGGGAGTTAGCAATCTGGATGATGATTTGGGTGTCATCTGCGTAGTTAAAGACTTGGCACTCCATACCAGATAGAGCTGCCACTAGGGGGTAGAGGTAGGCATTAAAGAGGAGGGGAGACAGTGCCGATCCCTGAGGGACGCCGCACGTCAGCCCACCAGAATCAGAAACCTGGTCAGCAAGTTGGATCCTTTGCGATCGGTCTGATAAATAGGAAGTGAGCCATTGGAGTGCTACCCCCTGAACTCCTAGTTCCCCCATCCGCGACAAGAGTAGGCCATGGTTGACGGTATCAAATGCCGCGGACAGGTCTAGCAGAACCAAGGCACATGGTTTTTAGTATCTGCCATCAGCCTAAGTTCATCCAGGACTGCCAACATCACTAGCTCTGTACTGTGGTGAGCCCTAAAACCAGCCTGTTTTGTGTGAAGTAGCTGATTGCTCTCTAGGTGGTGGGTGAGGGTTTTCAGCACATGTTGCTCCAGCACCTTTGCCAAGAAAGGGAGCTGAGAGATAGGCCTAAAGTTTTTAAGATTTGCTGCATCAGCCCCAGGTTTTTTCAATAGAGGTCTAACTCTAGCCTCTTTAAAACTGGTTGGGACAAGATCGATTTAATAAATTGAGGACCTCATTTTCCACTGCGGGAAGTGCCAAGCAAAACACCATAGGTGGACAAGGGTCCGCAGGTGAACCTGATTTGGTCCGTGCCATGAGGAGGCACAGAGAGTCGTAATCTAACTCAGGGAAGGTTAAAAGAGGTATAACATAGGCAGGAAGCGTAGGAGCCGCCACAGAAGGGATCTGGACAGCAGGGGTTTGGTGGATGACTGCCAAGAGGTCGTTAACTTTGTGCAAAGAATAGGTCTGAAATGTATTGCAGTCTGTAGGGCAACCTAAGGGACTCTGTTCAGGTGACTGTCTTAGCTCTGTTATGATCCGAAAGGTCTCCTTCTGTTTATTCTCGGCGGCCAAGATCCTGGATTCATAGAATTCCGCCTTCCTGGCTATGATGGCTTTTTTATAGGTGGCAAACTTAGCTTTGTATTCGGCGAGAGCGCCTGGGTCGTATGTTTTACGCCAGGCTCTCTCAAACCGACGTAGCATTTGTTTTTCCTCTCTGAGTGCCGCATTAAACCAGGGCGCCCCTTTGCCCTTGTGCCTCACTCTCTCTCTACGAGCGGGAGCAACTTTGTCAATAGCATTCCTCATCCTAAATGCGAGGGACTCGCTTTCCTGGTCAAGGGTACCCTGCACTAAGTTTTCTGGAGCTGAGTTACGCAGGATTGTAACTAGGACATCTTTTTTATTTTCTTCCACCCGCGTAAGACTTTCCATTCTGGGGGAGAGGGAGTCCTACCGGCAAGGGGATTACGCACCTGATCAGGAAGTGGTCGGACCAAACGCAGGGACTGATATCTACTAAACTGGTAGAGGGGTCAGTGGTCCAGACTAGATCAAGGGTGTGACCTTTTTCATGGGTGGGGGCCTTAATAAGTTGTCTAAGTTCCAAGGTAGTCAGAGCCTCTTCCAATTGTATGGCATGGGTATCTCTAGGTACAAGGTTCCAATGTAGGTTAAAGTCTCCTATTACCATAACATTTTGGTACCGGGAACGAAGATCGCTCACTAACTCTATAAAGCGCTCAAGGAATTTAGTAGAGGTTTGAGGGGGGCGATAGACCACCACTAGGACTAGGCAGGATGTCTTGAAGAGAATCTTAGCTCCCAAGATGTCTGCGCCCTCGATGTTGTCGGTGACTATTGTCTTTAACGCTAGTTGTTTGTTATATAACAAAGCAACCCCCCCACCTCTTGTGTCTCCCGTTCTATTATGCCATAGGGCTGTGTAGTCTGGAGGCAGGGCTGCTGTCATGTCTGGTATTGAGGAATCTTTAAGCCATGTTTCCGTGATCCCCAGGATGTCTATAGAGTTGTCCTGGAGGAGAGAAAAAACCTCCAAGTTGTGTTTTTGCAGAGAGCGGGTATTTAAAACTGCTACCCGTAGTTATTGTGGGCTAACAGACTTTCCCTGACTAAAGGGGTGGTGTATAACACCTGCTTTCCCCGCTACATATGGACTGGACAATAAGCCTTCCGCTCTTAACATGTCTGCTACATTGTTATTTAGGAAGGCGGACCTGGGGGCTAAGGCCAAGATTTGTTCTGCCGTATATATAATGTGCGGGCCAGGGGTTCTGGCCCCTGGTCCCGGCCGGGCGCAGACGGGCTTGCCTTAGGCGCGCCTTCGGCGCGCCCCAGCCTGCCTGATATGGGGTTAACTCCTCCCCCCACCGATCAGCCCTGCTGTGCAGCAGCTGATCGTCCCCCTACCCACTAGACCGCCTACTGCAGCGGAAGTGCCGTGAAGGAAGTGAGGATGCGAGGAGACCGACCTACGCAGGTCGGGCACTTCAAACAAAGAGGTCAGAGCAATTTAGACCCACAAAGTTAAAAGCTAATGTCAGCGTGAGTTAAAAAAACATGGTAACAGTGAATAATGGATAAAAGCAGTAATTTTTAAAGGAAGTTAAAAGCACATATATAGCACACTAATTACCGCGCCAGGGCAAACCAGCACAGGGAGGTTAGCGCGTATCTCTCACCTTGCGCGCTTGCTCCAGCCTGCCTGATATGGGGTTAACTCCTCCCCCCCACAGATCAGCCCTGCTGTGCAGCAGCTGATCGTCCCCCTACCCACTAGACCGCCTACTGCAGCGGAAGTGCCGTGAAGGAAGTGAGGATGCGAGAAGACCGACCTACGCAGGTCGGGCACTTCAAACAAAGAGGTCAGAGCAATTTAGACCCACAAAGTTAAAAGCTAATGTCAGCGTGAGTTAAAAAAACATGGTAACAGTGAATAATGGATAAAAGCAGTAATTTTTAAAGGAAGTTAAAAGCACATATATAGCACACTAATTACCGCGCCAGGGCAAACCACCACAGGGAGGTTAGCGCGTATCTCTCACCTTGCGCGCTTGCTCCAGCCTGCCTGATATGGGGTTAACTCCTCCCCCACCGATCAGCCCTGCTGTGCAGCAGCTGATCGTCCCCTACCCACTAGACCGCCTACTGCAGCGGAAGTGCCGTGAAGGAAGTGAGGATGCGAGGAGACCGACCTACGCAGGTCGGGCACTTCAAACAAAGAGATCAGAGCAATTTAGACCCACAAAGTTAAAAGCTAATGTCAGTGTAAGTTAAAAAAACATGGTAACAGTGAATAATGGATATAAGCAGTAATTTTTAAAGGAAGTTAAAAGCTCATATATAGCACACTAATTACCGCGCCAGGGCAAACCACCACAGGGAGGTTAGCGCGTATCTCTATAAGAAGAGGGCACATATCTCCTATAGTGCCCATTGCAGCAAGAACAGGACAGGTATTTCCTATAGTGACTGTAGGAAGTTGGCTCTGTATATACTATACCAAAATGAGGTATACTGTGCACAGAGTCCAGGGGGTCCCCAAGGGTAGGCAGAGGTAAAAGTAGATAGCACCTTACTCTCTATTTGTGGTAGTGTGGGCGAGCAGTAAGGCTTTATCAGAGGGTAGTGTTAAGCATTTATTGTACACACTCAGGCAGCAAATTATGTCACACACTCAAAGACTGAACTCAGACCAATTTGTTTGTATAAAAAATATTATTAAGTTATTTTATTTCTTAGAACATAGCCAAGCCTGGTGCAGGTAAGTGAAATAAATGCTTTGCAAAATCTTATGCAACTTTTTACAATTAAATGCAGGTTCAAATGCTGTTGATTGAATTATAGATAAGTCAATGTTTTGATATTACTTTTCAGTTACTTTTCAAATTACTATGTACGTTATTTTTTATATTACTTTTCAGATTACTTTTGTTAATCAGTGTGATATGCCTATATATCACACTGGGACATTTCCTAGACAAAAGGTAAGTAATTCACTTTTAGTACATAGACAGTTTTTTAATGTTTCATACAAACCAACTCCCCACTTAGAACAATTTTCAAGGAAAAACAGTCAATGTGTACCTATGGAGAAAAAATGAAGTTAACGGTTTGCAGGTAAGTACCAGTTTGTGGCAGTTGATATTCTGGGGTTAGAACCAGGGTTCCCCCAGGGTCAAGGATGCACTCTCAAAGCACCCTCAGCAGCACTAGGGCGGCCGGGTGCAGAGTGCTGAGGCCCAATGTTATCCAATGGGGCATGGGGGCTCACGAGCAGGCCACAAGGATGTGGGAGCAAAGCTCCTGGTGTTAGGCTCAGGGCAAAGGGGGATCCGAGTTAGCACCCTAGGTACACCCGCAGCGGCGCAGGGGCAGCTGGGTGCAGGGTGCTGTTTTGGCATCGGGTGCCCTGTTGCTTTCAATGCGGATTCTCCGGTTGCAACAAAGTCTGCAGGCTCGGGGACGAAGATCTTATGAAGGTGAGCACCGGTTGGAGAGGTAAGTTGGGATGCCTGGGGATGCTGGGACACTGTCGGTTGGGCCACCCAAGGCCGTGGGACGTCAGGTGCAGGGGTGTCTTTAGGCGTCGGGTTTTCTTACCAGCTCCGGTCGCGATCAAGGGGATCCTTCAGAAAGGGGCTGCAGGCTTCACTTGGAGATTTGAGGCAGGGCAGAGATCACCAGATCTCAGGTCAGGATCACCGGGGAGACCTTCTCGTGGTGTTGGGCCACTCGAACTCGGGCCGTAGGCGTCGGGTGCTGAGTGGTGCAGACTCACAGTGTTGGCTGGGGCCAGAGTCTGTGGGTGAACAAATCTGGTGCTCACGGGAGACAAAGTCTTGGGTTTGGAAGACAGGGCAGGTCCTTTGGGTTCTTGAGGCTGCTGGCTGCAGGACACACCGGGATTTCGCTGGAGCAGGTTTGAGGTGGGAACAGGCCCGAAGGGCTGGGGCCAAGTCAGTGGGCGTCCTCCTCTTCTTAGTTTCAGCATGGCTTCTTTGGTCCTTCTTCTTTTCTTCTGGTTGGTTCTTGTCTGAGGAGGCAAGGTTCAGGGGTGCCCCTAAATACTAGATTTAGGGGCGTTACTGGTAGGTAAAGGTTTGGACCCCTTCCTTGGGGTGGGTACACCCCCTATTATGCCACCCTCCAGTGGGAGGGGGGGCATATGCCTCACTCTGTTTGGCTGGGTCCCCCCATCTGCCCCCAGCTGCAAGATGGTAGGGACTGGGAGTTGTGCTTCACCTTCGCCTCCCCCACCTGAGGGGTGGGGTTGGCAGAGGTGGGCACACCTCCCTTCCTCACTTGGTTTTTCCACCGATTCTTCCGCCCAAAGTGGGGGTCAGAACCGGTGGGGGCCAGTTGCTGAAAGCAGCAAAGGCCTGGGGAAGCTCACAAAGGTGTCAAGCCTTTGAAGCTTCCCTTTCGTGGACCCTGCCCATCCTGGGGGAGGAGGCTTGGCACCCCGTCCCAGGATGTGCATTGTTCCAGACCCCCAAGAGCAGCAGGCTCTCGACCCAGGGGTCCAGAAACATGTCTGGTGGTGGCAGCTGGCGAGCAGCCACTCACCCTGGACACTAGTATTAGGTCGTTTTTCAGGGGGCATCTCTAAGAAGCCCTCTGTGTGCATTTTTGATCAAATTATACACTGGCATCAGTGTGGGTTTAATGTGCTGAGAAGTTTGATACCAAACTTCCCAGTTTTTAGTAAAGCCATTATGGTGCTGTGGAGTTTGTAATGACAAACTTCCAGTACCATATACTCTTAATGGCATTACTGCACTTACAATGTCTAAGAATTGGCTTAGACACTGTAGGGGTACAGGGCTCACACACCTGTACCCTCACCACTGGTATAGTGCACCGAGCTAGAGGGGTGGCTGACCTATGCCAGGGCAGTGGGTTGTAGGCATGGAACACGAGGATGTGTGCCATGTCAACTCTTCACTTTGTTCTGCACCAAAACACGCAGCCTGCAATGGCAGTGTGTGTGTGTGTGTGTGTGTGTCAGGGTACAGGGCCTCTAAGGGTGGCACAATAAGTGCTGCAGCCCTTAGAGGCCTTCCCTGGCCACAGTGCCGTTGGTACCTGTGGTACCATTTACAAGGGACTGACCTGTGGCCAAAGAGTAGCAATTGGGTTTTGTTTTCAATGCAGTTTAGGGAAAGAACATAGGCCCTGGGTACCTGTTTGGCAGGAACCCAGGGCACACTCAAAGTATATCAGCTCTTTGGGAAAAAGTGGGGGCAACCATGCAAAAAGAGGGCAGTTTCTTACACAGATGCAACAATAGCAGGGCACATAATTCCTACAGTGACTGATGCAACAAGAACAGGACACATATCTTCTACAGTGATCACTACAGCAAGTACAGGACATGTTCGATGCAGCAAGAACAAGATACATATCTCCTACAGGTACGGATGCTTCGAGAACATGACACATATCTCCTACAGTGACCAATGCTCAAAGAACAGGACACGTGTCGCCTACAGTGACTGGTGGCGGCTCCTCCGCTAAGGCGGAGGAGCGTCGCCCCACTGCTTTGAGAGCAGTGAAGAGGAAATATAAAATGATAATAACTGAACATTATTATCATTTTATTTTTCCGTTCTTAGGGGCGGTGCTGGCCAGAGCAGGGGCCAGGGGGAGGAGAGGTTTTCACTCCCAAAGTGCGCATGACTGTTGAGCCGGCCAAACAGTCATGCACACTTTGCATCTTACCCACCAGGCTGTAATGCACAGCCTGGTGGGGAACATGCACAGGCTCCCTGTCCCCATCTTAGCGTCGAACCACAGCTCTCAGACCAATCACAAAGCTGCATTACAGTGTTGTGATTGGCTAAGGAGAGCCCGGGTGCTTCCTGAGACAGAGGAGAGGCGGCGCTGCGACGCGACCGCAGGTAAGTTTTCTTTCTTTTTAAAAAAAAATTCTACCCCCCCCCCACATACCTCAAGGCTAGATGTTTAGCCCAGTTTATTTACCTGACTTTCCGCTAAGCGCCGGGACACCTCTGTTTGAGGTAGCTGTTTACGCTATATAAATATCACTATTATTAGACCCCCACCCCATTCCCTATCAGCCGCCACTGACAGTGACCGATGCTTCAAGAACAGGATATGTATTTCCCACACTGATCGATGAAGCAAGAATAGGACACGTATCTCCTACAGTGACCGATACAGCAAGAACAGAGAACGTATCTCCTATCTAGCATTAGTAACACTGGATCCCTGCGACAGCCAAACTTGAAATTAATATTTTCAATGCTAACAATGTGCAAAAATCTATCTCTATAAAATACGAGCTTCTTTTCAAAATCTTCCGACGTTCGTAAATTTCTGTGGAAGTTGAAATGTTTAGTTTGCGGGAAATTAGCCTGGAAAGTAGGTTTTGCGGGAAAAAAATCTCTTCAAAAAACAACTTTCAGTGTTAAGAATGTATTAGAAGAAAAGTTTAACTAGGAAAGGTATTTCACTAAAATCTTTTTTGCAGGAATTTTCAACCGCAGACAAAGTTTTGAGAAGCTTGTCAACTTTAGAAAACGTTGGGGGAAAATTGAAGTTTGTACAGATGTGCAGGCCCTGCACAGTGTAGGGAGTTTATGCAGGAGCAGAGCTGTCCTATCAGCCTCAGGTCAGTGCTTGAAGGACGAGAGTCGCCCGACCTACAATGAACACCCAGCATTACAGCTTTCTACCTCCCATGTACCATTGAGTAGGGTCACAAAATACACCTGTTATTCAGTGCTTTACAAATACACTTTGTTTCCAACGCTCACATCGAAACTAGTCTTAAACCTAATCCTCACAGACTCCAATCCTAAACAGTATCCTAACCATAAATGTAACTCTTACTCAACCCCTTATTTATTTCCCAGCCATTAACTTCAATCGTACACTAGGTACATCCCTAACCATACCTTGTCATTTAACCCTAACACAACAGCTAATTTTAACCCATCCCCTGATCCTTACCCTAACCATAACTTTCATGCAATGTCATCTAAGCTCTAATCTTGGCCCTTCCCTTACCTGTAATGCCAACCATAACTTAATAATCGGACACTATCCGTATCCCAGCCTTAACTTAAACCCTACCCTAACCACTACTCAAACAATCCAGATTCTAGCACTTAAATTTACAGTTACATCAACACTAACATTGAACCCTCCCAATAACACACATTTACTATCACTTTTATTGTCGGCGCCTATCTTTCTGTATTCCTGACCCTAAACACATCCATACTTCTATATAATTAAATTTCCATCCTTGCGAATTTCTGCATTAAAAATTCTTCATAACCACAAAAACCACGACTTAAACAACGAATAAGCCATGTGAATAATAACTCTTTAACTTACATCCTTTTGTCGTCCTGTCTCCAAAAGACCAGGTGCAGCTCCCTAGGCACATCAATGGACCGAAACGTTTGGCGATGTGAACATACCCGCCTGCTCCTGGTTTTCTTATGACTTGCGTCATGACTCTGCTCCCAAGTACTCCAGGTGATTTAGGCATGTAGGTCACCCACAGGGCAGGCATCTTGCCATATATGTGACTCCTTTTCACATGGGTAGTTTACATCCCCATGACCAAGCAATACCACTACTCACGGTGGGTAGAGACTAATCCATCCTTGTAGTGGGGTACAGGCCTTTCCAGCTCCTCTATAGTGTGGAGACTGCCTACCAGCTCATCTTTGTAAGTCTGTGCAGTGTGTCATGACTGGGCCTCCTCATTTTCTCTGGTTTATGGAGAGTGCATGAGCAAGCCTGGGTACCTGAGACGTAGAGTACCCGTAGGCGGGGGTCACCACTGTGTGTATGTAGCCCCTAGGAGTGTGGGGTCCTTCACAGGGCACAGCTGTAGTAATAGCTTCTGTGTTCTTGTCTTGGTAAAGCCAGGGCAACTGTATGATGGGTCCATAAATCTTATTAAAGATTAAAGACAGCGTAACACTGTCATTAAGTAAAGCCATATACCTAAAGTAAAGCCATATACCTTTTCTCTTAAAACAAATAACCCTGCTTGGATATTATATTTATTGTGAGTGATACTTGTGCTACCTGAACTAGACCTTCAACCCCACACCACTCTTCAAGAGTAGACTTTGAGTGTTTGAACTGGTTCCCCTGAAAGTCAAACCGAACCAGACTATTGGTAACTCAGCGAGCTTGCTGTAGGTGCATGGTTACTGTGCTTCCAAGAACAGAGGGAATATGTTTCACTAGGATTGACTACCTACACTCAAGTCACACAGGCCTGGAAGCGAGGCTCAATAGACACTGTCCATCCATTCCTTCTATCTCAGGCAAAGAGCTGCTAGTGTGATGTTGATACAGGTACATCCTGTGGGGGTTGTCACTCCGAGGCTAGATAAACCGGTCTACCTGCAGAAAAGGAGTCAAACCTACCAGACCAAGGGATCAGCAAGTTGTTCTTAGGTATATAAATATACCTAAGAAGGACAAGATGGGCGCCGTGAGTTAAGCGGCTAAAGAGGAGGGCTTGAGACGTAAGAGAATTAAGAGGACGGTGCACTTACGGCAGGAGGATATAGCTCTGAGGATCAGCCGACAGTATACAACCGGGGGCAGTAGAGGTCGGGAGACTAAGACTCAAGAGTGGCCTCACCTCCCAATGATGCCGCCACACAAATGACTGTAGCTCAAATGATTTTATTGAAAGCAGGTGTAATTACCCTCTCCCACATAGTCCTCAATTTCTGAGGGTTTTTATCTCCTACAACACCGACCCTATATAAATGCAAAAAGAACAGAGAATGGACGGACTGCTGAACAAATCAAACATTCACCCCCAGTCACAGATCTGGATTAAATCCATTATTTCTTTGCATGCCACGCCATTCCAGTTTAGACCCAGCCATATTCAAATCAGTCTTGACCCTGCTCCCAATGGCAACAGTCCAGCGTGAACTTCCTAGCCAGGTCCACCCTGGACCAGAAACCAGCATTCTGGGACTGGTTTCGGGGTATCACCCCTTATCAGCCAGGCTAGCTTGAATCTAGTGCGTAGTGAGCACAGGACCCACGTCTGGGCAAGCCCTTCCCACTTAGGGCAAAACATGCTCTGTTTTATCCTCCTCCTTTTTCACTTCCTGTCAAGTCGTCAAGGCAGGAAGTGGTTTTCATAGTCCTGGCTGTGGGAGTATCCAGTCCTGCTGGGTCCTGCTCAAAGCGTTCTTCTTGCGGCATGGCGTTTAGTGGTGAGGGTGAGAATGCAGAAAGAGATGGTCCACGACTGAGACGCGGCTGCATGGCTGGGCTGAGGCTATCCACTGAAGTTTGTACCCGACAGAGGAGAAGTTGGCGCTGCTTTGGAAGGTTGCAGTGGGAGGCCGACCTGAGAAACGCACAGTGGTTACAGCAGCCAGAGGACCAAGGTTCCATAAGTGTACAGAGGGATAATGGGATTCCCAGGCAGGGCTTCAGAGTTTAGGATTTCGGATTACAAAGGCGCAGAGGTAAAGAGAATGTTCCAGGACCCGTGGTCCTTGAGGAAGGAACGGAAGCTGGAATGGAAGTCAGAGAAACCTTCTGGGGGAGTTCTTGGAACTGACTTGGGACACAGGCCCATCAGCTGCCAAACATCTGCTAAATCACTACCCCCTAAATTCATGTGAGCCCCTAGTGAGAGGCGAGATCCTTCGCTGCCCCCGTAACAGGAAATCTTCTTAGAGGTATTAGCTCATTGACTGCAGAGGTCACAACCTCAACAAGACATTGTTCTAAGTAGGGTGCGACAACACCTCATCAGCTTCTCCAACTCTACTTTCAACTCTATATGGCCACTCCCCCTGAGACCAAAACCAAGGATACATGGACTACTAATGTCCCCATCAGCCATGTTGAGTCTTCTCAAGGTGCAGTCCATGCATCCGAGGGGTGCACGCCAGCCCAATGTATTTGCAGAACTCCCCCTGACCGCCCCTGCGTTGGTTTTTTCACACGTGCATTGGCATGAAATGGCATCCCTGAGCTGGGGTATGTTAGGAAAAAGCTCTTCTTTACTCGGAGTAGAAGTCCAGATGCGATTGACCTTTATTTGCCCAGCTCTTTGGGATTCAAATACATTCGGGGTTATGGACACCCCCGTTGGCTGCCGTGGACCTGCATATAGAGCCACACATTCAAAGATACACAAGACACACGGCAAAGACCTCAGTAAACTTTCCAGCCCATAGTGGAGCCAGAGTGACTTCCCAACACTCCCAGTAGACACCATCAAGCCACTCTCTGCTATCTTTTTTGCAGTGCTGGATAAAAGTCTGATACACCGCCTCCCCCGTAGAAGCTGGAACAAAGTCACTAAAGACCAGCTCACCTCTGACCTCATCAGCAACCCACCACTGCCTACGCCAGACGCTAACACCAAGGCACGCAACCTCCACCGCTGGATCAGGAACTGCGCTGACACACTCTTCCCCCTCAAGAAAGCCACAGGAACAGACATCAAGAAAGAAAGCTGGTTCACCCCTGGAATCCAAGAATCCAAGAGCTCCTGCCGACGACTCGAAAAGACATGGAGGAGCAACAAAACCTCAGAAACATGCACCGCCTACAGGACAGCCACCACAGCACACCATTAACTCATCAAATCCACAAAGAAGAAATCCCTCCAAGACAGCATCCTCACAACACCAAAGAACTCTACTCCATCATCAAGGAAGTTGCCAAACCTTGCAGCAAAACAACAGACGTCCCACCCTCCCAAGACCTCTGCAACAGACTCAGCATCTTTTTCACCTCAAGATTAAGATGATCTACGACAGCTTCGACAACCAAGACCTCCGCACCGCTCCCCCCGCAAACAGATCCTGCTCACTTGGACCCCACTCACGACAGAAGACACCTTAAAGACCATGAGGAGCATCCACTCTGGAACACCCTCAGACCCCTGTCCACCCCACATCTTCCACAGAGCCCCCACAGCCATTGCACCCGAACTAAGCCAGACGATCAACTGCTCCCTCTAAACTGCCACTTTCCCGAATGACTGGAAACATGCCGAAGTCAACCCCCTCCTGAAGAAACCCTCTGCAGACCCGACGGACCTCAAGATTTCAGGCCCACCTCACTGCTTCCATTCGCAGCCAAGGTCTTTGAAAAGGCCGTCAACACCCAGCTAGCAAATTTCATCGACGCCAACATTCGCAGCCAAGGTCATTGAAAAGGCCGTCAACACCCAGCTAGCAAATTTCATAGAAGCCAACAACGTTCTGGGCATCTCCCTAACCGGATTCTGCAGCAACCACAGCACCCTACTCACCGCCACCGACGACATCCGCTCCCTCCTCAACCAGGGCCAAATGGCAGCTCTCATCCTCCTGGACCTCTCAGCTGCCTTTGACACGTCTCCCACCGCACACTAGCCACCAGACTCCACAACGCCGGCATCCACAGAAAGGCCCTTGACTGGATGTGCTCATTTCTCACCGGCAGAACTCAGCCCCACCCTCTTCAACATCTACATGGCCCCTCTCGCAACCATCGGCAGAAACCAAGGGCTCAACATCGTCTCCTACGCCAACAACACCCAGCTTATCCTCACCCTCACCAAAGAACCCAACATCACCAGACACAACTTCCAAGAAGGAATGAAAGCCGTCACCAACTGGATGAAGAAGAGCTGCCTGAAACTCAACTCAGAGATAACAGAAGTCCTCATCGTTGGCTCCGCCCCCTCCGCATAGGATGACACCTTGTGGCCACCCGCCCTCGGAAACTCCCCCACCCCAACGGACCACGCATGAAACCTCGGCATCATACTAGGCTCATAACTCACAATGAACTGCCAGATCAATGCCGTATCCTCGGCCTGCTTCAACACCGTCCGCATACTCTGAAAAACGTTCAGATGGATCCCATTTGAATCCAGAAAAACGGTCATGCACGCTCTCATCAGTAGCAGACTGGACTACGGCATCGCTCTCTATGCCGGAATCAACAAGAAACTACTTCGCAAACTCCAGACCGTCTAGAACGCCACAGCCAGACTGATCCTAGACATCCCCCATCGCAACCACATCACCCAACACCTCTGCGACCTCCACTGGCTCCCCATCGAAAGAAAAATAACATTCAAGCTCCTCACTCAAACATACAAGGCTCTCCACAATACCGGACCAGCATACCTGAACAACCGCCTCTCCTTCCACGCACCCAAGAGGCACCTCTGATCAGCTGACCTCTCTCTGGCCACCATTTCACGCATCTACAAGACCAGAACGGGAGGAAAGTCCTTCTCCTACCTCGCAGCCAAGGCCTGGAATGACCTCCACCTCCGGCAAGCCCCTACACTGCTCCAGTTCAGGAAGGACCTCAAGACCTGGCTCTTCGGATGACCCCAGCACTCAACAGAGCTGTCTCCTCTCCACCCTAGTACCTTGAGACCCTCGCGGGTGAGAAGCTGCGCTTTACCAACCCACAATTGATTGATTGATTGATACTTCTGTTGTACACCAAACACCATTATCACCTGGCAGGAAGATTGTAGGGTGAGGTTTTTTCTGAAACCACTTCAAACCTCCTAGACCACCACGATCTCCCCCCAGGTCACCATGGTCTCCCACAATCATACCATGCAAGGATGTACAGTAGAAGATACTCTGTCCAATAGACATCACTCTGTATCACCGCTCCCCCAACATCCACCCTTTGCACAGCAACTCTAGCAACCTCGAAACAGCCACCTCTTTCCATCAACGTTCGGCCAAGATCTGCCCCAAACCCACTGACCCCCTGGGGCAAGCCGCCCCCACCCCAACTCTTACAGACCAACCCCCAACAGGCAAAAGATAATTTTTTTACCATTGGTATTTGCAACCAATACAGAGCCCTTGAACACCGACCTTTACGGTAACCTTGGGTGGTCATGTGTGAGCAGTGCTATGTGAGTACTGTGCAGTGCACAACTTAAGGATAAATAAAAATATGTATAATTAGAAATCAATATGAAAGTTGAGTAAACAAAGTAGAAATTACTTTAGAATAATATGGATTTTTAGTATGTTGTTCCATCGCTAAAGTTCCGTGGTAACCACTCCAATGGGCTTCCATCCTTTGGAGGAAAAGGATCCAGGGGCGGCTCCTCCGCTATGGCGGAGGAGGGTCGCCCCACTGCTTTTAAGCAGTGAGAAACATAAAATGATAACAACTTAGAGTTATTATCATTTTATGCTTCGTGTCCTGCTGCTTTGCGGCAGGCGGGTGGGCGGGGCTGCTCTGCTCTCCGAGCAGGGGAGGAGTGGCTTGTCCACTCCTAAGTGCGCAATGACTGTTTGGTCGGCCCTCTCAGGCTGCCCAAACCAGTCATGCGCACTTTCCCCGTTCTCCATGCAGGCTGCATTACAGCCTGCATGGATAACATGCCCACCACTCCAGCCCCTGGCTGAGCGCCGTGTCACGGCTCTCAGACCAATCACAACGCTGCATTGCAGTGTTGTGATTGGCATAGGGGAGGGAGCTTGGCTGCCTGCTTCCTGTTCCTGTCAGAGTCGGAGGCAGGAGAGCAGGAGCAGAGAAGACAAGAGACCTGACCTCAAGGTAAGTGTTTTTTCATTCCGATCCCCTCCGTGCGACACCTGCCACCCCCTCCCCCTGACCCGCGCCCGCCTCGCCACCCGCAAGCTATGCCGGCCGCCACTGAAGGGAACTGAAGCAGTGCCTACAACTAGCTGGACAGACAGAAGGCTCTAGCTTCTGGAAGGAGAAGACAAGCCAAGTGCTTATTTTCTTATCTAGGTTAGTTTAATGTGAGGTGTCAGAGGGAGTATCACAGCTGTACGGTGTCACTGTGGGGCAGATTTATCAGTCTTTCCCATAGCACAATGCAGCAAGCCACCGTACTGCGCTGTGTGAAAGGAAAAGGGCAGGAATGTGCTGTATTTACCAGTATACGGTGCATTACTGTCCTTTCATAGCACTTGCACACTTTTAGCTGCCTAGCGCCAATACAGGCACCCTTGCGTCATGGTGCAAGCGTGGCTGCGTTGCAGGCAGGATTGCTTTTATGCACAAAGGCACACCTTCCTGCACAAAAACAATCCTGAGAGGCAGTGTCCTCTTTCTATGTGTGCTGCACACAGAGGTGAGGCAAGGTGAGGTGAGGTGAGGTGAGGCGAGGCAAGGTGCTCTTTCTTTGGAGGTGACTTAGTAGGTGAGGTGCTCTAGCGAGGGCTTAGAAGTAATTGTTGTGGGTGACGGTCTTGAGTTTGGCAAAAGGTGAGGTACTTTTTGAATATGGTTAGAGGTTTTTGGCATTAGTTGTGGTTGATGGTCTTTGGTTTGATGAAAGTCTTCAATCTCCTTTGCAGAAATTCTTGAGCCATATCTTTCTACATCATCTTTAACTCTACCCCCATCTTCCCCCTATTTCACGTCTCTTGCTATACTTTTCACTTTACGTCTCACTCTCCTAAACTGTGCCCGTCCCAGTTCACTTACTCAGCAGGGTCACAGGTGAGTGTCTGGTTAGAGAAGTGCACACATATAAGAGGAGAATAAGGACAAGGCCAGGTAGAAGATGGTTTGAAAAAATATTGGATTTTAATCAATGGGATGATGAAAACCCTCAGACCAGCGCTTTGATTTTCAGTGTTTTAGTAAGAGCACCGGAAGTGAAGGGGGGTGAACTTATGATTACAACTATTCAGTAGCTAAACTTATCATTTAAAGCGCTATATGAATATGTCTTATTTTAACACTATGCACAAGTTCACATCATCTACCTTCTTTATTCTCAGAAAGATCAAGACGATCCTAGATTTTATTCCTCTAATTCTCAAAAGAATTGTAATAACGGCCTAAATTTTGGCCAGGCTAGATTATTGCAACAGCCTGTACCTGAATTTACAGCAACAACACCTGAAAAAGTTTCAGGTGTTGCAAAATGCGGCTGCAAGATTACTTTCAGGCACACCCAAGTTTACTTCGGTGAGAAATGTCATCCAAAAACTTAATTGGTTGCCAGTGAAGTGCAGGGTAACATTTAAAGCACTGTGCATTGCTTACAAGGCTCTACATAACCTTGGACCGTCCTACTTTACTCAGAAGTTCAAGTGATATGTACCCAACGGGACACTTAGATCATCTAACTCCAAATCTTTGGTAGTACCCAGGTTTACAAAAATGACCTGGGGGGGTAGAAGTTTCTTCACAGGGACGATCGCGGCCTGGAATGAACTACCTCTGACTATCCGCGCCCCCCACATTTGTTGGCCTTTAGAAAGGCCTTGAAAACCTGGCTTTTCAGCAAGTAGACACCAGGTGGGTTAACTAGGAACCTAGTAAATCCAGATTAGGGAGCTAGTGCCAGGACACCAGGTGGGTTAACTGGGAACCTAGTAAGTCTAGATTAGGGAGCTAGTGCCAGGACACCAGGTGGGTTAACTGGGAACCTAGTAAGTCCAGATTAGGGAGCTAGTGCCAGGACACCAGGTGGGTTAACTGGGAACCTAGTAAATCCAGATTAGGGAGCTAGTGCCAGGACACCAGGTGGGTTAACTGGGAACCTAGTAAATCCAGATTAGGGAGCTAGTGCCAGGACACCAGGTGGGTCAACTGGGAACCTAGTAAATCCAGATTAGGGAGCTAGTGCCAGGACACCAGGTGGGTCAACTGGGAACCTAGTAAATCCAGATTAGGGAGCTAGTGCCAGGACACCAGGTGGGTTAACTGGGAACCTAGTAAGTCCAGATTAGGGAGCTAGTGCCAGGACACCAGGTGGGTTAACTGGGAACCTAGTAAATCCAGATTAGGGAGCTAGTGCCAGGACACCAGGTGGGTTAACTGGGAACCTAGTAAGTCCAGATTAGGGAGCTAGTGCCAGGACACCAGGTGGGTTAACTGGGAACCTAGTAAGTCCAGATTAGGGAGCTAGTGCCAGGACACCAGGTGGGTTAACTGGGAACCTAGTAAATCCAGATTAGGGAGCTAGTGCCAGGACACCAGGTGGGTTAACTGGGAACCTAGTAAGTCCAGATTAGGGAGCTAGTGCCAGGACACCAGGTGGGTTAACTGGGAACCTAGTAAATCCAGATTAGGGAGCTAGTGCCAGGACACCAGGTGGGTTAACTGGGAACCTAGTAAATCCAGATTAGGGAGCTAGTGCCAGGACACCAGGTGGGTTAACTGGGAACCTAGTAAATCCAGATTAGGGAGCTAGTGCCAGGACACCAGGTGGGTTAACTGGGAACCTAGTAAATCCAGATTAGGGAGCTAGTGCCAGGACACCAGGTGGGTTAACTGGGAACCTAGTAAATCCAGATTAGGGAGCTAGTGCCAGGACACCAGGTGGGTTAACTGGGAACCTAGTAAATCCAGATTAGGGAGCTAGTGCCAGGACACCAGGTGGGTTAACTGGGAACCTAGTAAATCCAGATTAGGGAGATAGTGCCAGGACACCAGGTGGGTTAACTGGGAACCTAGTAAATCCAGATTAGGGAGCTAGTGCCAGGACACCAGGGGGGTTAACTGGGAACCTAGTAAATCCAGATTAGGGAGCTAGTGCCAGGACACCAGGTGGGTTAACTGGGAACCTAGTAAATCCAGATTAGGGAGCTAGTGCCAGGACACCAGGTGGGTTAACTGGGAACCTAGTAAATCCAGATTAGGGAGCTAGTGCCAGGACACCAGGTGGGTTAACTGGGAACCTAGTAAATCCAGATTAGGGAGCTAGTGCCAGGACACCAGGTGGGTTAACTGGGAACCTAGTAAATCCAGATTAGGGAGCTAGTGCCAGGACACCAGGTGGGTTAACTGGGAACCTAGTAAATCCAGATTAGGGAGCTAGTGCCAGGACACCAGGTGGGTTAACTGGGAACCTAGTAAGTCCAGATTAGGGAGCTAGTGCCAGGACACCAGGTGGGTTAACTGGGAACCTAGTAAATCCAGATTAGGGAGCTAGTGCCAGGACACCAGGTGGGTTAACTGGGAACCTAGTAAGTCCAGATTAGGGAGCTAGTGCCAGGACACCAGGGGGTTAACTGGGAACCTAGTAAGTCCAGATTAGGGAGCTAGTGCCAGGACACCAGGTGGGTTAACTGGGAACCTAGTAAATCCAGATTAGGGAGCTAGTGCCAGGACACCAGGTGGGTTAACTGGGAACCTAGTAAGTCCAGATTAGGGAGCTAGTGCCAGGACACCAGGTGGGTTAACTGGGAACCTAGTAAGTCCAGATTAGGGAGCTAGTGCCAGGACACCAGGTGGGTTAACTGGGAACCTAGTAAGTCCAGATTAGGGAGCTAGTGCCAGGACACCAGGTGGGTTAACTGGGAACCTAGTAAATCCCGATTAGGGAGCTAGTGCCAGGACACCCCAGGGTAACAGTGCGCTCTACAAGTTTAATTAACATGACATTAATTAACATTAACTAAACATCTAACATGTCACACACAGCATATTTCTTCCTACAATGAGAGTAACAAGCTGGCTAGATACTGGAGGCCTGATTCACAAAGAGCCTCCACACTTGTGGCTGGGCCCCGCAGTGGTGCGGGGGGCCGCACTCATGGCAGGACCTCCGCATTGCAACTTCTCATTGCGGAGGTCCCACAAGGGGTGACCCCACAAGTGTGGGGCCTCCGTGGTGGAGGCCCTTTGTGAATCAGGCTCACAATTCCACATAAAATGTTGTTGTTGCAAGTAAAATAATCTAGAGCCAAACTCAGAAAGAAATGGCTTTATAAATGCTTGTTCAAGCTTTTTTTGGTACTGGGGGACCCCAGGCAGCTTGAGCTGTTGGCTGGTTTTTATGCCCCTTTTTCGAAAGATTTTACATATAATTCAGTATTGTTTGATATCACAGGGCTTGTAAGACTCCGACAGGTGTAATGAATTCAAAGTTGTTCTGAATATTGGGCCCCACAAAGCCTTAAGATGTCACTGGTCTGGATGGGTGTGATGAGGGTGTGCTCTCAGAGGGGTGTGTCTGAGATAGGTGTGATGTGGGTGTGCTCTCAGAGGGGTGTGTCTGAGATAGGTGTGATGTGGGTGTGCTCTCAGAGGGGTGTGTCTGAGATAGGTGTGATGTGGGTGTGCTCTCAGAGGGGTGTGTCTGAGATAGGTGTGATGTGGGTGTGCTCTCAGAGGGTGTGTCTGAGATAGGAGTGATGTGGGTATGTTCTCAGATGGATGTGTCTGAGCTAGGTGTGATGGGGGTGTTCTCAGATCGGTGTGTCTGAGTTTGGTGTGATGTGGGTGTGTTCACAGATGGGCGTGCCTGAGGTAGGTGTGATGTGGGTGTGTTCACAGATGGGCGTGCCTGAGGTAGGTGTGATGTGGGTGTGTTCACAGATGGGTGTGTCTGAGATAGGTGTGATGTGGGTGTGCTCTCAGAGGGGTGTGTCTGAGATAGGTGTGATGTGGGTGTGCTCTCAGAGGGGTGTGTCTGAGATAGGTGTGATGTGGGTGTGCTCTCAGAGGGGTGTGTCTGAGATAGGAGTGATGTGGGTATGTTCTCAGATGGATGTGTCTGAGCTAGGTGTGATGGGGGTGTTCTCAGATCGGTGTGTCTGAGTTTGGTGTGATGTGGGTGTGTTCACAGATGGGCGTGCCTGAGGTAGGTGTGATGTGGGTGTGTTCACAGATGGGCGTGCCTGAGGTAGGTGTGATGTGGGTGTGTTCACAGATGGGTGTGTCTGAGATAGGTGTGATGTGGGTGCGTTCACAGACGGGTGTGTCTGAGATAGGTGTGATATCGGTGTGTTCACAGAGGGGTGTGCCGGTGATATGTGGGTGTGCTCTCAGGTGGTTGTGTCTGTCATAGGTGTGATGTGGGTCTGTTCTCAGATGGTTGTGTCTAAGATAGGTGTGATGTGGGTGTTCTCAGATGGGTGTGTCTGAGATAGGTGTGATGTAGGTGTTCTGAGATAGGTGTGATGTAGGTGTTCTCAGATGGGTGTGTCTGAGAGGTGTGATGGGGGTGTTCTCAGATGGGTGTGTCTGAGTTTGGTGTGCTCTGAGGTAGGTGCTGTAAGGTGAGTGCAGTGTGAGGAGAGTGTACAGTGAGGTGGGGGAAGTAAGGCACACTCACTATGAAAGCTCTGCTGTGGCTGGAATGTAGAGCAAGTTTGTTCTGTTGTGGAACAGTTTTCTGTGTTGTGTTGTGAGATGAGTGTGCTGTAAGCAACAGTTTGCTGTGTTGTGCTGTGAGATTTGTGTGCTGTAAGTAACAGATTGATGTATTGTGCTGTGAGATTTGTGAGCTGTAGGCAACAGTTTGCTGTGTTGTGCCTGTGAGATAGGTGTGCTGTAGGCAACAGGTTACTGTGTTGTGCTGGGAGATGAATGTGCTGTAAGGACGCCACGGCATAGTTGTGCTGTACACTACTGTAAGGAAGATCTTGCAGAGTTGTGCTGTAAACGGGTGTGCTATAACAAACAGTTGGATTGTGCTGTGAGACAGGTGTACTGTAAGCAACAGTTTGCTGTGTTGTGCTGTGAGATGGGTGTGCTGTAAAGAAGACCCTGCAGAGCTGTGCTGTACATGAGTGTGTTCTAAGATGGATGTGCTGTAAGGAAAACATTGCTGTGTTGTGCTGTAAATGGCTGGGTGTGCCATAAGAAATAGTTGCATTGTGCTGTGAGATGGGTGTGCTGTAAGCAACAGTTTGCTGTGTTGTGCTGTGAGGAAGTTTGTTGTGCTGTGAGGTGGGTGTGCTCTAAGGAAGAACCTTGCAGTGTTGTGCTGTGAGATGTAACTCTACACACCACATTTGATGTCAGTAGCACTGAGCCCCGGGGTGCACCAGTGAGTGCGCCAGCAGCACTGCTTGTCGGGCATGCTCTAGTGAGTGCACCAGCAGCACTGCATTGCGGGCATGCACTAGTGAGTGTACCAGCAGCCCCGGCATGTCGGGCATGCACTAGTGAGTGCAGCACTGCATGTCGGGGATGCACTAGTGAGTGCACCAGCAGCACCCGCAGGTCGGGCCTGCACTAGTGAGTGCACCAGCAGCCCCTGCAGGTCGGGCATGCACTAGTAAGTGCACCCGCAGCCCCTGCAGGTCGGGCATGCCCTAGTAAGTGCACCAGCAGCCCCTGCAGGTCGGGCATGCACTAGTAAGTGCACCAGCAGCCCCGGCATGTCGGGCATGCACTAGTGAGCGCACCAGCAGCCCCGGCATGTCGGGCATGCACTAGTGAGTGCACCAGCAGTCCCTGCAGGTCGGGCATGCACTAGTGAGCGCACCAGCAGCCCCGGCATGTCGGGCATGCACTAGTGAGCGCACCTGCAGCCCCAGTGGGTTGGGCATTCACTAGTGAGTGCACCAGCGGCCCCTGCAGGTCGGGCATGCACTAGTGAGTGCACCAGCAGCCCCTGCAGGCCGAGTATACAACAGTCCCTGCAGGTCGGGCATGCACTAGTGAGTGCCCCAGCGGCCCCTTGCAGGTCGGGCATGCACTAGTGAGTCACCAGCAGCCTCTGCAGGTCGGGTATGCACTAGTGAGTGCACCAGCAGTCCCTGCAAGCCGAGCATGCACCAGTCCCTGCAGGATGGCAGTCACTGGTGAGTGCACCAGCAGTCCCTGCAGGCCGAGCATACACCAATCCCTGTAGGTCGGGCGTTCACTAGTGAGCGCACCAGCAGCCCCTGCAGGTCAGGCATGCACAAGTGAGTGCACCAGCAGCCCCTTGTAGGTCAGGCATGCACTAGTGAGTGCACCAGCAGCCTCTACAGGTCGGGCAAGCACTTGTGAGTGCACCGGCAGTCCCTGAAGGCCGAGCATGCACCAGTCCCTGCAGGTCGGACGTTCACTAGTGAGTGCACCAGCAGCCCCTGCAGGTCGGGCATGCACTAGTGAATGCACCAGAAGTCCCTGCAGGTCGGGCATGCACCAGTCCCTGCAGGTTGGCGGTCACTAGTGAGTGCCCCAGCAGCCCCTTGCAGGTCAGACGTTCACTAGTGAGTGCACCAGCAGCCCCTGTAGGTCGGACATGCACCAGTCCCTGCAGGTTGGCGGTCACTAGTGAGTGCACCAGCAGCCCCTGCAGGCCGAGCATACACCAGCCCCTGCAGGTCGGGCGTTCACTAGTGAGCGCACCAGCAGCCCCTGCAGGTCGGGCATGCACTAGTGAGTGCACCAGCAGCCCCGGCATGTCGGGCATGCACTAGTGAGGGCACCGGCAGCCCCAGTAGGTCGGGCATGCACCAGTGAGCGCACCAGCAGCCCCTTCAGGTCGGGCATGCACTAGTGAGTGCACCCGCAGCCCCTGCAGGCCGAGCATGCACCAGTCCCTGCAGGTCGGATGTTCCCTTGTGAGCGCATCCGCAGCCCATGCAGCCCGAGCATACACCAGTCCCTGCAGGTCGGGGATGCACTAGTGAGTGCACCAGCAGCCCCTGCAGGTTCTTCTTCCAGAACCCGTTTCCCTCCTCCCGCTCACGGCAGAGCCTGTTCTGCTTTTCCCATTAAAGAGCGGAAAGTGCAGCTTAACTGGGCGAAGGAGGTGGGCAGGAGTCAGACCCGCCGGCCCCCAACCACAGCCCCCAATCAAAGGCTGCAGGTGCAGAGAGTGAGCTCTGCACAGGAAGGAAGCGGGGGAGAAGAGGAGGGAGAGAGGGAGGACCACAAGAGAAGAAGCAAGAGGGAACTAAGAGAGAAAGAAGTGAGAGACGGGAAGAGCCGGAGAAGAAGAGGGGGAGGGGCACACGAGAAGAAGGAAGAGGGAACTGAGAGAGAAAGCACCGAGGGCAGGGAAGAGCCGGGGAAGCAGAGGAGAAACAGGGAGGACCACAAGAGAAGAAGGAAGAGGGAACTAAAAGAGAAAGCACCGAGGGCAGAGCAGGAGAAGAAGAGGGGAGAGGGGGGACCAAAGAGAAGAAGGAAGAGGGAACTAAGAGAAAAAGCACGGAGGGCAGAGCAGGGGAAGAAGAGGAGAGAAGGGGGACCACACGAGAAGAAGGAAGAGGGAACTAAGAGAGAAAGCACCGAGGGCAGGGAAGAGCCGGGGAAGAAGAGGAGGAGAGAGGGGGTGGGGGGCACACAAGAAGAAGAAAGAGGGAGCTAAGAGAGAAAGCAGCGATGGCAGGGAAGAGCAGGGGAAGAAGAGGAGAAGAAGAGGAGAGAGAGGAGGCATGACACGAGAAGAAGGAAGCGGGAACTGAGAGATAAAGCAGCGAGGGAAGAGCAGGGGAAGAAGAGGAGAGAGAGGGTGGGGGGCACACAAGAAGAAGAATGAGGGAACTAAGAGAGAAAGCAGCGATGGCAGGGAAGAGCAGGGGAAGAAGAGGAAAGAGAGAGGAGGGACCCCCTGAAAAGAAGGAAGAGGGAACTAAGAGAGAAAGCACAGAGGGCAGGGAAGAGCCAAGGAAGAAGAGGAGAGACAGGGAGGACCACAAGAGAAGAAGGAAGAGGGAACTAAGAAAGAAAGTACCGAGGGCAGGGAAGAGAAGAAGGAAGAGGGAACTAAGAGAAAAAGCACCGAGGGCAGGGAAGAGTAGAAGGAAGAGGGAACTAAGAGAGAAAGCACCGAGGGCAGGGAAGAAAAGAAGGAAGAGGGAACTAAGAGAAAAAGCAGCGAGGGCAGGGAAGAGAAGAAGGAAGGGGAAAGAGGGAGGGGCCACACGAGAAGAAGGAAGAGGGAACTAAGAGAAAAAGCAGCGAGGGCAGGGAAGAGAAGAAGGAAGGGGAAAGAGGGAGGGGGCTACACGAGAAGAAGGAAGAGGGAACTAAGAGAGAAAGCACCGAGGGCAGAGCAGGGGAAGAAGAGGAGAGAGGGGGGACCACATGAGAAGAAGGAAGAGGGAACTAAGAGAGAAAGCACTCAGGGCAGAGCAGGGGAAGAAGAGGAGAGAGAGGGCACCACACGAAAAAAGAGGGAACTAAGAGAGAAAGCACCGAGGGCAGAGCAGGGAAGAAGAGGAGAGAGGGGGGAACCACACGAGAAGAAGGAAGAGGGAACTAAGAGAGAAAGCACCGAGGGCAGGGAAGACCCGGGGAAGAAGAGGAGAGAGAGGGGGGGGCACAAGAGAAGAAGAAAGAGGGAAAGCACCCACGGCAGAGCAGGGGAAGAAGAGGAGAGAGAGGGGACCACACGAAAAGAGGGAACTAAGAGAGAAAGCACCGAGGGCAGAGCAGGGAAGAAGAGGAGAGAGAGGGGACCACACGAGAAGAAGGAAGAGGGAACTAAGAGAGAAAGCACCGAGGGCAGGGAAGAGCCGGGGAAGAAGAGGAGAGAGAGGGGGGGCACACAAGAAGAAGAAAGAGGGAACTAAGAGAGAACGCAGCAATGGCAGGGAAGAGCAGGGGAAGAAGAGGAAAGAGAGAGGAGGGACCCCCTGAAAAGAAGGAAGAGGGAACTAAGAGAGAAAGCACAGAGGGCAGGGAAGAGCCAAGGAAGAAGAGGAGAGAGAGAGGGAGGACCACAAGAGAAGAAGGAAGAGGGAACTAAGAGAGAAAGTACCGAGGGCAGGGAAGAGAAGAAGGAAGAGGGAACTAAGAGAAAAAGCACCGAGGGCAGGGAAGAGTAGAAGGAAGAGGGAACTAAGAGAGAAAGCACCGAGGGCAGGGAAGAAAAGAAGGAAGAGGGAACTAAGAGAAAAAGCACCCAGGCAGAGCAGGGGAAACAGAGGAGAGAGGGGGACCACACGAAAAGAAGGAAGAGGGAACTAAGAGAGAAAGCACCGAGAGCAGAGCAGGGGAAGAAGAGGAGAGAGGGGGGGGCCACACGAGAAGAAGGAAGAGGGAACTAAGAGAGAAAGCACCGAGGGCAGAGCAGGGGAAGAAGAGGAGAGAGAGGGGGAGGCTCACGAGAAGAAGAAAGAGGGAACTAAGAGAGAAAGCAGCGGGGGAAGAGCAGAGGAAGAAGAGGAAAGAGAGAGGAGGGACCCCCTGAAAAGAAGGAAGAGGGAACTAAGAGAGAAAGCACAGAGGGCAGGGAAGAGCAGGGGAAGAAGAGGAGAGAGAGGGGGGGCACAAGAGAAGAAGGCAGAGGGAAAGAAAGCACCGAGGGCAGAGCAGGGGAAGAAGAGGAGAGAGAGGGGGGGCACAAGAGAAGAAGGAAGAGGGAACTAAGAGAGAAAGTACCGAGGGCAGGGAAGAGAAGAAGGAAGAGGGAACTAAGAGAGAAAGCACCGAGAGCAGGGAAGAGCCGGGGAAGAAGAGGAGAGACAGGGAGGACCACAAGAGAAGAAGGAAGAGGGAACTAAGGGAGAAAGCACCGAGGGCAGGGAAGAGCCGGTGAAGAAGAGGAGAGAGAGGGAGGACCACAAGAGAAGAAGGAAGAGGGAACTCAAAGAGAAAGCACCGAGGGCAGGGAAGAGCCGGGGAAGAAGAGGAGAGAGAGGAGGGGGGGCACACGAGAAGAAGAAAGAGGGAACTAAGAGAGAAAGCAGGGAGGGCAGGGAAGAGCAGGGGAAGAAGAGGAGAGAGAGGGGGCACAAGAGAAGAAGGAAGAGGGAACTAAGAGAAAAAGTACTGAGGGAAGGGAAGAGAAGCAGGAAGAGGGAATTAAGAGAGAAAGCACCGAGGGCAGGGAAGAGAAGAAGGAAGGGGAAAGAGGGAGGGGGCCACACGAGAAGAAGGAACAGGGAACTAAGAGAGAAAGCACCGAGGAAGAGAAGAAGGAAGGGGAAAGAGGGAGGGGCCACACGAGAAGAAGGAAGAGGGAACTAAGAGAGAAAGCACCGAGGGCAGGGAAGAGAAGAAGGAAGGGGAAAGAGGGAGGGGCCACACTAGAAGAAGGAAGAGGGAACTAAGAGAGAAAGCACCGAGGGCAGGGAAGAGCAGGGGAAGAAGAGGAGAGAGGGGAGACCACACGAGAAGAAGGAAGAGGGAACTAAGAGAGAAAGCACGGAGGGCAGGGAAGAGCAGGAGAAGAAGAGGAGAAGAAGAGGAGAGAGAGGAGGCATGACACGAGAAGAAGGAAGCGGGAACTAAGAGATAAAGCAGCGAGGGAAGAGCAGGGGAAGAAGAGGAGAGAGAGGGTGGCGGCACACAAGAAGAAGAAAGAGGGAACTAAGAGAGAAAGCAGCGATGGCAGGGAAGAGCAGGGGAAGAAGAGGAAAGAGAGAGGAGGGACCCCCTGAAAAGAAGGAAGAGGGAACTAGGAGAGAAAGCACAGAGGGCAGGGAAGAGCCAAGGAAGAAGAGGAGAGACCGGGAGGACCACAAGAGAAGAAGGAAGAGGGAACTAAGAGAGAAAGTACCGAGGGCAGGGAAGAGAAGAAGGAAGAGGGAACAAAGAGAAAAAGCACAGAGGGTAGGGAAGAGTAGAAGGAAGAGGGAACTAAGAGAGAAAGCACCAAGGGCAGGGAAGAAAAGAAGGAAGAGGGAACAAAGAGAGAAAGCACAGAGGGCAGGGAAGAGCAGGAGAAGAAGAGGAGAGAGAGGAGGCATGACACGAGAAGAAGGAAGCAGGAACTAAGAGATAAAGCAGCGAGGGAAGAGCAGGGGAAGAAGAGGAGAGAGAGGGTGGGGGGCACACAAGAAGAAGAAAGAGGGAACTAAGAGAAAAAGCAGCGAGGGCAGGGAAGAGAAGAAGGAAGGGGAAAGAGGGACGGGGCTACACGAGAAGAAGGAAGAGGGAACTAAGAGAGAAAGCACCGAGGGCAGAGCAGGGGAAGAAGAGGAGAGAGGGAGGACCACACGAGAAGAAGGAAGAGGGAACTAAGAGAGAAAGCACCCAGGGCAGAGCAGGGGAAGAAGAGGAGAGAGAGGGGACCACACGAAAAGAGGGAACTAAGAGAGAAAGCACCGAGGGCAGAGCAGGGGAAGAAGAGGAGAGAGGGGGAACCACACGAGAAGAAGAAAGAGGGAACTAAGAGAGAAAGCAGCGATGGCAGGGAAGAGCAGGGGAAGAAGAGGAAAGAGAGAGGAGGGACCCCTGAAAAGAAGGAAGAGGGAACTAAGAGAGAAAGCACAGAGGGCAGGGAAGAGCCAAGGAAGAAGAGGAGAGACAGGGAGGACCACAAGAGAAGAAGGAAGAGGGAACTAAGAGAGAGAGTACCGAGGGCAGGGAAGAGAAGAAGGAAGAGGGAACTAAGAGAAAAAGCACTGAGGGCAGGGAAGAGTAGAAGGAAGAGGGAACTAAGAGAGAAAGCACCGAGGGCAGGGTAGAAAAGAAGGAAGAGGGAACTAAGAGAAAAAGCAGCGAGGGCAGGGAAGAGAAGAAGGAAGGGGAAAGAGGGAGGGGACACACGAGAAGAAGGAAGAGGGAACTAAGAGAGAAAGCACCGAGGGCAGAGCAGGGGAAGAAGAGGAGAGAGGGAGGACCACACGAGAAGAAGGAAGAGGGAACTAAGAGAGAAAGCACCAAGGGCAGGGAAGAAAAGAAGGAAGAGGGAACAAAGAGAGAAAGCACAGAGGGCAGGGAAGAGCAGGAGAAGAAGAGGAGAGAGAGGAGGCATGACACGAGAAGAAGGAAGCAGGAACTAAGAGATAAAGCAGCGAGGGAAGAGCAGGGGAAGAAGAGGAGAGAGAGGGTGGGGGGCACACAAGAAGAAGAAAGAGGGAACTAAGAGAGAAAGCACAGACGGCAGGGAAGAGCCAAGGAAGAAGAGGAGAGACCGGGAGGACCACAAGAGAAGAAGGAAGAGGGAACTAAGAGAGAAAGTACTGAGGGCAGGGAAGAGAAGAAGGAAGAGGGAACTAAGAGAAAAAGCAGCGAGGGCAGGGAAGAGTAGAAGGAAGAGGGAACTAAGAGAGAAAGCACCGAGGGCAGGGAAGAAAAGAAGGAAGAGGGAACTAAGAGAAAAAGCAGCAAGGGCAGGGAAGAGAAGAAGGAAGGGGAAAGAGGGAGGGGCCACACGAGAAGAAGGAAGAGGGAACTAAGAGAAAAAGCAGCGAGGGCAGGGAAGAGAAGAAGGAAGGGGAAAGAGGGAGGGGGCTACACGAGAAGAAGGAAGAGGGAACTAAGAGAAAAAGCAGCGAGGGCAGGGAAGAGAAGAAGGAAGGGGAAAGAGGGAGGGGCTACACGAGAAGAAGGAAGAGGGAACTAAGAGAGAAAGCACCGAGGGCAGAGCAGGGGAAGAAGAGGAGAGAGGGAGGACCACACGAGAAGAAGGAAGACGGAACTAAGAGAGAAAGCACCCAGAGCAGGGGAAGAAGAGGAGAGAGAGGGGACCACACGAAAAGAGGGAACTAAGAGAGAAAGCACCGAGGGCAGAGCAGGGGAAGAAGAGGAGAGAGGGGGAACCACACGAGAAGAAGAAAGAGGGAACTAAGAGAGAAAGCAGCGATGGCAGGGAAGAGCAGGGGAAGAAGAGGAAAGAGAGAGGAGGGACCCCCTGAAAAGAAGGAAGAGGGAACTAAGAGAGAAAGCACAGAGGGCAGGGAAGAGCCAAGGAAGAAGAGGAGAGACAGGGAGGACCACAAGAGAAGAAGGAAGAGGGAACTAAGAGAGAGAGTACCGAGGGCAGGGAAGAGAAGAAGGAAGAGGGAACTAAGAGAAAAAGCACCGAGGGCAGGGAAGAGTAGAAGGAAGAGGGAACTAAGAGAGAAAGCACCGAGGGCAGGGTAGAAAAGAAGGAAGAGGGAACTAAGAGAAAAAGCAGCGAGGGCAGGGAAGAGAAGAAGGAAGGGGAAAGAGGGAGGGGCCACACGAGAAGAAGGAAGAGGGAACTAAGAGAGAAAGCACCGAGGGCAGAGCAGGGGAAGAAGAGGAGAGAGGGAGGACCACACGAGAAGAAGGAAGATGGAACTAAGAGAGAAAGCACCCAGGGCAGAGCAGGGGAAGAAGAGGAGAGAGAGGGGACCACACGAAAAGAGGGAACTAAGAGAGAAAGCACCGAGGGCAGAGCAGGGGAAGAAGAGGAGAGAGGGGGGAACCACACGAGAAGAAGGAAGAGGGAACTAAGAGAGAAAGCACTGAGGGCAGGGAAGAGCTGGGGAAGAAGAGGAGAGAGAGGGGGGGGCACACAAGAAGAAGAAAGAGGGAGCTAAGAGAGAAAGCAGCGATGGCAGGGAAGAGCAGGGGAAGAAGAGGAAAGAGAGAGGAGGGACCCCCTGAAAAGAAGGAAGAGGGTACTAAGAGAGAAAGCACAGAGTGCAGGGAAGAGCCAAGGAAGAAGAGGAGAGACAGGGAGGACCACAAGAGAAGAAGGAAGAGGGAACTAAGAGAGAAAGCACCGAGGGCAGGGAAGAAAAGAAGGAAGAGGGAACTAAGAGAAAAAGCACCCAGGCAGAGCAGGGGAAAAAGAGGAGAGAGGGGGACCACACGAAAAAAAGGAAGAGGGAACTAAGAGAGAAAGCACCGAGAGCAGAGCAGGGGAAGAAGAGGAGAGAGGGGGGACCACACGAGAAGAAGGAAGAGGGAACTAAGAGAGAAAGCACCGAGGGCAGAGCAGGGGAAGAAGAGGAGAGAGAGGGGGGAGGCTCACGAGAAGAAGAAAGAGGGAACTAAGAGAGAAAGCTGTGGGGGAAGAATAGAGGAAGAAGAGGAAAGAGAGAGGAGGGACCCCCGGAAAAGAAGGAAGAGGGAACTAAGAGAGAAAGCACAGTGGGCAGGGAAGAGCATGGGAAGAAGA
The DNA here is from genome assembly GCA_963921515.1 of Calotriton arnoldi. Taxonomy (NCBI): domain Eukaryota; kingdom Metazoa; phylum Chordata; class Amphibia; order Caudata; family Salamandridae; genus Calotriton; species Calotriton arnoldi. The sequence goes on from CAWUFW010000656.1 coordinate 1,591,879, forward strand.
GGAGAGAGAGGGGGGGCACAAGAGAAGAAGGAAGAGGGAACTAAGAGAGAAAGCACCGAGGGCAGAGCAGGGGAAGAAGAGGAGAGAGAGGGGGCACAAGAGAAGAAGGAAGAGGGAACTAAGAGAGAAAGTACCGAGGGCAGGGAAGAGAAGAAGGAAGAGGGAACTAAGAGAGAAAGCACCGAGAGCAGGGAAGAGCAAGGGAAGAAGAGGAGAGACAGGGAGGACCACAAGAGAAGAAGGAAGAGGGGAGAAAGCACCGAGGGCAGGGAAGAGCCGATGAAGAAGAGGAGAGAGAGGGAGGACCACAAGAGAAGAAGGAAGAGGGAACTCAAAGAGAAAGCACCGAGGGCTGGGAAGAGCCGAGGAAGAAGAGGAGAGAGAGGAGGGTGGGCACACGAGAAGAAGGAAGAGGGAACTAAGAGAGAAAGCATGGAGGGCAGGGAAGAGCAGGAGAAGAGGAGAAGAAGAGGAGAGAGAGGAGGCATGACACAAGAAGAAGGAAGCGGGAACTGAGAGATAAAGCAGCGAGGGAAGAGCCAAGGAAGAAGGGGAGAGACAGGGAGGACCACAAGAGAAGAAGGAAGAGGGAACTAAGAGAGAAAGTACAGAGGGCAGGGAAGAGTAGAAGGAAGAGGGAACTAAGAGAAAAAGCACCGAGGGCAGGGAAGAATAGAAGGAAGAGGGAACTAAGAGAGAAAGCACCGAGGGCAGGGAAGAAAAGAAGGAAGAGGGAACTAAGAGAAAAAAGTAGCGAGGGCAGGGAAGAGAAGAAGGAAGGGGAAGGAGGGAGGGGCCACATGAGAAGAAGGAAGAGGGAACTAAGAGAAAAAGCACCGAGGGCAGGGAAGAGCAGGGGAAGAAGAGGAGAGAGGGGAGACCACACGAGAAGAAGGAAGAGGAAACTAAGAGAGAAAGCACGGAGGGCAGGGAAGAGCAGGGGAAGAAGAGGAGAGAGAGGGGGGCACAAGAGAAGAAGGAAGAGGGAACTAAGAGAGAAAGTACTGAGGGAATGGAAGAGAAGAAGGAAGAGGGAACTAAGAGAGAAAGCACCGAGGGCAGGGAAGAGCAGGGGAAGAAGAGGAGAAAGAGAGGGGAGCACAGGTAAAGAAGGAAGAGCGAAAGCACCGAGGGCAGGGAAGAGAAGAAGGAAGGGGAAAGAGGGAGGGGCCACACGAGAAGAAGGAACTAAGAGAGAAAGCACCGAGGGCAGGGAAGAGAAGAAGGAAGAGGGAACTAAGAGAGAAAGCACCGAGAGCAGGGAAGAGCCGGGGAAGAAGAGGAGAGACAGGGAGGACCACAAGAGAAGAAGGAAGAGGGAACTAAGGGAGAAAGCACCGAGGGCAGGGAAGAGCCGGTGAAGAAGAGGAGAGAGAGGGAGGACCACAAGAGAAGAAGGAAGAGGGAACTCAAAGAGAAAGCACCGAGGGCAGGGAAGAGCCGGGGAAGAAGAGGAGAGAGAGAGGAGGGGGGCACACGAGAAGAAGAAAGAGGGAACTAAGAGAGAAAGCAGGAGGGCAGGGAAGAGCAGGGGAAGAAGAGGAGAGAGAGGGGGCACAAGAGAAGAAGGAAGAGGGAACTAAGAGAAAAAGTACTGAGGGAAGGGAAGAGAAGCAGGAAGAGGGAATTAAGAGAGAAAGCACCGAGGGCAGGGAAGAGAAGAAGGAAGGGGAAAGAGGGAGGGGGCCACACGAGAAGAAGGAACAGGGAACTAAGAGAGAAAGCACCGAGGGAAGAGAAGAAGGAAGGGGAAAGAGGGAGGGGCCACACGAGAAGAAGGAAGAGGGAACTAAGAGAGAAAGCACCGAGGGCAGGGAAGAGAAGAAGGAAGGGGAAAGAGGGAGGGGCCACACTAGAAGAAGGAAGAGGGAACTAAGAGAGAAAGCACCGAGGGCAGGGAAGAGCAGGGGAAGAAGAGGAGAGAGGGGAGACCACACGAGAAGAAGGAAGAGGGAACTAAGAGAGAAAGCACCGAGGGCAGGGAAGAGCAGGAGAAGAAGAGGAGAAGAAGAGGAGAGAGAGGAGGCATGACACGAGAAGAAGGAAGCGGGAACTAAGAGATAAAGCAGCGAGTGAAGAGCAGGGGAAGAAGAGGAGAGAGAGGGTGGGGGCACACAAGAAGAAGAAAGAGGGAACTAAGAGAAAGCAGCGATGGCAGGGAAGAGCAGGGGAAGAAGAGGAGAGACCGGGAGGACCACAAGAGAAGAAGGAAGAGGGAACTAAGAGAGAAAGCACAGAGGGCAGTGAAGAGCCAAGGAAGAAGAGGAGAGACCGGGAGGACCACAAGAGAAGAAGGAAGAGGGAACTAAGAGAGAAAGTACCGAGGGCAGGGAAGAGAAGAAGGAAGAGGGAACAAAGAGAAAAAGCACAGAGGGCAGGGAAGAGTAGAAGGAAGAGGGAACTAAGAGAGAAAGCACCAAGGGCAGGGAAGAAAAGAAGGAAGAGGGAACAAAGAGAGAAAGCACAGAGGGCAGGGAAGAGCAGGAGAAGAAGAGGAGAGAGAGGAGGCATGACACGAGAAGAAGGAAGCAGGAACTAAGAGATAAAGCAGCGAGGGAAGAGCAGGGGAAGAAGAGGAGAGAGAGGGTGGGGGCACACAAGAAGAAGAAAGAGGAAACTAAGAGAGAAAGCACAGACGGCAGGGAAGAGCCAAGGAAGAAGAGGAGAGACCGGGAGGACCACAAGAGAAGAAGGAAGAGGGAACTAAGAGAGAAAGTACTGAGGGCAGGGAAGAGAAGAAGGAAGAGGGAACTAAGAGAAAGAGCAGCGAGGGCAGGGAAGAGTAGAAGGAAGAGGGAACTAAGAGAGAAAGCACCGAGGGCAGGGAAGAAAAGAGGGAACTAAGAGAAAAAGCAGCAAGGGAAGAGAAGAAGGAAGGGGAAAGAGGGAGGGGCCACACGAGAAGAAGGAAGAGGGAACTAAGAGAAAAAGCAGCGAGGGCAGGGAAGAGAAGAAGGAAGGGGAAAGAGGGAGGGGGCTACACGAGAAGAAGGAAGAGGGAACTAAGAGAAAAAGCAGCGAGGGCAGGGAAGAGAAGAAGGAAGGGGAAAGAGGGAGGGGGCTACACGAGAAGAAGGAAGAGGGAACTAAGAGAGAAAGCACCGAGGGCAGAGCAGGGGAAGAAGAGGAGAGAGGGAGGACCACACGAGAAGAAGGAAGAGGGAACTAAGAGAGAAAGCACCCAGGGCAGAGCAGGGGAAGAAGAGGAGAGAGAGGGGACCACACGAAAAGAGGGAACTAAGAGAGAAAGCACCGAGGGCAGAGCAGGGGAAGAAGAGGAGAGAGGGGGGAACCACACGAGAAGAAGAAAGAGGGAACTAAGAGAGAAAGCAGCGATGGCAGGGAAGAGCAGGGGAAGAAGAGGAAAGAGAGAGGAGGGACCCCCTGAAAAGAAGGAAGAGGGAACTAAGAGAGAAAGCACAGAGGGCAGGGAAGAGCCAAGGAAGAAGAGGAGAGACAGGGAGGACCACAAGAGAAGAAGGAAGAGGGAACTAAGAGAGAGAGTACTGAGGGCAGGGAAGAGAAGAAGGAAGAGGGAACTAAGAGAAAAAGCACCTAGGGCAGGGAAGAGTAGAAGGAAGAGGGAACTAAGAGAGAAAGCACCGAGGGCAGGGTAGAAAAGAAGGAAGAGGGAACTAAGAGAAAAGCAGCGAGGGCAGGGAAGAGAAGAAGGAAGGGGAAAGAGGGAGGGGCCACACGAGAAGAAGGAAGAGGGAACTAAGAGAGAAAGCACCGAGGGCAGAGCAGGGGAAGAAGAGGACAGAGGGAGGACCACACGAGAAGAAGGAAGAGGGAACTAAGAGAGAAAGCACCCAGAGCAGGGGAAGAAGAGGAGAGAGGGAGGACCACACGAGAAGAAGGAAGAGGGAACTAAGAGAGAAAGCACCCAGGGCAGAGCAGGGGAAGAAGAGGAGAGAGAGGGGACCACACGAAAAGAGGGAACTAAGAGAGAAAGCACCGAGGGCAGAGCAGGGGAAGAAGAGGAGAGAGGGAGGAACCACACGAGAAGAAGGAAGAGGGAACTAAGAGAGAAAGCACCGAGGGCAGGGAAGAGCCGGGGAAGAAGAGGAGAGAGAGGGGGGGGCACACAAGAAGAAGAAAGAGGGAGCTAAGAGAGAAAGCAGCGATGGCAGGGAAGAGCAGGGGAAGAAGAGGAAAGAGAGAGGAGGGACCCCCTGAAAAGAAGGAAGAGGGTACTAAGAGAGAAAGCACAGAGTGCAGGGAAGAGCCAAGGAAGAAGAGGAGAGACAGGGAGGACCACAAGAGAAGAAGGAAGAGGGAACTAAGAGAGAAAGTACCGAGGGCAGGGAAGAGAAGAAGGAAGAGGGAACTAAGAGAAAAAGCACAGAGGGCAGGGAAGAGTAGAATGAAGAGGAAACTAAGAGAGAAAGCACCGAGGGCAGGGAAGAAAAGAAGGAAGAGGGAACTTAGAGAAAAAGCACCCAGGCAGAGCAGGGGAAAAAGAGGAGAGAGGGGGACCACACGAAAAAAAGGAAGAGGGAACTAAGAGAGAAAGCACCGAGAGCAGAGCAGGGGAAGAAGAGGAGAGAGGGGGGACCACACGAGAAGAAGGAAGAGGGAACTAAGAGAGAAAGCACCGAGGGCAGAGCAGGGGAAGAAGAGGAGAGAGAGGGGGAGGCTCACGAGAAGAAGAAAGAGGGAACTAAGAGAGAAAGCAGCGGGGGAAGAGCAGAGGAAGAAGAGGAAAGAGAGAGGAGGGACCCCCTGAAAAGAAGGAAGAGGGAACTAAGAGAGAAAGCACAGAGGGCAGGGAAGAGCATGGGAAGAAGAGGAGAGAGAGGGGGGGGCACAAGAGAAGAAGGAAGAGGGAACTAAGAGAGAAAGCACCGAGGGCAGAGCAGGGGAAGAAGAGGAGAGACAGGGAGGACCACAAGAGAAGAAGGAAGAGGGAACTAAGAGAGAAAGTACCGAGGGCAGGGAAGAGAAGAAGGAAGAGGGAACTAAGAGAGAAAGCACCGAGAGCAGGGAAGAGCCAGGGAAGAAGAGGAGAGACAGGGAGGACCACAAGAGAAGAAGGAAGAGGGGAGAAAGCACCGAGGGCAGGGAAGAGCCGATGAAGAAGAGGAGAGAGAGGGAGGACCACAAGAGAAGAAGGAAGAGGGAACTCAAAGAGAAAGCACCGAGGGCTGGGAAGAGCCGAGGAAGAAGAGGAGAGAGAGGAGGGTGGGCACACGAGAAGAAGGAAGAGGGAACTAAGAGAGAAAGCATGGAGGGCAGGGAAGAGCAGGAGAAGAGGAGAAGAAGAGGAGAGAGAGGAGGCATGACACGAGACGAAGGAAGCGGGAACTGAGAGATAAAGCAGCGAGGGAAGAGCCAAGGAAGAAGAGGAGAGACAGGGAGGACCACAAGAGAAGAAGGAAGAGGGAACTAAGAGAGAAAGTACAGAGGGCAGGGAAGAGTAGAAGGAAGAGGGAACTAAGAGAAAAAGCACCGAGGGCAGGGAAGAATAGAAGGAAGAGGGAACTAAGAGAGAAAGCACCGAGGGCAGGGAAGAAAAGAAGGAAGAGGGAACTAAGAGAAAAAGCAGCGCGGGCAGGGAAGAGAAGAAGGAAGGGGAAGGCGGGAGGGGCCACATGAGAAGAAGGAAGAGGGAACTAAGAGAAAAAGCACCGAGGGCAGGGAAGAGCAGGGGAAGAAGAGGAGAGAGGAGAGACCACACGAGAAGAAGGAAGAGGAAACTAAGAGAGAAAGCACGGAGGGCAGGGAAGAGCAGGGGAAGAAGAGGAGAGAGAGGGGGGCACAAGAGAAGAAGGAAGAGGGAACTAAGAGAGAAAGTGCTGAGGGAATGGAAGAGAAGAAGGAAGAGGGAACTAAGAGAGAAAGCACAGAGGGCAGGGAAGAGCAGGGGAAGAAGAGGAGAAAGAGAGGGGAGCACAGGTAAAGAAGGAAGAGCGAAAGCACCGAGGGCAGGGAAGAGAAGAAGGAAGGGGAAAGAGGGAGGGGGCCACACGAGAAGAAGGAAGAGGGAACTAAGAGAGAAAGCACCGAGGGCAGGGAAGAGAAGAAGGAAGGGGAAAGAGGGAGGGGCCACACGAGAAGAAGGAAGAGGGAACTAAGAGAGAAAGCACCGAGGGCAGGGAAGAGCATGGGAAGAAGAGGAGAGAGGGGAGACCACACGAGAAGAAGGAAAAAGGGAACTAAGAGAGAAAGCACGGAGGGCAGGGAAGAGCAGGAGAAGAAGAGGAGAGAGAGGAGGCATGACACGAGAAGAAGGAAGCGGGAACTAAGACATAAAGCAGCGAGGGAAGACCAGGGGAAGAAGAGGAGAGGGGGGGGACCAAACGAGAAGAAGGAAGAGGGAACTAAGAGAGAAAGCACTGAGGGCAGTGCAGGGGAAGAAGAGGAGAGAGTGGGGACCACACGAGAAGAAGGTAGAGGGAACTAAGAGAGAAAGCACCGAGGGCAGGGAAGAGAAGAAGGAAGAGGGAACTAAGAGAAAAAGCACCGAGGGCAGGGAAGAGTAGAAGGAAGAGGGAACTAAGTGAGAAAGCACCGAGGGCAGGGAAGAAAAGAAGGAAGAGGGAACTAAGAGAAAAAGCAGCGAGGGCAGGGAAGAGAAGAAGGAAGGGGAAAGAGGGAGGGGCCACACGAGAAGAAGGAAGAGGGAACTAAGAGAAAAAGCAGCGAGGGCAGGGAAGAGAAGAAGGAAGGGGAAAGAGGGAGGGGGCTACACGAGAAGAAGGAAGAGGGAACTAAGAGAGAAAGCACCGAGGGCAGAGCAGGGGAAGAAGAGGAGAGAGGGGGACCACATGAGAAGAAGGAAGAGGGAACTAAGAGAGAAAGCACCCATGGCAGAGCAGGGGAAGAAGAGGAGAGAGAGGGGACCACACGAAAAGAGGGAACTAAGAGAGAAAGCACCGAGGGCAGAGCAGGGAAGAAGAGGAGAGAGGGGGGAACCACACGAGAAGAAGGAAGAGGGAACTAAGAGAGAAAGCACCGAGGGCAGGGAAGAGCCGGGGAAGAAGAGGGGAGAGAGGGGGGGCACACAAGAAGAAGAAAGAGGGAACTAAGAGAGAAAGCAGCAATGGCAGGGAAGAGCAGGGGAAAAAGAGGAAAGAGAGGAGGGACCCCCTGAAAAGAAGGAAGAGGGTACTAAGAGAGAAAGCACAGAGGGCAGGGAAGAGCCAAGGAAGAAGAGGAGAGACAGGGAGGACCACAGGAGAAGAAGGAAGAGGGAACTAAGAGAGAAAGTACCGAGGGCAGGGAAGAGAAGAAGGAAGAGGGAACTAAGAGAAAAAGCACCGAGGGCAGGGAAGAGTAGAAGGAAGAGGGAACTAAGAGAGAAAGCACAGAGGGCAGGGAAGAGCCAAGGAAGAAGAGGAGAGACAGGGAGGACCACAAGAGAAGAAGGAAGAGGGAACTAAGAGAGAAAGTACCGAGGGAAGAGAAGAAGGAAGAGGGAACTAAGAGAAAAAGCACCGAGGGCAGGGAAGAGTAGAAGGAAGAGGGAACTAAGAGAGAAAGCACCGAGGGCAGGGAAGAAAAGAAGGAAGAGGGAACTAAGAGAAAAAGCACCCAGGCAGAGCAGGGGAAACAGAGGAGAGAGGGGGGACCACACGAAAAGAAGGAAAGGGAACTAAGAGAGAAAGCACCGAGAGCAGAGCAGGGGAAGAAGAGGAGAGAGGGGGGACCACACGAGAAGAAGGAAGAGGGAACTAAGAGAGAAAGCACCGAGGGCAGAGCAGGGGAAGAAGAGGAGAGAGAGGGAGAGGCTCACGAGAAGAAGAAAGAGGGAACTAAGAGAGAAAGCAGCGGGGGAAGAGCAGAGGAAGAAGAGGAAAGAGAGGAGGGACCCCCTGAAAAGAAGGAAGAGGGAACTAAGAGAGAAAGCACAGAGGGCAGGGAAGAGCAGGGGAAGAAGAGGAGAGAGAGGGGGGGCACAAGAGAAGAAGGCAGAGGGAAAGAAAGCACCGAGGGCAGAGCAGGGGAAGAAGAGGAGAGAGAACTAAGAGAGAAAGCACCGAGGGCAGGGAAGAGCAGGGGAAGAACAGGAGAGAGGGGGGACCACACGAGAAGAAGGAAGAGGGAACTAAAAGAGAAAGCACTGCGGGCAGGGAAGAGCAGGAGAAGAAGAGGAGAGAGAGGAGGCATGACACGAGAAGAAGGAAGAGGGAACTAAGAGAGAAAGCAGCGAGGGAAGAGCAGGGGAAGAAGAGGAGAGGGGGGGCACTCGAGAAGAAGGAGGAGGTAACTAAGAGAGAAAGAAGCGAGAGCCGGGGAAGAAACAAGTGAGCATGGGTGGAAGAGAGGAAGCCAAATGTAAATCAAAGTAGAAGCGGTGAGGAGAGGGAGTGGAGGAGAGAAGGGAAGAAAGCAAAAAGAGAGACTGCGTTAAAAGGGGTGAGGAGAGAGGACTGGCAAGGGAATAAAGGAGAAGAGGAGAGAGACACTGGAAGGATGACAGATGAAAGGGTGAAAGGTGACAAAGACAATATCTTCTGGGGAGAATACAAGATACCAGATTAAGGGAACAATAAAAGAGCATCGATTAAGGGGAGGGACAGATTGAGATGAGAACAGACGAGGACAGATCATTGGGGGAGTAGAACGCTATTCATTAAGGGGAGAATATGAGAGGTTGGACTAAGGAAAGGAACAGGTTAAAAGCAGAATACAAGAGGAAAGATTAAGGGGAGAAAAGAGCAGAACAGATCAGGGAGGATTATCAGAGGATAGATTAAGGGGAGACTGGACAAGAATAGATTCAGAAGGAGAATAGAAGAATATTTAAGGACACCATTGGACGCTGGATAAGAGGAGAAGAGGATTGGTTAATGGGAGAATGGAAGAGGATAGATTAGGTGGAGAATGAAGTAAGAGGAGGATAGATTAAGATAAATACAAAAGAAGATAGGTTAAGGGTTGAATAGCTAAAGAGGAGAACTAAAGGGTGTGCAAAATAGAATAAGGTAAGAATAGATAAAAGGAGAGCAGAAGAGAGTGAATAAAGAGGAGAATAGAATATGATAAAGGGGAGGGCAGAAAGAGAGAGATTAAGGGTAGAATAAATTAGTAGTCGAATGTTAAAAGGAAATTACATAAATACAGATTATAAAGAAAATAAAAGAGAATTGATTAAAGAGAGAATAGGAGAAGATAGATTAAAAGGAGAATAGAAATGGATCGGTTTAGGGGAGCATGGAAGACATTTAAGGGGAACATAGATTAGGATTAGAAGAGATTAAGGGGAGAATAAAAATAATAGATTAATGGAGATTAGAGGATAGATTAAGAGGAAAGTAGACGAATGCTGTTTAAGGGGAGAATAGAAGAGGATAGATGAAGAGGAGACTAGAGTATGAGTAACATAGAAGATTATAGATTAAGGGGAGAAATAGTAATAGTAGAATAGAAAAGGATAGAATAAGGGAAACATAGGGGAAACATAGGGGATGATAGACTAAGGAGAGAATAAAAATGATAAATGAGGAGGAGAATAGATTAAGGGGAGATTATATGAGGCTAGAAGAAGGGGATAATAAAGAGGATAGATTGAGAGAAAAACAGAAAAGGATAGAATATGACAGAAAAGAAGGAATGACAAACGTTAAAAGAGGAGAAAGTAAAGAGTAAAACTGAAGGGATTCACAACGGAATGGCGCCACTAGCATCTCAGGATCAGGTTTGGTATATGGCATTCCAAATGGATTGTCAAGTTACTCTCTTTGTCCCTTTGACTCTTCAGGGGCATCAAAAGTGAGCAGGTGGCAATACTGTGTAAGTAATTAAAAACTCACGGGCTGTTCAAAAAACGTAATTTACACTTGTGAGTAATTTACATGTGTAGTTTACTCTTAACACTTTTCAGCACCTTTGCTTCTTTTGCTATTCACAAAATCCAATTATAAAGTTTATCAAAAGTGTAGACTTACACACCTCCACCCCCTCAAAAATGGAATGGAGCCAAATTTACGAGTGTAAGTTACTACTGGTAAAAAAACAGTAGTAAGACCATCCCAGAATTACACATGGCCAACCACTGATACATCAACACCCTCCCATAGAAAATAATAAAGTTAGGCGCTCAAAATAACACCCCAAAGGAAATGATGTTAACTTAAATTCAATTCTTTTAAATAGTTAAAAATGCAAATAAACATAATGTAATGCTAATATATATATATAACATTTATTATTTCATTATCATATAGTTTAACAATCTTGTTTGAATTTGAAAATTAATGTATCGTTAATTTTGTTAAAATATAATTCACTCACGTTTGAATAGTTCTATACATCAGTTTGAATAATTAATTATTAATGTGTGATAAAAATGTTTACTTTAGGTGGGAATTTATTTTTTAATTTAAACTTCTGAAAAATAATCGTAATGTATTTAATATATCATGCAATCGTCGACAGTGGAACCCTACAGAAACTAGCACCTAACCTGCTATCCCCTATTTGTTATGAACAATGGGAAATACACAAACGACGTGTGCACACAATATAAGCACCCACTGTCACGGTGCCGTCCACCACTGGGCTTAAAAAAGTTTAACAAAACAAAGCAAATGGTGCACCATTATGTGAACAATATAACAAAGAATTATAAGATCCGTGTCCAAGGTTGTTCTTCAAGTCTTCCTTTATTTATTTTAAATTCATTTAAACATATCAAGTTGAGTAGAACAGCCAACGCGTTTCGACCAAAGACTTGGACTTCTTCAGGGCATATGCAGGGCACTCCTAACATGTACGTCAGGGTATCCGTGTTGAATAAATATAACCAGCATATGGAAATAGCTGTACAGTGGACAACTGGATCACTTCGTATAAACTCTATAAGGTTTGAATAAAACAGTGCTATGCATTAATACTAGAAACCGGACTTCCAATACGTCCAAGTAAGATAATTTGTTCGGTCACACACAAATAGGGCGGGCCAAAGCAGAAGCAAACATCAGTTCTACACCATGATAAGCACAGAGAAACGGAGCACAATTTCGCCTCCTTCCGTAGTGTCGTCGGGAAAGCGGTGCACCATTTGCTTTGTTTTGTTAAACAATGTATTTAATATGTTTAAATTAGTTAAATATTTAATTCAATATTGAGGGAATAGCACTGCAGGATTTTTTTGTCTTTTGTTCTACATTTAAAAATACATATATCATTGATAAAAATATTATTTAACATCAAATCTTTTTAATTACTTTTTCCAAATGTGATAAACTTTAACTTTTCACTATACTTTACCATAAGGAGATCCCAACGGCAGAGTCTCCCTATGGGAAGTATAGAGAAAAGACTTCTCTAGGAGTGTGCTAGGAGGTTTGAAATCTGCATACCAATCCCAAACAATCCATTTAATAAGCTGAAGGTCCAGTCATTGAACAGACATTTTATTTAAAATAAGCACCTAGGGCCTTTAAGATAAGGAAGCACACAAAATGTTCTAGTACACCCAAGAGTCATGTTACCTGCCAAAACACAATTATATCACACAAACAGTGACTTGCTACAAAAAAAAGAACATGGGGCTCAGGGTATAATGGTACCCCGTACGGCAATGTTCAGGTGACCTCAGCAGACATCAGGTTTGGCTATTTCTTTGGAGTCTCCTCTCTGGTCAGAAAGGACCGAGAGAATATCAGCTTTCCTTCTACCTTGCACTTTTTAAGATATATGTGTGTGTGTGTGTGTGTGTGTGTGTGTGTGTGTATATGTGTATATATATATATATATATATATATATATATATATATATATATATACACACACATTCTTCTACACCTTTGATATGGACTTGACATTAAGTTATTGGATTGTTGTGCTGTACTGCGTCTAGCCCTTTTCTTCCTTTGAAATAATTTTTATACATGCTGAAAGTACTATCAAAGCCTTTACATTATTGCACATTAACACACATTTTAAATGTGTCGCCATCTTGTATTTCGTTGTTGTACACTGCACATTTAGCCTGGCTGCTCGAGAAAACGTAGCCTTGTTTTTAAATTTGGCAGAGACATGCGGAAAACTGCATGTATCACTTGCCCAAGGCATCCTCCCATTCTTCCCACAACAAGAGGCAGGCGTCTTCTCGGTTAGAGGCTATCTTGAGTTTTGCACTGCACTGCACGTTCTATCATCTGCATGCTGTACTATAAAGAAGTGCAAAATAGAGTCAAAAGTGAAGTGAATTTAGCATTGTTTGCTCTTTGCCGTGCTGGCAGGTCGCATTAGCATGATTATGCATGCAACTATCAAACTATCGCACCCGTATATTGTGGGTGCTCATATGGTCTATCCTATGTGCTCAAATAGTGTGTCATGAACATGCCACACACTGCAATGGGTGACACCACTCGTAAAATAGCTCTCGTGAAACAAGACACCATGTGACAGTACAACATAAAACATTGTCTTACAAACTACGGAAGCCTATCGCGGCTGACAGGTCACTGTTTTTAATATATCTTTTTGCTTTCTAATTACAGACACAGATTAATCACTAGAACCGTATGTATACAGTGCGTATTAGGTGTGCATGGTTTGTGTCCTTATTACAGGACTCACTAGGAGTGGTACACACGGGGCTGGACCCTGTGGAGTCCCAATGAAGAGCTATTAGGGGAACAGCTCGAAACATGTTCACAAAAACACATTACTGAGACAACCAGACTCATTAAGGTCAGGTTTCTTCTTACTAAACGACCCCTGATTTTTAACCATACCAAACAGGGGCGGGAATAAAAGAGTGGCCAACTAGTTAAGTATTTTTTTTTTAATTCCCTTTCCACTCCACATCACTGCCCTACACATAGTCTACAATAAAAAGTGCTCCTACGTAATTCGCAAGTCGCAGCACGCCTCAATCCGTAGAGGATTGAGAGGAACCCCAATGATGAAGCATGCCACCTAGGGGCAACCCTGGTGGGTGAGGGGTCGCTAGAAAAAAAGTCTTTAACAGTGAACACCTTTATCGGCGTTGGGTTACTCCAAGAAGAGATTTGGATAGATATTACTTGACTAATACAAAAAATAAAATTCAAGCCAAAAAGACATTGTGCACCGGGTGATTCCTTACATTAACATTAATGAAGAAATAGTGTTCCTGTTAGCTAAATTAGAATGTTATCTTGTTGGATTCTTAAGTGTAATGTTATTGTTGATGTTGTGGTTCATGTCCCACCACACTTATATCTGAACAAAGGCCTTGTTGCTTGTGCTAAGCTTCCACAGAAACCTGTTTTTACTTCTAGATGTTAGAAGGTTTGAATTTTGTTGGAGCTCAGTCATAGGTCATTTCAAGCCTCGCTCTCCCATAATCTAACAATCCAGCTTTAAGCCCCTTGCAGTGCCACTGAGTGAGGGAGATGCACTGAGTGCACTCGTCTGGGAGTACTGAATAGATCTATAGCTATACAATTTGAAACCAGCCTGAAGGATGGCATCAAACCAGTATATGCTGCTGGTGTCCCTCCCTGGTGCAGTGAGCATCTTTTTACCGAAGCACACAGACATCCTTCCTTGCACTTTTGCCACCCAAGAGCAGTCTTGGATGAAATATGATAAATCAGGGGACAGGTCTTCGATAACTCCAGTTTATATTAGCCTGTTCAATAAGTAGTGGAAATCGGCTATCATACGTCTCATGGTGGGTGATGCCATATAACCCTAAATTCATTAAGCAGTATTGAATTTGGGTTTGCACATCCCGGGATATATCAACATTCATCACATTTGAAATTCTTTTCTAAAATACAGATTGATTGTGATGTTTTAGAACATTTTGTTATTTGCTTTTTTTCTGGAAACATTCTTGAGGTGGAATTATACACAGTTCAGCCAACACGTGGTTCACCCTATATGGCGTGCCTGCTTAGAGCTTTCCCAAGGCTGAAAGTACCACAGTATGCAGGATGAATACACGAGCAATGTAGATGTACTCTAGATAACAAGGGTGAGCAGAACAAAATCATGCAGTGAAAACTGTAAACTGTGCATATAAATAGCAGTGTCTCAAAAATGATTTTTTGCGTAGGTTATGTATTAGTACCATTAATCCAAGCTGTAAATACTATAATCTCTAAATATTACAACCTCCAATGTCCACAAATGTTTAAAATCGCCACTTGTGCAGGTCTATCTGACACCAGGCTTGTGAAGGAGTGTAAGGTTAGAGCCAGTGTCCTGTTACTGCTAGGCAGTAAGGGGGGGGAGGAGGGGTCTGTGCAGGGTCACAAGTTCAACGAGATTTGCGATCATCCTTAAAAAACCTCATGGACATCTTCAATAAATTACAAAACATCACATGGCAAGAAGAATGTGCCTTAGCCACAGCTGACGTGGTTAACCTGTACACCACAATCAAGAACAAAGATAGCTTAGAAGCCATAGGGAGGACCCTGGCAACTAGATCAGCGCAATGGCTAATCAAATCATCCAGGAAATGTTGATCTTCTGTCTCCATTACAATCATTTTATATTTAATAATGAAATTTAAATCCAATGACTCGAATTGTGATAGGAGTAAAATTTGCTCAACTATACTTATACATTTCTATGTGGGATGAGAACTTCATCGAATTAATCCCCCATCCCCCCTCCGTATATTATACTGGGGAGAAGTTTTGACAAAATTTTACTAATTTGAAAAGGAAATCCAGACATCGGCAAAGATCACCGCATAATCAAGCAGAAAACATTTAACATCCAACTAACTTCACAGATTTCTAAATCGGAAATTGATTTTTTAGATGAAACACCGTGGTTAGTGTCAAAATTAATGCAAGATGCTGCAGAAACCACAAACAGGACCCATCAGACAAGTGTCACCGCACTATCAATGGAGGTCACTGCAAAAACCACAAACAGGAACCATCAGGCAAGTGTCACCGCACTATCAATGGAGGCCACTGCAAAAGCCACAAACAGGAACCATCGAGCAAGTGTCACCGGACTATCGATGGAGGCCACTGCCAAAAACCACAAACCGGACCCATCGAGCAAGTGTCACCGGACTATCGATGGAGGCCACTGCAGAAACCACAAACCGGGACCATCTGACAAGTGTCACCACACTATCAATGGAGGTCACTGCAAAAACCACAAACAGGAACCATCAGGCAAGTGTCACCGCACTATCGATGGAGGCCACTGCAAAAGCCACAAACAGGAACCATCAGGCAAGTGTCACTGCACTATCGATGGAGGCTACTGCAGAAACCACAAACAGGACCCATCGAGCAAGTGTCACCGGACTATCGATGGAGGCCACTGCAGAAACCACAAACAGGACCCATCAGACAAGTGTCACTGCACTATCAATGGAGGCCACTGCCGAAACCACAACCAGGACCCATCAGGCAAGTGTCACCGCAATATCAATGGAGGTCACTGAAGAAATCCACAAACAAGACCCATCAGGCAAGTGTCACCGCAATATCAATGGAGGTCACTGAAGAAATCCACAAACAAGACCCATCAGGCAAGTGTCACCGCACTATCAATGAAGGCCACTCCAGAAACCACAAACAGGAACCATCAGGCAAGTATCACCACACTATCAATGGAGGCCACTGCAGAGACCACAAACAGGACCCATCAGGCAAGTGTCACCGCACTATGAATGAAGGCCACTGCTGAAACCACAAAAGGACCCATCAGACAAGTGTCATCCCGCTATCGATGGAGGCCACTGCAGAAACCACAAACAGGAACCATCGAAGGAGGTCACAAGAGAAACCATAGACAGGACCCATCAGGCAAGTGTCACCGCACTATCGAAGGAGGTCACTACAGAAACCACAAACAGGAACCATCAGGCAAGTGTCACCGCACTATCGATGGAGGCCACTGCAAAAGCCACAAACAGGAACCATCAGGCAAGTGTCACCGCACTATCGATGGAGGCCACTGCAGAAAGCACAAACAGGACCCATCGAGCAAGTGTCACCGGACTATCGATGGAGGCCACTGCAGAAACCACAAACAGGACCCATCGAGCAAGTGTCACCGGACTATCGATGGAGGCCACTGCAGAAACCACAAACAGGACCCGTCAGGCAAGTGTCACTGCACTATCAATGGAGGCCACTGCAGAAACCACAAACAGGAATCATCAGGCAAGTGTCACTGCACTATCAATGGAGGTCACTGCAGAAACCACAAACAGGACCCATCAGGCAAGTGTCACTGCAATATCAATGGAGGTCACTGAAGAAATCCACAAACAGGACCCATCGAGCAAGTGTCACCGGACTATCGATGGAGGCCACTGCAGAAACCACAAACAGGACCCGTCAGGCAAGTGTCACCCAGCTATCGAAGGAGGCCACTGCAGAAACCACAAACAGGACCCATCAGGACAAGTGTCACCCCACTATCAATGGAGGCCACTGCAGAAACCACAAACAGGAACCATCAGGCAAGTGTCACTGCACTCTCAATGGAGGCCACTGCAGAAACCACAAACAGGAACCATCAGGCAAGTGTCACCGCACTATCAATGGAGGTCACTGCAGAAACCACAAACAGGACCCATCAGGCAAGTGTCACCGCAATATCATTGGAGGTCACTGAAGAAATGCACAAACAAGACCCATCAGGCAAGTGTCACCGCACTATCAATGGAGGCCACTGCAGAAACCACAAACAAGACCCATCAGGCAAGTGTCATCGCACTATCAATGGAGGCCACTGCGGAAACCACAAACAGGAACCATGAGGCAAGTGTCACCGCACTATCAATGGAGGCCACTGCAGAAACCACAAACAGGACCCATCAGGCAAGTGTCACCGCAATATCAATGGAGGTCACTGAAGAAATCCACAAACAAGACCCATCAGGCAAGTGTCACCGCACTATCAATGGAGGACACTCCAGAAACCACAAACAAGACCCATCAGGCAAGTGTCACTGCACTCTCAATGGAGGTCACTGCAGAAACCACAAACAGGACCCATCAGGAAAAGTGTCACCCCACTATCAATGGAGGCCACTGCAGAAACCACAAACAAGACCCATCAGGCAAGTGTCATCGCACTATCAATGGAGGCCACTGCGGAAACCACAAACAGGAACCATGAGGCAAGTGTCACCGCACTATCAATGGAGGCCACTGCAGAAACCACAAACAGGACCCATCAGGCAAGTGTCACCGCAATATCAATGGAGGTCACTGAAGAAATCCACAAACAAGACCCATCAGGCAACTGTCACCGCACTATCAATGGAGGACACTCCAGAAACCACAAACAAGACCCATCAGGCAAGTGTCACCGCACTCTCAATGGAGGTCACTGCAGAAACCACAAACAGGAACCATCAATCAAGTGTCACCGCACTATCAACGGAGGTCACTGAAGAAATCCACAAACAGGACCCATCAGGCAAGTGTCACCGCAATATCAATGGAGGTCACTGAAGAAATCCACAAACAAGACCCATCAGGCAAGTGTCACCGCACTGTCAATGGAGGTCACTGAAGAAATCCACAAACAGGACCCATCAGGCAAGTGTCACCGCACTATCAACGGAGGTCACTGAAGAAATCCACAAACAGGACCCATCAGGCAAGTGTCACCGCAATATCAATGGAGGTCACTGAAGAAATCCACAAACAGGAACCATCAGGCAAGTGTCACCCAGCTATCGAAGGAGGCCACTGCAGAAACCTCAAACAGGACCCATCAGACAAGTGTCACCGCACTATCAATGGAGGCCACTGCCGAAACCACAACCAGGACCCATCAGGCAAGTGTCACCGCAATATCAATGGAGGTCACTGAAGAAATCCACAAACAAGACCCATCAGGCAAGTGTCACCGCACTATGAATG
Source organism: Calotriton arnoldi (assembly GCA_963921515.1). Classification (NCBI taxonomy): domain Eukaryota; kingdom Metazoa; phylum Chordata; class Amphibia; order Caudata; family Salamandridae; genus Calotriton; species Calotriton arnoldi. The sequence goes on from CAWUFW010000656.1 coordinate 1,609,683, forward strand.
AAGGCCACTGCTGAAACCACAAAAAGGACCCATCAGACAAGTGTCATCCCGCTATCGATGGAGGCCACTGCAGAAACCACAAACAGGACCCATCAGGCAAGTGTCACACCGCTATCAATGGAGGCCACTACAGAAACCACAAACAGAACCCTTTAGGGAAGTGTCACCGTACTATCAACGGAGGCCACTGCAGAACCCACAAACAGAACTCATTAGGTAAGTGTTGCTGCGCTATCAATGGAAGCCACTGCAGAAACCACAAACAGGACTCTTCAGGCAAGTTTCACCACGCTATCAATAGAGGCCACTGCAGAATCCACAAACAGAACCCATTAGGCAAGTGTCGCTGCGCTATCAATGGAGGCCACTGCAGAAACCACAAACAGGACCCGTCAGGCAAGTGTCACCGCACTATCAATGGAGGCCACTGCAAAAACCACAAACAGGACCCGTCAGGCTAGTGTCACAGCGCTATCAATGGAGGCCACTGCAGAAACCACAAACAGGACCCATCAGGCAAGTGTCACACCGCTATCAATGGAGGCCACTACAGAAACCACAAACAGAACCCTTTAGGGAAGTGTCACCGCAATATCAATGGAGGTCACTGAAGAAATCCACAAACAAGACCCATCAGGCAAGTGTCACCGCACTATCAATGAAGGCCACTCCAGAAACCACAAACAGGAACCATCAGGCAAGTATCACCACACTATCAATGGAGGCCACTGCAGAGACCACAAACAGGACCCATCAGGCAAGTGTCACCGCACTATGAATGAAGGCCACTGCTGAAACCACAAAAAGGACCCATCAGACAAGTGTCATCCCGCTATCGATGGAGGCCACTGCAGAAACCACAAACAGGAACCATCGAAGGAGGTCACAAGAGAAACCATAGACAGGACCCATCAGGCAAGTGTCACCGCACTATCGAAGGAGGTCACTACAGAAACCACAAACAGGAACCATCAGGCAAGTGTCACCGCACTATCGATGGAGGCCACTGCAAAAGCCACAAACAGGAACCATCAGGCAAGTGTCACCGCACTATCGATGGAGGCCACTGCAGAAAGCACAAACAGGACCCATCGAGCAAGTGTCACCGGACTATCGATGGAGGCCACTGCAGAAACCACAAACAGGACCCATCGAGCAAGTGTCACCGGACTATCGATGGAGGCCACTGCAGAAACCACAAACAGGACCCGTCAGGCAAGTGTCACTGCACTATCAATGGAGGCCACTGCAGAAACCACAAACAGGAATCATCAGGCAAGTGTCACTGCACTATCAATGGAGGTCACTGCAGAAACCACAAACAGGACCCATCAGGCAAGTGTCACTGCAATATCAATGGAGGTCACTGAAGAAATCCACAAACAGGACCCATCGAGCAAGTGTCACCGGACTATCGATGGAGGCCACTGCAGAAACCACAAACAGGACCCGTCAGGCAAGTGTCACCCAGCTATCGAAGGAGGCCACTGCAGAAACCACAAACAGGACCCATCAGGACAAGTGTCACCCCACTATCAATGGAGGCCACTGCAGAAACCACAAACAGGAACCATCAGGCAAGTGTCACTGCACTCTCAATGGAGGCCACTGCAGAAACCACAAACAGGAACCATCAGGCAAGTGTCACCGCACTATCAATGGAGGTCACTGCAGAAACCACAAACAGGACCCATCAGGCAAGTGTCACCGCAATATCATTGGAGGTCACTGAAGAAATGCACAAACAAGACCCATCAGGCAAGTGTCACCGCACTATCAATGGAGGCCACTGCAGAAACCACAAACAAGACCCATCAGGCAAGTGTCATCGCACTATCAATGGAGGCCACTGCGGAAACCACAAACAGGAACCATGAGGCAAGTGTCACCGCACTATCAATGGAGGCCACTGCAGAAACCACAAACAGGACCCATCAGGCAAGTGTCACCGCAATATCAATGGAGGTCACTGAAGAAATCCACAAACAAGACCCATCAGGCAAGTGTCACCGCACTATCAATGGAGGACACTCCAGAAACCACAAACAAGACCCATCAGGCAAGTGTCACTGCACTCTCAATGGAGGTCACTGCAGAAACCACAAACAGGACCCATCAGGAAAAGTGTCACCCCACTATCAATGGAGGCCACTGCAGAAACCACAAACAAGACCCATCAGGCAAGTGTCATCGCACTATCAATGGAGGCCACTGCGGAAACCACAAACAGGAACCATGAGGCAAGTGTCACCGCACTATCAATGGAGGCCACTGCAGAAACCACAAACAGGACCCATCAGGCAAGTGTCACCGCAATATCAATGGAGGTCACTGAAGAAATCCACAAACAAGACCCATCAGGCAACTGTCACCGCACTATCAATGGAGGACACTCCAGAAACCACAAACAAGACCCATCAGGCAAGTGTCACCGCACTCTCAATGGAGGTCACTGCAGAAACCACAAACAGGAACCATCAATCAAGTGTCACCGCACTATCAACGGAGGTCACTGAAGAAATCCACAAACAGGACCCATCAGGCAAGTGTCACCGCAATATCAATGGAGGTCACTGAAGAAATCCACAAACAAGACCCATCAGGCAAGTGTCACCGCACTGTCAATGGAGGTCACTGAAGAAATCCACAAACAGGACCCATCAGGCAAGTGTCACCGCACTATCAACGGAGGTCACTGAAGAAATCCACAAACAGGACCCATCAGGCAAGTGTCACCGCAATATCAATGGAGGTCACTGAAGAAATCCACAAACAGGAACCATCAGGCAAGTGTCACCCAGCTATCGAAGGAGGCCACTGCAGAAACCTCAAACAGGACCCATCAGACAAGTGTCACCGCACTATCAATGGAGGCCACTGCCGAAACCACAACCAGGACCCATCAGGCAAGTGTCACCGCAATATCAATGGAGGTCACTGAAGAAATCCACAAACAAGACCCATCAGGCAAGTGTCACCGCACTATGAATGAAGGCCACTGCTGAAACCACAAAAAGGACCCATCAGACAAGTGTCATCCCGCTATCGATGGAGGCCACTGCAGAAACCACAAACAGGAACCATCGAAGGAGGTCACAAGAGAAACCATAGACAGGACCCATCAGGCAAGTGTCACCGCACTATCGAAGGAGGTCACTACAGAAACCACAAACAGGAACCATCAGGCTAGTGTCACAGCGCTATCAATGGAGGCCACTGCAGAAACCACAAACAGGACCCATCAGGCAAGTGTCACACCGCTATCAATGGAGGCCACTACAGAAACCACAAACAGAACCCTTTAGGGAAGTGTCACCGTACTATCAACGGAGGCCACTGCAGAACCCACAAACAGAACTCATTAGGTAAGTGTTGCTGCGCTATCAATGGAAGCCACTGCAGAAACCACAAACAGGACTCTTCAGGCAAGTTTCACCACGCTATCAATAGAGGCCACTGCAGAATCCACAAACAGAACCCATTAGGCAAGTGTCGCTGCGCTATCAATGGAGGCCACTGCAGAAACCACAAACAGGACCCGTCAGGCAAGTGTCACCGCACTATCAATGGAGGCCACTGCAAAAACCACAAACAGGACCCGTCAGCCAAGTGTCACCCCGCTATCGAAGGAGGCCACTGCAGAAACCACAAACACGACCCATCAGACAAGTTTCACCGCACTATCAATGGAGGCCACTGCAGAAACCACAAACAAGACCCATCAGACAAGTGTCACTTCACTATCAATGGAGGTCACTGCAGAAACCACAAATAGGACCTATCAGACAAGTGTCATTCTGCTATCGATGGAGGCCACTGCAGAAACCACAAACAGGAACCATCAGGCAAGTGTCACTGTACTATCGAAGGAGGTCACTACAGAAACCATAAACAGGAACCATCAGGCAAGTGTCACTGTACTATCGAAGGAGGTCACTACAGAAACCATAAACAGGACCCATCAGGCAAGTGTCACTGCACTATCAATGGAGGCCACTGCAGAAACCACAAACAGAAACCATCAGGCAAGTGTGACTGCACTATGAATGGAGGCCACTGCAGAAACCAAAAACAGGACCCATCAGACAAGTGTCACCGCACTATTGAAGAAGGCCACTGCAGAAACCACAAACAAGACCCATCAGGCAAGTGTCACCGCACTATCAATGGAGGCCACTGCAAAAAACTACAAACAAGACCCATCAGGCAAGTGTCACCGCACTATCGAAGTCGGCCACTGCAGAAACCACAAACAAGACCCATCAGGCAAGTGTCACCGCATTATCGAAGGAGGCCACTGCAGAAACCACAAACAGGACCCGTCAGGCAAGTGTCACCGCACTATCAATGGAGGCCACTGCAGAAACCACAAACAGGAACCATTAGGCAAGTGTCACCGTGCTATCGAAGGAGGCCACTGCAGAAACCCCAAACAGTACCCATCAGGCAAGGTCACCGCGTTATCAATGGAGTCCACTGCAGAAGCTACAACCAAGACCCATCAGACAAGTGTCACCGCGTGTTAGACCTGGCCTCTTTTGGCGTGTTTCCCCTGGCTTTTTGCTTTCTGACCTCTCGGGTTTGACTCTGTTTATGCTGGTTTTATGTCTCTATGCACTTTTTCACTGCTGTTCAGTGTTAAAGTGCAAGTGCTCCTGTTGCAAATTGTGTTATGGATTGGTGTTTCCATGATAGGCATATTTGTTCACTAATAAGTCCCTAGTAAAGTGCACTGAGTGTGCCAGGGCCTGTAATCCAAATGATGCTAGTGGGCATGCAGCACTGATTGTGCCACCCACCCAAGCAGCCCTGAAAAGGGGTTGCAGACCTGCCACTGCAATGTCTGCATGCAGTTTTTACTGCCATGTCGACTTGGCAAGTGCACCCACTTGCCAGGCCCTATTCTTCCCTTTTCTTACATGTAAGTCACCCCTAAGGTAGGCCCAAGGTACCCCTGTGGGCAGGGTGCTGTGTATGGTAAAGGTAGGACATGTACTGGTGTGTGTGACATGTCCTGGTGGTGAATTACAATGTATTTCGTTTTTCACCACTGCAAGGCTATCTGTCCCATAGGAACGAATGAGAGTTTTACTTATAACATCTTATAAGCATAACTTCCCATTGGGACAAGATAGGGAAATGGAGTTTAGTATGCCTGGGCTCAGAATGTAAAAATGCATCTTTTAGTAAAGATGGTATTTATGTTCTGTGTTTGAAAATACCACTTGTAGAAAGTAAGTATTTTCTTGTTTAGCCATCCTGTGTGCCTCTGCTGGGTTTGTGGATTGACTGTCTGGCTTGGGCTGGGGTTGTGCATTCTCTTCAGACAGCCACTGTGGGGGGTCGAGGTGTGTCCTGCCTTTCCTGGATGAGTCAGGCTGGGCTGAATTGACCTGGGCTGCATTTAGAGTAGTGGGAGGAGACTCCCCTGCACCTGAATGGGCCTGGTCTGCTTTAGACAATGCTGTCTCCACCTCCTGCTTGGATGCTGGGCCAGAGAGGACTAAACTGGTTTGGACTAAGCACAGACACTCTCTGCCTAAGAGAACAAAGGAATTTTGAGAATAAATATTGGGGCCCAGGACTTTAGAACTCGCTGGAATCAAGGAAGCTGCCAAGACGAAGAGCTGGAAGAACTGCCAGGAGGAGTACTGCCCCTTTACTGTGTTGTTGCTTTGCTGGGTTGGCCTGCAGTTGCTGCTTCTGCCTTGGACAGTGAAAGGACTGGACTGAACTTTCTTTACTTGTGTAGAGTATCTCCAAGTGCTTGAAGTAGAGACTGCCTCCTGTTCTGAAGTCTCAGGGACTGCAAAGACTTCACCGACCTCTGGGTACCGCCTCTGGAACCTTGGTTTCAGTTGCCACAGAGGGCAAAAAGCAACCGACTCCGTCGCTGGCTCTCTGTCCGGAAGGCACCGCAGAGGGCACCGTCCGCATCTCGCACCGCAACCCTGGTCTCACCAAGGACGACGACCGACGCTGCCGCCACTGCTTGCACCGTGACCTGTGGGCACCGCACTCCGCACCACCTCGCTTCACTTCGCCATCCTGGTCTCACCGACATCGTCGCTGCACGCTAACCTCGACTTCCATGACCACATCGTGGATTGGGGGCACTGCTTGTAAGTCTCACGACTCACCGCCCAGTCACACACCGCAGTCCAGACTGACCGAAGCCAGCTCCCCGCAACCGGCTCGGTCGCCTGCACCGTGATCTGTCAGCACCTGCAACGAGCACCGCCTTCTCTCCGCACCGCAGCTAGGGTGACCAACCGTCAGTAAATTTCACAGACTATCTGTTATTTTAGTATGATGTCTGTAAGGCGTCCGTAATCTGGGGTCCCCAAATTACGGACGCCTTACAGACATCATACTAAAATCAAATTGGGGAATTTCAGGAAGGTATGCTGTTTCCCTGCGAGAGGCCCCATGAATTTAAAAGTTTCCACTCGGGGCCTCTCGCACTTATCTTCTCATCTGTAGACTGAGGCTACCTGCAGCAGCCCCTCCCGGACCTCGCAAAGACTGTGGGCTGGCTCATTGTCATTCTGAGACTGCAGACGATTATCACAGATAGAATGACAATGGGCCCTATTATAGTGACAGCATGTGGTGTGCCTTCTCCTGCACAAATCTTAATTGCAGAAAGGGCCTGATGTCACTTTGCAAAGCTGCGCGCATACTGAAAAACTGTGAAGTGCACGATTGTCTCAACCTTATATAAACTTATTTTGACTTGTACTTATTTAGGTTGTCTATTTACTTATATACTATTGTGCGACCTCCTCTGACATGTCTGTAAAACGTATGTTTTGTCTGAAATTTTTGTCCTGAATTTTGACCTTCAGTCCTGAATTTTTGTTCTGAATTTTGACCCTTTGTCCTGAATTTTTACACTGACCATCCTGAATTTGCACCCATACCAGTTGGTCACCCTAACCACAGCCCTGGCCTCACCGACGCAGCTGGATGACCGTCACCAAGGTGCTGCCTGCACTGCGACTTGAGGGCACCGCACCGCTACATTTCGCATTGCAACCGCGACGGATGCCACAACCGGCCCGCACCAACATTTCGGCCACAACAGAAAAGGTACTGTTTACGAGTCTTTCAACACCCCTGACCAACACGGTCAGGCGAAACTATTGGATTCTGTTGTTTACAGCACCAGACGGAGCTACCGACTTTAAGGAACTGTGTTTTTAAAGTATTCTTGCAAAGTGCATATTTTTAAAGTCTTGTATGTTGGATTTGTGTCGTTTTGGTCTTGTTTTGGATATAAAAATGTTAAATATTTTTCTAAACTGGTGTGGTGTCCTTTTGTAGTGTTTTCACTGTATTACTGTTGGTTATGTGCAAATGCTTTACACACTGCCTCTGAGATAAGCCTGACTGCTCGTGCCAAGCTACCAAGGGGGTGAGCAGGGGTTATTTCAGTAGTGTATCCCCCTTAGCCTGACTAGACCCTACTTGGACAAAGGTGCAAACCATTGCCAACTAGAGACCCCCATTTCTAACACCACGCTATCGATGGAGGTCACTGCAGAAACCACAAACAGGACCCGTCAGGCAAGTGTCACCGCGCTATCAATGGAGGTCACTGCAGAAATCACAAACAGGACCCATTAGGCAAGTGTCACGCACTGTCAATGGAGGCCACTGCAGAAACCACAAACAGACCCATCAGGCAAGCACAAACCTCGCTATCAGTGGAGGCCACTGCAGAAACTACAAACAAGACCCATCAGACAAGTGTTACGCACTGTCAATGAAGGTCAGTGCAGAAATCACAAACAAGACCCACCAGGCAAGTGTCACTGCGCTATCAAAGGAATCCACTGCAGAAGCTACAAACAGGACCCGTCAGGCAAGTGTCACCGCACTATCAATGGAGGCACCTGCAGAAACTACAAACAACCTAATAACAAGCTTCACCACACCATCAACTGAGAACTCGGCAGAAACCACAAATGACCCACCAGGTTAATGTGACCACACCATTAAGAAAGTCCAAAACAGAAACCACAAACAAGATCAAACAGGTAAGTGTCACTGCATCGTTAATGGAGGCATTGCAAAACCACAAAAAAGACACCAAGTTAGCATCCCAATCAAAACAGGCCATTGATGAAACCACAAACAAGACACGCCAGATAATCATCACTGGACTGGCAATGGAGGCTAAAGAAACAAGCATTGGCAAAATCAATAGCTCTCGTATATGCAAGAGCTATTGGCTTTTCCAAAGTGTTTTAGCCATGTTGTACACTAGTGTGACTGCTGTTAAGCATGGCTAACAGGGGTGTAGCGGAGAGTGGCTTGGAGTGGAGTGGCAAAGAGTGAAGCAGTGTGGAGAAGAGTGGAGGCGCATAGAGTGAAGTGTCGTAAAGTGGAGTAGCATTTAGTGGTGTACAATACAGTGGTGCACTGTGCCGTGGAGTGGCATAGAGTGGAATGGCAGAGTAGTGTAGAGGGTTGTAGAATGTAGTGGAGTGTCGTAGAGATGAGTGTCAAAGAGTGGAGGGGCATAGAGTGGAGGGGCGTAGAGTGGAGGAGTGGAGGGTCGTAGAGTGGAGGGGCATAGAGTGGAGGGGCGTAGAGTGGAGGGGCGTAGAGTGGAGGGGCGTAGAGTGGAGGGGCGTAGAGTGGAGGGGCGTAGAGTGGAGGGGCATAGAGTGGAGGGGCGTAGAGTGGAGGGGCGTAGAGTGGAGGGGCATAAAGTGGAGGGGCATAGAGTGGAGGGGCATAGAGTGGAGGGGCGTAGAGTGGAGGGGCGTAGAGTGGAGGGGCGTAGAGTGGAGGTGCGTAGAGTGGAGGGGCGTAGAGTGGAGGGGCGTAGAGTGGAGGGGCGTAGAGTGGAGGGGCGTAGAGTGGAGGGGCGTAGAGTGGAGGGGCGTAGAGTGGAGGGGCATAGAGTGGAGGGGCATAGAGTGGAGGGGCGCAGAGAGGAGGGGCGCAGAGAGGAGGGGCGCAGAGAGGAGGGGTGGAGAGAGGAGGGGTGCAGAGTGGAGGGGTGCAGAGTGGAGGGGTGCAGAGTAGAGGGGTGCAGTGTGGAGGGGCGCAGAGTGGAGGGGCGCAGAGTGGAGTGTGTGTTTTGGTGTGGAGTGGCAAAGAGTGTCATAGGGTGGAGTAGAGTGTCGTAGTGTAGAGTGGCATAGAGTGCGGAGTAGTTGATTAAAGTGGAGTAGAGTGTTGTAGAGTTGAGTGGGATGGAGTGGAGTAGGGTGTTGTGGAGTGTGGTAGAGTGGAGTGGCATAGATTAGTGTAAAGTGGCATGGAGTGGCATGGAGAGAATAGAGTGGAGCAGAGTGTTGCAGAGTGGATTGGCGAAGAGTGGAGTAGTTTCGTGGAGTGGAGTATAGTGGAGGGGCATAGGATGAAGGGGAGTAGTGTGGAGTAAAGTGTCAGAGTTGAGTATAGTGTCGTAGAGTGAAGTAGCATAGAGAGGTATACAGTGGAGTGGCATAGAATAGAGTAGAGTGTCGTAGTGTGGAGTGGCATAGAGTGGTGTGGCATACAGTTGAGTGGCATAGAGTGGAGTGGCATAGAGTGGAGTGTCATTGATTGGAGTTGAATAAAGTGGAGTGGTATTGTGTTGAGTGGAGTGGTGTAGAGTGTAGTAAAGTGATGTAGAGTGGAGGGGCATAGAGTGAGTATCAGAGTGGAGTAGAATGGAGTGGCGTGGATTGACGCATAAGGAATTGAGTGAAGTAGAGTGTCGTAGAGTGAAGAGGTGCAGAATTGGGTACAGGGTTGTGTGTAATGTGCTAGAGTGGAGGGGCGTAGAATGTCAGAGTGTCCTACAGTGGAGTAGTGGCATAGAGTGGTGTAGAGTAGAGTGTTGTAGAGTGGAGTGGTGTAGAGTAAAGTGGCATGAATTGGCATAGATGGAATTGAGTAGATTTTCTCAGAGGGGAGTTGTGTAGAGTGGAGTGCCGTAGAATGTCATAGAGTGGAGGGTCATAGAGTGGAAAGACGTAGAGTAGAGCCGCACAGAGTGTCAGAGTGGAGTATTGTGTAGTGTAGGGCTGAGTGGAGTGTAGTGGAGTGGCATAGAGTGGAGTAAAGTTGCGTAGAGGGGAGAGTCACAGTGGAGTGTTGTTGAGATTCGTGGAGTGTTGTTGAGTGGAGTGGCGTAGAGTGGAGTGGTGTGGAGTGGTGTGGAGTGGCGCGGAGGGGTTCAGAGTGGCCTAGAGTGAAGTGGCATACAGTGCCGTAGAGAGGCATAGAGAGACATAAAGTGGAGTTGAGGGGCATAGAGTGGAATAGCATAGAGTGGAGTGACATAGATTTGGGTGGAATGGAGTGTTTGCAGGGTGAAGTGTTGTTTGGTGGCATAGAGCGGAGTAGAGTCAGAGTGGAGCGGCGTAGAGTAGCCGAGGGAGTAGTGTCATAGAGTGGAGGGAAGACAGCCTTTACAACGCAGACTTTACAACAACATGCTTTTACCACACCTCCTTTACCACGAACAGTAAGTATATTTAAGGTAAGTGTGTGTGTGTCTGTGTATATAGGGTGGATAAGGGTATTGGGGGTAAGTGTGTTTTTAAGGTTAGAGGTGGGTAGTGGTATAAGTAGTAAGGGTGTTTTTAGGGTTATGCGGTGGGTAAGGGTATTGGGTGATAGGTGTGTTTTACCGGTTTAGGGATGGGTAAGGGTATAGAGCTGTAAGGGTGTTTTGGGGGTTTAGGGGTGGGAAAGTGTATTGGGTGGTAAGGGTGTTTCTAGGGTTTAGGTGTCAGTAGGGGTATAGGGTGGTAAGGATGTTTTAGGGGTGGGTATGGGTGCAGTGTGATAAGGGTGTTTTAGGGTCAGGTAATGATATTGTGTGGTAACGGTGCTTTTAGGTATTTAGGGGGAAGGGTGTTTTTAGGTTTTTGGGATGGGTAAGGGTATACGGTGGTAAGGGTGTTTGGGGGTTTCAGTGTGGGTAAGGGAATAGGTTGGTAAGGTTACAAAAGGGGGGGTTGAGTGGGGGTTTCGGCCTGCAAAGAAAATATTTATTTTTAGAATAATTAAAAAAAAAAATGTTTTGTTACCTACTGGTAGTCACCAGTAGGTAGATATAGTTAGGATGCAGTTTCCATAGGAAGAGCGTTTTTTGATTTGCTAATAACTTTGGCGCTGTTTGACGAATCTTCGTGAAAGTTTCAAAACTATTGGGGCAGTCACTTCAGCTGCTGTCTTGATAATTTCAGGGTGATCTGTCAAGCGGGGGTGAAGAAAAAGGGGGGGTCCCAAAACGCTTTTTCTCCATGTTAATTTCCAAAGGAAACTTTAGACACGGACTGCTGTATGGAATTACACCAAATTTGGCAGAAAGCTAGCTCTTGGTCCAGAAAGCACTCTTTTAATTAAATGGTGTAAATACGTTCAGTAGTTTCTGAGAAATGTAAAGATTTCTCAGATATACAACTGTGGCCGCAATGGATCCGCGACCCCTCTCAATCTCGTACCTGGGATGTGATTGGCTGCCAACACTTCAAACCAGGAAGTGTTGGCAGCCATCTTGTGACTCGGTTAAACCGAGTCACAGAAATAATGTTTTAAGAAAAGGGGGCAGGTTAGAAACACTCTGACCGCCCAGGCCTGTTGAGAAGGCCCCACAGGGACCCCCAGGGCCAAAAAAAAGCATTTTAAAAAAAATTAATTCTACGCGAGTCGCAGTCGATCCGCCCGAAAGTTTTTTTAAAAACGCAGTGTGGGCTCCCATGCTTCGTTTAATTTATGCCCTCATGTGGGCCAGGTCCCGGGGACAATAAAATATAATGATGGGGGGCCCACAGGGACCCTCAGGGCCAAAAAAAAGCATTTAAAAAAAAAAAAAAGAATTCTGCACGAGTCGCAGTGGGCCTGCGAATCTGGCTGAAAGTTTTTTAAAAAATGCAGCGTGGGCTCCCATGCTTCGGTTAATTTATGCCCTCAGGTGGGCCAGGTCCCGGGGGCAATAAAATATAATGATGGGGGGGCCCCCATGCAGGCCCCCCGCAGCCACTGGGACCACCACTTCCCTGGGGCTATATTAAAACATAATGCAGGGGGGCTCCAGCCCCCCCACGCAGCCCTGGGGACCACCACCTCCCCAGCGCAACTGTATACTAACAGATACGGGGCCGCGTGGCCCCAGCAGCCCCAGGGACCACCACCTCCCCGGGGCTTTTTTATGTTGGAGGGGGGCCGCGCAGCCCCCCTTGTGGAGCCGTAAATGGCCCTGGGGACCGCCCCCCTCAGGGCCAGCTCCAGCAATGCCCACCCCCCTGGGACATTGCAGTTGGCTATGGCTTGGCAGGAGCACTGCTCCCGCCAAGCCATAGCAAACTCTTCTCCGGTTCATGGAAGTGAGAGCAGTAAAAATGCTCTCGCTTCTATGAAGCGGAGCAGAATTGCTTTTGGACAGAGAGCGCTCCATGTTTGCAGATCCCTTTGTGCAAAAGCAATGCCGGCTCCCGCAGAAGGCAGGGAGTCGGCAGGGACCGCGGGGGCCTTGATGCTCCCCCACGGTCCCCAATGTGCTGGCCATGCCCCGGGGTATGGGGTCCCTGGGGCAATATCGGCACGGGGAAGGAGGCCACACTGGCCCCCTTCCCAATTAAAAAAAATGATTAAGGCCTGGGCCCGGGAGATGGGGTCCCCAAGGCCGAAATAGGCCTAGGGTGGGGGGGGGGCGCGCAGACCCCCTCCCATTAAAAATTTAAATAAAGGGCAGGCCCAGGGAATGGGGTCCCCGGGGCGAAAACTGGCAAAGGGAAGGTGGGCCACGCAGCCCCCCTTCCTTTATGTTTAACATTTTTTATAAAAAAAGGAAAAAGCCGGCCCCGGGGGATGGGGTCCGGTCCAGGGAGGAAGGCCGTGCGGCCTCCCTCCCCATTTCAAAAAGAAAATAGAGTGGCACCGGGGGATGGGGTCCCCGGGGCCGAAATCGGCAGAGGGGAGGGAGGCTATGTAGCCCCCTTCCCTAAAAAAAATGTTTCCTAAAAAAAAAACTCTGGCAAGGCGCCGGAGGCCACGCCCCTTTCACCACCACCCTGCAAATGCGCCTCCTAGAGCAATGGTGGTTGGGGAATGAAATCCCCTTGAATGCTGAGGGTCTTTGGAGCCCAGCAAGCCCTCTTGTTACCTCCAGTAAGTCCCAGAAAGGGGGATTGATGAGAGGACTTAAAGGCATGCCCCCTTTCTCCACCACTCTGCAAATGCGCCTCCTGGCCCGCTTCTGGTTGGGAAATGAATTCCACTTTACTCCTGAGAGCCTCAGGACTAAAGTGGACTACTTCCCCCAACCAGTAGTGCATCAGGAGGCGCGTTTGCAGAGTGGTGGAGAAAGGGGGCATGGCCTCTGACAACCTCTCAGCAAACCCACTGTGTGGGACTTACTGGAGTTAACAGGAGGGGTAGTTGTCCCCCAAGGATCCTCTGAAGCCAAGGGGACTTCATCCCCCTACTAATAGTGCGCCAGAAGCCACGTTTGCACATTGGTGGAAAAAGGGGGTGTGGCCTCCAACAACTTCTCAGCAACCCTGCTGTGTGGGACTTACTGGAGGTAGCAGGAGGGGTAGTTGACCCCAAAGGACGTCCTTGAGGGTCAACTACCCCTCCTGTTACCTCCAGTAAGTCCCACACAGCGGGATTGCGAAGAGGTTTTTGGAGGCCATGCTCCCTTTCTCCACCCCTCTGTAAACGCGGCTCCGCTCGTGGTGCACTACTGGTTGGGGGATGAAGTCCGCTTTACTCATGAGGGACCTTAAGGGCCATGAAGCCCTCCTACTACATCCTGTAAGTCCTACACAGCGGGATTCCTGAGAGGTGGTCGGAGGCCCAGCCCCCTTTTTCCACCACTCTGCAATCGCGATTACTAGTTAAAAAACCATCGAAATTCACTGAAAAAACCAAAGGTTACATGGACGTTATAGTTAGGGTCAGATTTCATTCGTACAAAACAAGAGAAATTCAGCAGTTATAGTTTGCTGAGCTAACTCTAACTTATGCCCCCGCAATGCACTGCTTATGACTTCACATATTACATCACTCATGACATGGTCAGTGACATCACTGATGACATCTCAAATGATATCACTGATGCCATCATCCTCAGAACCACTCACCCACCTACACACACCCCCATAAAACCTCTTGTAGGGCCACTCACACACCCGTACAACCCCTGACATACCCGTTCACAGACCTATACCAGTACTCACACACCCACTCACTCCTCCATAGAGCCACTCACATACCCACTTCCTCACTTGTATACCCACTTACACAACCATTCACTTACCCATACCACCAGTTACTCACCCATACAGCAAGCCACATACCTCACCCCTACTTACAGATCCACTTATTTACATACAAAGTCCCACACCCACTCACCTACCCAATCAGCCTCTCAACACAGCTGCTCACTCACCGATAGAAGCCCACAGACACTCACTCACACAACCACTTAGATACCCATTCACATATCCATACAAGCACTCACACATTGTTGTACTCACCCATACAGCCATTCACACAGACACTCACTGTCCAATACAGTCACTAACATACGAAGTCACGTAACAAAACACACCTATTCAAACAGCCACTCACTCACCCATACAGCCAAGTACACACCCAGTCACTTACTCATACAACCATTCAGACACCCACTCACCCACTCATACAGCCACTGACACACCCACTCACTCACCAATACAGCCACTCACACAGCATCTCATTCATTCACACAGCTGCTTACACAACCGCTTACACAACCACTTACACACCCATACAGCCACTCACACACCGATATGCACAAAGATGCATACAGTCACACAGCCACTCACATGATATATATTAAAAGTAGTATTACTCATTAGCAGTGCACCTGATTTACTACTTTAAGTTTTGCAGTAGCTTAGTATATATGTTTAGCAATCATAGACTCTTACAAAAAACACTCACTGGATGGTGTCATCAGTGATGTCATTTGAGATGTCATCAGCGATGTCACTGACCATGTCATGAGTGATGTAATATGCGAGGTCATAACCAGTGCATTGCAGGGGTGTAAGTTATAGGTAGCTCAGCTAACTACAACTGCTAAATTTCTCAGAATTTCTCTGGTTTTGTACGAGTGAAATCTGAACCTAAATATAACGTCTCTGTAACCTTTGTTTTTTTCAGGGAATTTCTAAGGTTTTTTAAAAATTCTATTTACTAACTATAACATCTCTGTAACTTTTGTTGTTTTCAGCGAATATATATGAAAGGGCGTGAGGAATCCGCCAGGGCTATCTTTAATAAAATACCACTGAGCACACAACCATCTGGGAGTGCGGGGGCGGGAAAGAGTCATCTGACACTAAAGCAGAAAATAAATACTTTGGAACGTCTGAGACGGAAAGAAATAAGCAGATGGTGGGAGGCAACTTCACTCCAAAATTATCTAGAGGTAAACCGTATTCCTAGAGGTCTCCGCATCTTTATCACCCCAACACTATCAATACCTAAACCACAGGTGTTAAAAGAGTGGGTCGACAACACCACGGCATGTTCCCGAAGGATGCTTGAAATTTTAATAGCTAATGCCTGGGATGAACACAAAAACATTTTGGAGCAGATTAATGACTTAATGGTAGATCTTGGAAAAGAGACAGATCAAAAGGAAAGTGAAAAGATGATAAAAGCGGTTGATGAAAAAATGAAAGTTTTTGAGAAAGACATCATAGCAAGGAAACAACGTAAATTCTCCCGCGATGAGAGAGACTACGCGACTGGGCGTATTCTTACTTTTGCCAGGAAATATGACAATATGAGAGCTGATGCCATGAAAAATCAGACATTAAGCCTACTTGAAACGACCAAAGGAGACTCTATAACGGACATGAGTTCTGATGCAGAGTCAATAGACAGCAGTGTTACAACCAACACTGAACAACAGTCTTTTTCCCAGGAACTGAGCCTCATACAGAAGGCAGGAGAACACTCCAACAGAGGAAAACCGAGATTAAAAACGCAAGAAAACGCAGAAAAAACCGCAAGCGGAACCTTAGGCGCAGGAAGTCAAAGAACAGCTGGTATGGGAACAAGGGGCCAAAAGACCAAGAATCAATGATGGAAGACACCACAATGAAATTAACGGTAATGAATCTAACTGATAAATTTTTATCGGATGATGAAATAAGTGTATTAGAGTTGGGGTTATCTTTCTGTCCTGATGTGGGGTTTGATTATGCACAAGCTAGAGTTGATTTGTACAAGTTTGAGCGAAAGTTGAAACTGTGTAAAATACATGCTAGTAGAGATAAGCACACGGAAACTACATCCAGGGTCACCAAAGCGGGGGATGTATGCCTAGCCATTGAAGACATTCCTACCTTACACGTTATTTCCACACTAGATGAGGTAGTGAGCACCCCGCTAGACCCATTCAATCCAGCACACACCGACGAAATATCTGATTTATTAGGAATAGAAGTGACTGGAACTACTTCCACGGAATTCAGGGCCAAATCCAAGTATGTACCTGTCACAGTGAAAGATAACATTGATATTTTCAGTGATTTGGTAGCTCAAGATTTCCTGGGGCTTCTTGAGAAAAAAACGAAAAGGGGTAACATGACCAAAACCCAATGGGAGGCGGTCTCGAAACTACAAAAAGACCAAGATATCTTTATCAAGCCATCAGATAAGGGTGGGAATGTGGTTCTCATGACTAGGGCCATGTATACCAGAGAAGCATATCGCCAACTAAATGACTCAACATGCTATGGTAAGGTCGATAGACAATACCTTTTAGACCTAAAAAATAGGTATACAGACAAACTCCAAACTTGGCAAGACAAGGGCCTACTCACATGGGATGAAGTACGTTTCCTCAAAAACGATACACCCACCACACCAACTCTATACCTTCTGCCCAAGGTTCACAAAAATAACATTAACCCACCAGGTAGACCTATTGTATCTTCCAAAAATAGTCTCCTTGAAAATACCAGCAGATATGTGGATCACTTTCTCTTTCCCTATGTAAAACTTTTGTCATCTTATCTCAGGGACACTACCCATTTTTTACAAAAGATCAAGGATGTTAATATGGAAAGTGACCAATGGCTAGTGAGTCTTGATGTTGAGTCATTATATACGAGCATTAGACATGATGACGGTATCAAAGCTTGTCAGTTCTTTCTAAAACAACGTAGAGCGGAATTCCTGGAGCATACTATCATGCTCTTAGACATGTTGGGACTATGTCTGAAGGAGAATGTCTTCATGTTTGAAAGAGAGCACTACAAACAATTACAAGGGACTTCGATGGGCACTTGCTTCGCTCCTAGCTATGCTAATCTTATGGTAGGCTGGTGGGAGAAGCAAGTGCTCTGGAATGACTACACTGAACATTGGATATTTAATGTATCCATGTGGCTCAGATATATAGATGACATTTTCTTTGTTTGGAAGGGGTCTGAAATAGAGCTTAATCAGTTCATAGACTGCTTGAACACAAATACTGTTAACCTCAGATTCACGAGACACTACAGTCAGGAAGCAATTGATTTTCTAGATTTAAAACTAAGTGTAGACAAGGGGAAGATTGTCACCAATCTATTCAGAAAGAAAACGGCAGGGAATTCCATCCTTCATGCCGCCAGCTCTCACCCCCCCAGCTTCAGGTGGGGGATTCCATACAGTGAATTCCTTAGGGCCAAACGGAATTGTAGCACCCCTGTTGCATATAAAAACACCAAACAAGATATGAAATATAGGTTTAAAGAGAGAGGATACCCGAAAAGAGCCATTGCACAAGCCGAAAAAAGAGTTGAGTCAATCAAGAGATTAGGTTGTCAACAGAACTCCGGAATAGAGAGCACCTAGATCTGTCAAAAAAAGTGAAGTTAGATTCATCACCAAATACTGCAATCAATCACATCAGATAAGAAACATTCTCAGAAACAGATGGGACATCCTCAGGAGGGATCCCATTCTGAGAAATGAAATTAACCCGACTCCCTCGGTGACATACATGAGAAGTCCATCCCTAAAAGATATGCTGGTCCACAGCCACCTTCACCCTAAAGAAGGTGGCTGGTTGAAACAAACTAAGGGCTTCCACAAATGTGGAAAATGTAAAGCGTGTAAAAACAGCAGCAACATATCACAGGTGATACTTGAAAGAACAAAGACCAAATGGAAAATACCTAAGTTCATCTCATGTGGAACTGAGTATGTTGTGTATGCGATAGTTTGTCCGTGCAATCTCTGGTACATTGGCTCGAACACATTTGCTGTAAAAAAACGTATTTTAGAACATTGGCGGGCGATCACGAATCAAGATCAAACCTACAGCACTGCTAGGCATTTTGGCAGGGAACACGAGTCAGATTGGACCAAAGCGAGATATTTCGGATTAGACACAATTGCACCCAACCCTAGAGGAGGTAATCGCAATGCAGCCCTCCGCAAAGGGGAGTCTCGCCTGATACTGCTAGCAGGAACCAAGTACCCGAATGGCCTTAATCAGGATGAGGAATTATATTCCCATTTATAAGATATACATTGCTCTATTATACTATAGCCCTGATTGTATACTCACGCCCTATTTTCTCCTCCTCTTTTCTCAATCTTTTATTTTTTTGCTGTATGCACTCACTGTTTTCTCTATGTACATGTTGCTATGGTGGATAAAACGGACTTACAATTGAACTGGTAATTGAATGTTCAGTTTGCTCGACAACTCTTATGTAAACAGTTTGTAACATGATATAACATAAATATATAACATGGTGATGCTAACTTTCGATCCTTTTTCATTTTTGCAGAATATTAGCTGTGAACTACCGCGACACACTGGTAAATATATAAGAGCACTTGAGTTGGGATGATCATCTACCCAACTCCTAGTCACTTCACGTACTCATCTGGGTACTAGATCTATTTTGCGATGAACTGTTGAATATTGAAATGCAGTCATGAAGTATGCCTATTGTTACTACAAACCGGTAAATAGGGCACTAGTCCCTTCACTATACAATTAACAACAAAAATATTCTGTTAAAGTTTAATTACTATAGAATGTGGTTGTGGTATAAATGCTGAACAAATGTTGGCGACGAACTGTCTGATTTTGAAACGCAGCTATGAAGTATTCCCACAGTCACAAAAAACCGGCAAATAGGGCATTTATCCCTTCACTGCATAAATGAATAACAAAAAATACTTTGCCATGTTGAATTTCTTGATTAAGTGGTTGTTGTAAAAATGTTTACAAATTGTAGTTTCACGTTTCACAAATTAATGAAATATCGCAATGTATTTACATACCAAACAGCTGCGTCTGTTTTCACTATTGATTTCCTTCACGTTGTACTGTGACATGTGCTATCAACATTTCTTTTATGTTTATTATATCATGTGCACTTACCTTTAAAATGCAAATCACGGGAGGCGAGGGTCATGTGACCAAGACCACGGACGTGGTCGAAACGCGTCGTCCTTGTCTGTCTTAAAGAAATAAACTGCCTTGACCGACCGAGTGGGCTCGCTGGATTTTTGTTCTTCCTAGATCCTTTCTGTGCAATATATATATATATATATATATATATATATATATATATATATATATATATTCTCCTCCAAGGTTTTCACCCGAGCCTCCGCTCGCTTCTGGGTGGGTGCTGCCACGTAGCAGCGGTGCACTGCGACAAATAGCTCCAAACGCTCTGTTTTCACAAAGTTGTGGCGCACACTCGAGTAGGTAATATTTCAAATTACTTTATTCTCATCCCTGTAGCTGACAAACGCGTTTCGGCCATGACGGCCTTTGTCAATGTCAGCATTACAAACATTTCATAAAGTTTAAATACACGTCACATCCTTCCCCATGGTGTCTACATAGAGATCGGACTTAGAAACAGTTCATATCGTCACTAATGTATCGCGCCCATCTTGAAGTGGATAAAGAGAATACATTTGCCTCATATATACAATTAGATGTCTCTTTTTGATTTTTAATTAACTTGATTCTCATGCGATATTATTACTATTACATAACACGACTTTTACCATGTGGGGGATCAAAGATCATTGTCTCGCCCACCAACATAATCAGCCCGTTAGTAGTTATCAAGCCCTGAATGGGCTCACATAGCCTAACACCTCTCCTACATCAAAATGGATCCTGTCATTCTACTCCACCCGTTCTTTAACATTTCTTCAAATATTAAAATACAGGAGTGACGTGTGCAATGAAAACATCATATAAATTTACATCAAAAGTGAGGAAAATAGAAAAGTAGAAAAGTGGAGGGGAGAAAACCAGAAATACAGTGTGTTGGTATATATAGCCATGGAATTCATAAAGAAAGTTATACCAAAGTGTATCTCACTGTATCACGGTATATCTTAAGATCTTACAATTTAATGCTCACAACCATTGATAATCACTGATAATCATTCATGACCTAACCAACGTGAACCCATAGTTCCTCTTCACAATTAAGTCCATAAGGGACCAAGTTCAAAGTTCAACAATATATTTAGATTCGAGTTGTCTTAGAGTTCTTATCCTGTCACCTCCTCTCTTGAGAGTGGGTACCTGGTCTATGCAGAAGAAACTCAACAGTTGGCTATTGCTTTTATGGTGTTCTGCAAAATGCCTTGCAACAGGATAACTGCTGTCCTTTCTAGTTATCGCACGCATATGCTCTAAAATTCTCTTTTTTGCTTGGTGTATCGTGCTTCCCACGTAACGCAGGTTGCACGGACACACCAAACAATAAACAATGAAATCTGAATTACAGTTTAACAATTTTGTGATTTGTTTCTTTGAGTCCCTTCCTGGAACCTGAAACTCTTTTACTTTATTGCTTCTTTTGCACGCCTTGCACTTGAGACAAGGGTAGAACCCCTTTATATCTGTAGAGCTTACATCTTTTTGGCTGAAATGACTATGTACTAAAAGATCTTTGAGGGAGGTGTTTCTCCTATAGGTTATACTGGGATGATGTGTCATTGTTTTACCAATCACTCCGTCAGACTGAAGGATACTCCAGTGTTTCCCCAAAATCTGGCGTATTTCCCCAGAATTTGTGGAATATGTTAATCTTAGTCTGGTTATCTCATCATTGTTGACTTTAGATGTTTTATTCAGGAGTTCTTCTCTTTTGCGTTGTTTTGCCCTTACTACCGCCCACTGTAATGTTTTATTGGGATAACCCCTTTGACTGAAACGACTCACAGCTTGATTTTTAGCAGTGTCATAATCTTCAGCTGTGGTGCTATTCCTTTTCAAACGGAGAAATTCTCCGTAGGGAATGCTATTAACCAAACAGCGTGGATATTGGCTGGTATAATATAAAATTGCATTCCCCGCAGTTGGTTTGCAGAACAGTTTCGTTTTCAATTGGTTTCTGTCTACGTAAACCAACAAATCTAAATATGCCACCTCATGAGGACTGATAGTGCTCGAGAAATGTAAATTGATCTCGTTGGTATTGAGACAATTGATGTTCTCTTCCAGCTCATTTCGGGAACCTGTCAGATGAAAAACATATCGTCTATATAACGGGCCCAAATAGCCACTTTCTATGACAAGACCTCATTGTGACCCGCCCAGGCCACGTGCTTCTCCCACCAGCCAACTAACAAGTTCGCGTAGCTGGGGAAGAAGCACGTGCCCATCGCGGTGCCCTGGTTTTGGATGTACAATTGGTCTCCAAAAGCAAAGATGTTATTATGTAGGCAAAATGACAAATTGTATTATCATCTGGTTGTGTTCTGTATATTTAAGGGGTCTAGTCTTCAAAAAGTTCTTAATAGCTTCCTGGCCTTGCCCATGATTAATGCAGGTATAAAGACTGGTAATGTCTAGGGTCACGAGAAGAAAAGACTCCTCCCAGGTAATGTTGGCAATCATCTTAATAAAATCAGTACTATCTTTCACAAATGAGGCCAGATCATATACAAAGGGGCATAAGGTCATGTTTACCAAGATAGAGGTATTCTCCAAAAGACTCCCCTTAGAGGACACAATCGGTCGCCTGGGAGGTCTTTTGTTGTCCTTATGGATCTAAGTCCGTTCTCTATGTAGACACCATGGGGAAGGATGTGACGTATATTTAAACTTTATGAAATGTTTGTAATGCTGACATTGACAAAGGCCGTCATGGCCGAAACGCATTTGTCAGCTACAGGGACGAGAATAAAGTAATTTGAAATATTACCTACTCGAGTGTGCGCCACAACTTTGTGAAAACAGAGCGTATATATGCATATATATATATGTATATATATATATACCCTTTCAGGCATAGAGTGACGACTAAATTATGCAAAAAAGAAGCAGAGAACTCTGGGTAGTTCTCAAGTTTAGGTGGAAAGCAGCTCCTGTAAAGAGCGCCCTCAACACCAGCGACACTCTAGATCTGCTCACCTCAAATGTCTGCTTTTCTATCAAAGTCTTTAAGCATAGGATTAGCACAGTGCCATCCACGCCGAGATAGAAAGGGACAAAGTATTTTGCCATTTCTACAGCAAAGTCTTTAACCCCTTCCATGCTCATGACGAGCTCAGCTCGTCATGCTGCGCAGTGCTCGTGTGCGCATGACGAGCTGAGCTCGTCATGAACCCGTCCGCTCAATGCAATGCCTCGCACAGGGCGAAAATCGGCCGCGCGTGGAAGGGGTTAAGCATAGGACTAGCACAGTGCTGTCCATGCCGAGCTGCAAAATGACAAAAGCCATTTACCACTCCAGGCACAGTATTACAGCTTTGAATTAGTTAACTACCAACCAAGCCAACCTGAAATGAGTAAAAGCAACCCCCGACACAGTATTTCGCTCTCATTAGACTTATACTGGGGGTTCCCTTGTATCTAGACAAAGCTATACCTCTCTGAAGAGCTCTAATGAGAGCGAAACACTGTGTCAGGGGTTGCTTTTACTAATTTCAGGTTGGCTTGGTTGGTATTTAACCAATTCAAAGCTGTAATACTGTGCCTGAAGTGGTAAATGGCTTTTATCATTTTGCAGCTCGGCAGGGACAGCACTGTGCTAGTCCTATGCTTAAAGACTTTGCTGTAGAAATGGCAAACTACTTTGGCCCTTTCTATCTCGGCGTGGATGGCACTGTGCTAATCCTATTCTTAAAGACTTTGATAGAAAAGCAGACATTTGAGGTGAGCAGATCTAGAGTGTCGCTGGTGTTGAGGGTGCTCTTTACAGGAGCTGCTTTCCACCTAAACTTGAGAACTACCCAAAGTTCTCTGCTTCTTTTTTGCATATATATATACACACACACACATATATGTGTGTGTGTGTGTGTGTGTGTGTGTGTGTGTGTGTATATATATATATATATTTTAGTAGGGGTTTCACTTACCTTATATACACTTACCTTCCGTTGTAAAGGCATGGGGCAAAGGTACAAAGGTATACACATGGTAAAGGCAATGTGTGATAAAGATATTGCATGGTAAAGGCATGCATTGTAAACACATTCATTGAAATGTCATACAACCAAGTGGAGTGCTGTTGAGTGGCATAGAGTGGAGTAGAATGTCGTAGAGTGGAGTAGAGTGTCAGAGTTGAGTGGCGTAGAGTGGAGTGGCGTAGTGTTTAGTGTTGTAGGGTTGAGTGTCGTAGAGTGGTGCAGCACAGAGTGTCAGAGAGGAGTAGAGTGTAGTGCTGTAGCGTGGAGGAAAGTGTCCTAGAGTGGAGTGGCATAGTGAAAAGTGGTGTAGAGTGGAGTAAAGTGTTGTGGAGTATCAGAGCAGAGTGGCATAGAATGGCATAGAGTGTCAGAGTGAAGCGTTGTAGAGTGGAGTGTCATAAAGTGGACTGTCAGAGGGAAATGGGATAGAGTGAAGTGGTGTAGAGTGTTTTGAAGTGTCGTAGAGTGAAGTGTCGTAAAGTGCAGTGGTGAAGAGTGGAGTAGAGGGAAGTAAAGCGGAGTAAAGTGGAGTAGAGTTAAGCAACACAGAGTGGCGTGTAGTGGAGTGTCATAGAGTGGAGTATGCATGGTGTGGTAGCGAACTGTCATTCCAGACAACACATTTTCAATTGAAATTACTATTACATTTGCACAATCAGTTTTATCAATAAAACTATACAACACACAAATGATTATGTGTGGAAAGTGTCATCACCTGGTGTATAGATTTTTATTTTGATCGTATTAAAATATTTGTTTTATAACCCATTTTAGAATTACAACAAAAAGGCTTCATTTGCGCTTTCCTAATTCTGATATATTCTGAAATATTTGCACAGTTCGTTTACAGACATTTAAGTTTTGTTGTGAGCTAGAAAAATCCTTTCCTTTTCAACCCCCAATATCCAGTAAGATTGTGACACAAATCCTCTCACTTTGAAGTCAGCAAAAGAAAAGTAACAGCAAGCTCCCTTGGAAGACAGAGCCTGACATTTGACCTATGTCTTTGAATGCGCAGCAAATCTGACAAGGTAAGAACAAAAATGAAAGGCCTGTTTACAGAAAGCGAGCAGTCATGGAAGAATACAAGTAGCAATGGTAAACAGTCTATGCTTCACAGAACGGACACAGACATGCTGGAGAGTCTAAAACAAATAAAGCCAGCAAATAGCAAGCAAATGTGATTTACAAACCACAGAGCCAATGATAAGCATTGGGCTAAATGCATTCCCAGGGAAGCTTTCAGAATGTCCCCAAGAAGTCTCTTCGCAGCCAGACAGACTCGCTGTATGCTTTGGCCTAAGAAAAACAAACAACATTCACAATTTCAGTGTATCCGCACCATCGATAGAAGTGATGGAAAAAATAGAAACAAGATCCCCCAGGTAAGTGTATCCGCACCATCGATGGAAGTGATGGAAAAAATAGAAAATAGATCCCCCAGGTAAGTGTATCCGCACCACCTATGGAGGTGATTGAGAAAATAGAAACAAGATCACTCCAGGTACGTGTATCTGCACCACCGATGGAAGTGATGGATAAAATTTAAACAAAGTCCACCGGGTAAGTGTATCCGCACCATTGATGGAAGAGATGGGAAAAATAGAAACTAGATCCCTCAGGTAAGTGCATCCGCACCATCAATGGAAGTGATGGAAAAAATAGAAACTAGATCCCCCAGGTAAGTGTATCCACACCATCGATAGAAGTGATGGAAAAATAGAAACAAGATACCCTAGGTAACTGTATCCGCACCATCGATGGAAGTGATGGCAAAAATAGAAACAAGATCCCCCAGGTAAGTGTATCCGCACCAGCGATGGAAGTGATGGAAAAATCGAAACAAGATCTCCCAGGTAAGTGTATTAACACCATCGATGGAGATGATGGAAAAAACAGAAACAAGATCCCCCAGGTAAGTGTATCCACAACATTGATGGGAAAATAGAAACAAGATCCCCCAGGTAAGTGTATCCGCACCATCGATGGAAGCGATGGTAAAATAGAATCAATATCCCCCAGGTAAGTGTATCCACACCATTGATGGAAGTGATGGAAAAAATAGAAAATAGATCCCCCAGGTAAGTGTATCAGCACCATCTATGGAGGTGATTGAGAAAATAGAAACAAGATCACTCCAGGAACGTGTATCTGCACCACCGATGGAAGTGATGGATAAAATATAAACAAAGTCCACCGGGTAAGTGTATCCACACCATTGATGGAAGTGATGGGAAAAATAGAAACTAGATCCCTCAGGTAAGTGTATCCGCACCATCGATGGAAGTGATGGAAATAATAGAAACTAGATCCCCCAGGTAAGTGTATCCGCACCATCGATAGAAGTGATGGAAAAAATAGAAACAAGATACCCTAGGTAAGTGTATCCGCACCTTCGATGGAGATGATGGAAAAAACAGAAACAAGATCCCCCAGGTAAGTGTGTCCGCACCATCGATGGAAGTGATGGAGAAAATAGAAACAAGATCTCCCACGTAAGTGTATCTGTACCATCGCTGTAAGTGATGGAAAAAATAGCATCAAGATACCCCAGGTAAGTGTATCCACAACATTGATGGGAAAATAGAAACAAGATCCCCCAGGTAAGTGTATCCGCACCATCGATGGAAGCGATGGTAAAATAGAATCAATATCCCCCAGGTAAGTGTATCCACACCATTGATGGAAGTGATGGAAAAATAGAAACAAGATTCCCCAGGCAAGTGTGTCCGCACCATCGATGGAAGTGATTGAGAAAATAGAAACGAGATCCCCCAGATAAGTGTATCCGCACCATTGATGGAAGTGATGGAAAAATTTGAAACATGATCCACCAGGTAAGTTTCACCGTACAGTCAACTGTGGCAAAAACCACGAACAAAATCTACCAGGTGTCACCACACAATCTATGGAGACTATGGCAGGAACCACAAAAGATCCACCAGGTGCCACCTTACTACAATGGAAACCATGGAGGACCACAAACAAGAGCTACCAGTAAGTGGACTAACCTACAGACCTGGATGGAGATTCTAGCAGCAGGAGAGCAAGCTTCACCCACCTTTGAGGTTAAAGGGAAAAGGGGCAGGCGGGATTCTCTGCAAGTAGTGATAGGAACTCTGGGACTCTGGAGCACAGGATTCTTGCAGACCTCCACCGAATACCACTGCATGTCCCAGGATGGACAAAGGCTAGTCTAGTGTAGGGAAGCACCCAAACACCCCATTGGTAGACCCGCTCCCCCAGAAGAGGACTAATGCATCTGAGAAGAGGAGACCGGTCTCTGCATCAAGAAGCCCCCCATCGTTCTCTCGCCTCCTGTGCATTGGAGTAGGGGCAGGTCTCCTGGCCTCTACCTCTCGCCCCCTGTGCAGTGGAGTAGGGCCTGGTCTACCATCCTCCGCCTCCTACACCCTGTGTACTGGAGTAGGGTCAGGTCTCCTGGCCTCTACCTCTCGCCCCATGTGCACTGGAGTAGGGTCAGGTCTCCTGGCCTCTACCTCTCACCCCCTGTGCACTGGAATAGGCCCAGTCTCCCATTCTCTGCCTCTTACATCCTGTGCACTGGAGTAGGGTCAAGTCTCCTGGCCTCTACCTCTCGCCCCCTGTGCACTGGAGTAGGGTCAGGTCTGCTGGCCTCTACCTCTCGCCCTCTGTGCATTGGAGTAGGGCCAGGTCTCCTGGCCCCTACCTCTCGCCCCCTGAGCAGTGGAGTAGGGTCAGGTCTCCTGGCCCCTACCTCTCGCCCCCTGAGCAGTGGAGTAGGGTCAGGTCTCTTGGCCTCTACCTCTCACCCCCTGTGCATTGGAGTAGGGTCAGGTCTGCTGGCCTCTACCTCTCGCGCCCTGTGCACTGGGGTAGGGTCAGGTCTCCAGGCCTCTACCTCTCGCCCCCTGTGCATTGGAATAGGGTCAGGTCTCCTGGCTACCTCTCGCCCCCTGTGCGTTGGAGTAGGACCCGGCCTCCCATCCTCCCCCTCTTACAGCTTATGCACTGGAGTAGGGTCAGGTCTGCTGGCCCCCATCTCTCACCCCCTGTGCACTGGAGTAGGGTCAGGTCTCCTGGCCTCTCCCTCTCGCTCCCTGTGCATTGGAGTAGGGTCATGTCTGCTGGCCCCTACCTCTCGCCCCCTGTGCATTGGAGTAGGGTCAGGTCTCCCATCCTCAGCCTCTTACACCCTGTGCACTGGAGTAGGGTCAGGTCTGCTGGCCCCTACCTCTCGCCCCCTGTGCATTGGAGTAGGGTCAGGTCTCCCATCCTCAGCCTCTTACACCCTGTGCACTGGAGTAGGGTCAGGTCTCCTGGCCTCTACCTCTCGCCCCCTGTGCACTGGGGTAAACCAGGTCTCCCATCCTCTGCTTCTCACACCCTGTGCACTGGAGTAGGGTCAGGTCTCCTGGCCTCTACCTCTCGCCCCCTGTGCACTGGGGTAAACCAGGTCTCCCATCCTCTGCCTCTCACACCCTGTGCACTGGAGTAGGGCCAGGCCTCCTGGCCTCTACCAATCAGCCCCTGTGAACTGGAGTAGAGCCAGGCCTCCCAACCTCAGCCTCTTACACCCTGTGCACTGGAGTAGGGTCAGGTCTCCTGCTACCTCGCGCCCCCTGTGCGCTGGAGTAGGGCCTGGCCTTCCATCCTCTGCCTCTTACACCCTATGCACTGGAGTAGGGTCAGGTCTCCTGGCCTCTACCTCTCGCCCCCTGTGCACTGGAGTAGGGTCAGGTCTGCTGGCCTCTACCTCTCGCCCCCTGTGCATTGGAGTAGGGTCAGGTCTCCTGCTACCTCGCGCCCCCTGTGCGCTGGAGTAGGGCCTGGCCTTCCATCCTCTGCCTCTTACACCCTATGCACTGGAGTAGGGTCAGGTCTCCTGGCCTCTACCTCTCGCCCCCTGTGCACTGGAGTAGGGTCAGGTCTGCTGGCCTCTACCTCTCGCCCCCTGTGCATTGGAGTAGGGGCAGGTCTCCCATGCTCAGCCTCTTACACGCTGTGCACTGGAGTAGGGTCAAGTCTCCTGGCCTCTACCTCTCGCCCCCTGTGCACTTGAGTAGGGCCCGGTCTCCCATCCTCCGCCTCTTACACCCTGTGCACTGGAGTAGGGTCAGGTCTCCTGGCCTCTACCTCTCGCCCCCTGTGCACTTGAGTAGGGCCCAGTCTCCCATCCTCCGCCTCTTACACCCTGTGCACTGGAGTAGGGTCAGGTCTCCTGGCCTCTACCTCTCGCCCCCTGTGCACTGGAGTAGGGTCAGGTCTCCTGGCCTCTACCTCTCGCCCCCTGTGCAGTGGAGTAGGGTCAGGTCTCCCATGCTCAGCCTCTTACACCCTGTGCATTGGAGTAGGGTCAGGTCTCCCATCCTCAGCCTCTTACACCCTGTGCACTGGAGTAGGTTAAGGTCTCCTGGCCCCTACCTCTCGCCCCCTGTGCATTGGAGTAGGGTCAGGTCTCCCATCCTCTGCCTCTTACACCCTGTGCACTGGAGTAGGGTCTGGTCTCCTGGCCTCTACCTCTCGCCTCCTGTGCACTGGAGTAGGGTCAGGTCTACTGGCCCCTACCTCTGGCCCCCTGTGCATTGGAGTAGGGTCAGGTCTCCCATCCTCTGCCTCTCACACCCTGTGCACTGGAGTAGGGTCAGGCCGCCTGGCCTCTACCTCTCGCCCCCGGTGCATCGGAGTAGGGTCAGGTCTACTGGCCCCTACCTCTGGCCCCCTGTGCATTGGAGTAGGGTCAGGTCTCCCATCCTCTGCCTCTCACACCCTGTGCACTGGAGTAGGGTCAGGCCGCCTGGCCTCTACCTCTCGCCCCCTGTGCATTGGAGTAGGGTCAGGTCTCCTGGCTACCTCTCGCCTCCTGTGCACTGGAGTAGGGTCAGGTCTACTGGCTACCTCTCGCCTCCTGTGCACTGGAGTAGGGTCAGGTCTACTGGCCCCTACCTCTGGCCCCCTGTGCATTGGAGTAGGGTCAGGTCTCCCATCCTCTGCCTCTCACACCCTGTGCACTGGAGTAGGGTCAGGCCGCCTGGCCTCTACCTCTCGCCCCCGGTGCATCGGAGTAGGGCCAGTTCCCCCTCCTCCACCACTTGTTCTCAGTAGCCTGGTCCTATATCAAGGCCTGCTCGCGAGAGGATGTGTACACATCAGCAAATGAGGGAGGAAATGGGCTGCATTAAACCTGAACACATTATCCCAACACATCGTAAAGATGCCCGGAGAACAGATTCCTGCTTACAGTAAATATATGCGCCCCAAGAGAGGCCAGAAATGCTAAGAAATTCAGAATTAAGGGTATAATAATACCCCTCGCGTAATATTTATGAGCCTTGTTTTCTTGTAAAAAGCCACCCAGAGTGCAGCAGCTATAAGGTTAAAGGAGAACTCCCCACCCCACCCCACCCCCCCCCAAATCCCCCACCCTTGACCAACGCTCCACTGCTTTGTAGCTGGGTTCTTGCTATGTACATGCCCTTATACACATGTATCCATACTTGCATACACACAATCATGCATGCATACACACATGCACACACACAAGCATACACATGCATACATACACACATGCATACACACAAGCATACACATGCATACATACACACATGCATGCATAAATAGATGCATACACACATGCATACATACAAATATGCATACACACATGCACACACACACACACACGTGTATACATACATGCATACGAGCACCTTAAGAGGTTCTGTCCTCTTTTAGGTAAGTGTAAGCTTAGAAACTGACGAGGAGGTCTGGCACTACTTTTTCACTATACTTTTTTTTAATCAGCCTTCTACCCAGAGCAGGACAAAAAAGCAGAAAAGGGAGAAAGTAGGAGGAAGTTAAACAGTGACAAAGAGAAAAGGCAGGGATGAAAACGAACCTGCAAGAGTGAAGTAGAGAGACAGGGAGTGTAGGGCAGTGGAAGAAAGGCATGAGGTGGAACCAAGACCAGGCAGGCTTTGTATTCATGAGATAAAGAGGCAGGAAGAGAAGGGTGGTGGAAGAAATGCATGAGCTTGTATTCATGAGATGAAGAGACAGGAAGGGTAGGTTGGTGGAAGAAAGGCATGAGGTGCAACCAACCAGGCAGGCTTTGAATTCATGAGATGAAGCGTAGGGTGGTGGAAGAAAGGCATGAGGTGGAATCAAGACTACACAGCCCTGGTCCTCATGAGACACAGAGACAGGAAGCGTAGTGTGGTGGAAGCAAGAGGTAAGAGGCAGAACCAAGACCAGGCAAGCTTTGTATTCATGAGATAAAGAGGCAGGAAATCTAGAGTGGTGGAAGAAAAATGTATGAGGTGGAACCAACACCAGGCAGGATTTGCATTCATGAGATGAAGAGACAGGAAGCGTAGGGTGGTGGAAGAAAAGCATGAGGTGAAACCAAGGCCAGGCAGGCTTTGAGTTCATGAGATAAAGAGACAGGAAGCGCAGCATGGTGGAAGAAAGAGGTATGAGGTGGAACCAAGACCAGGCAGGCTTTGTATTTATGAGAAAAAGAGACAGGAAGGGTAGGGTGGTGGAAGAAAGAGGCACGAGGTGGAATCAAGACTAAGCCTTGGGATTCATGAGATAAAGAAACAGGAAGGTGGTGGGAGAAAGGCATGGCTTGAAAACAAGCCTAGATATCCTTGGGATTCATGAACTAGGATGTGCAGGGGGATGGCAAGAGGTGGTATCAAGACTAGAAAGCCTTGGGATTCATGAGAGAAAGAAGCACAAAGCACAAGGTGGATGGAGCAAGAGGCGTGAGATTCAATCAAGACTAGGCAGCACTGGTGCTCATGAGATGAAGAGTCGGGCAGTGTAAGGTGGCTGGAGAAAGAGGCATAAGGAGGTGGAACAAAGACCAGGCAGCCCTGGTGCTCATGAGATGAAGAGCCAGGAAGAGTAAGGCGGCGGGAGAAAGAGGCATGAGGAGGTGGAACAAAGACCAGGCAGCCCTGGTGCTCATGAGATGAAGAGCCAGGAAGTGTAAGGCGGCGGGAGAAAGCGGCATGAGGAGGTGGAACAAAGACCAGGCAGCCCTGGTGCTCATGAGATGAAGAGCCAGGAAGTGTAAGGCGGCGGGAGAAAGCGGCATGAGGGGGTGGAACAAAGACCAGGCAGCCCTGGTGCTCATGAGACGAAGAGCCAGGAAGAGTAAGGCGGCGGGAGAAAGCGGCATGAGGGGGTGGAACAAAGACCAGGCAGCCCTGGTGCTCATGAGATGAAGAGCCAGGAAGAGTAAGGTGGCGGGAGAAAGAGGCATGAGGAGGTGGGACAAAGACCAGGCAGCCCTGGTGCTCATGAGATGAAGAGCCAGGAAGAGTAAGGTGGCGGAAGAAAGAGGCATGAGGAGGTGGAACAAAGACCAGGCAGCCCTGGTGCTCATGAGATGAAGAGCCAGGAAGAGTAAGGTGGCGGGAGAAAGTGGCATGAGGAGGTGGAACAAAGACCAGGCAGCCCTGGTGCTCATGAGATGAAGAGCCAGGAAGAGTAAGGCGGCGGGAGAAAGAGGCATGAGGAGGTGGAACAAAGACCAGGCAGCCCTGGTGCTCATGAGATGAAGAGCCAGGAAGAGTAAGGCGGCGGGAGAAAGAGGCATGAGGGGGTGGAACAAAGACCAGGCAGCCCTGGTGCTCATGAGATGAAGAGTAAGGCGGCGGGAGAAAGGCATGAGGAGGTGGAACAAAGACCAGGCAGCCCTGGTGCTCATGAGATGAAGAGCCAGGAAGAGTAAGGCGGCGGGAGAAAGCGGCATGAGGGGGTGGAACAAAGACCAGGCAGCCCTGGTGCTCATGAGATGAAGAGCCAGGAAGAGTAAGGCGGCGGGAGAAAGAGGCATGAGGAGGTGGAACAAAGACCAGGCAGCCCTGGTGCTCATGAGATGAAGAGCCAGGAAGCGTAAGGTGGCGGAAGAAAGAGGCATGAGGAGGTGGAACAAAGACCAGGCAGCCCTGGTGCTCATGAGTTGAAGAGCCAGGAAGAGTAAGGCGGCGGGAGAAAGAGGCATGAGGAGGTGGAACAAAGACCAGGCAGCCCTGGTGCTCATGAGATGAAGAGCCAGGAAGAGTAAGGTGGCGGGAGAAAGTGGCATGAGGAGGTGGAACAAAGACCAGGCAGCCCTGGTGCTCATGAGATGAAGAGCCAGGAAGAGTAAGGTGGCGGGAGAAAGTGGCATGAGGAGGTGGAACAAAGACCAGGCAGCCCTGGTGCTCATGAGATGAAGAGTAAGGCGGCGGGAGAAAGAGGCATGAGGAGGTGGAACAAAGACCAGGCAGCCCTGGTGCTCATGAGATGAAGAGCCAGGAAGAGTAAGGTGGCGGGAGAAAGTGGCATGAGGAGGTGGAACAAAGATAAGGCAGTCTTGGTATTCTGCAACCCGAATTTTTAATTTTTAATTTGCAAATTGCACCAGGAAGGATACCTCGGTCTGCTTGACGCTCGTGTGTCAATTGTATGCACTTATCAATACAGACACTGTTTGCTGAAGGAAACGTAAAAAATGTCTTTACTTTTAAAGATAACATTTTTTTTATTTTATGTTTTGCAGTTTTATACAGCGTAAACTGGGCTCAAGTTTTACAAGAGAACCAGATTACAATGCACATGATGCTTTTAAGGTGCTAGGAGATAACTGGTTTGCCCAAGATCACAGGGTGTCAGCTGCTCTACCTGTTACGCCTTATCTCCTCCACAAGTAGATACAGAAATTTGATTCTACTCTAGAGGAAAATAAAAGCAGCATATAGTTAGTCTCTGCCCTTCTGCCCATGCGAGTAAACACTAGTGTAGTTGTGCACACAGACCTGCCAACTCACACGGTGTCACCGTGTGTCACACGATTTCAGCTCCCTTCAGGCGGTCACCGGGTGAGGAGCCAAAATCACACAGTGGCAAGCACCGCTAGTGGTGGGCGAGCCACTGAAAGATCGAGCCTGGCTCTGGCTCAGCTCGAAGTCCTGTTGGAACCTCGAGCCCATGACGAGCCGAGCTTTCATGTGGCTTCTGCATACCTCCCTTTACCCAGGATGTGGCATTACGGTCGCGGTTGTGGAACTGGGGAACCAGGTTCCAGTCACGGAGTTGGCTCAACATCCTGTGATTCTGGGCAAATCACTTAATCTCCCCATGCCTGTAAACAATGCATGTGACTTTTGTCATGTAACTGGTGCTTATGAAAAGCGCTCGACCTTCTGGTCGAGTTCGTGCTATAGTTAAAAACTGCAATAAGAGGTAAAAACAAAGCCTTAACATAATAAAAGACAAATAATACCCACTTTGCTGGCTTATTTGTACAAAGTGAAACCAGAAAAATCTGGATAAATCGTGTTTCTCCACTTAAATTATGTAATCTCAGACAAACATTATATTTCACCAAAACTCTTTCTTCATTATCGCCTATGAAGCACTTTCAAATATGTGAGTTCAGACTATCACTTTTAATAAGTACTTGTGAGTGCAGTGCTATAATGTGCCCTATTAATGTCAAAGCTTCCACTTGTTAAAGAAAGACACTTTTGTGAACTTTGAAGAGACTATCATATTTCACGTGGTTTGTTGTATGATTTATATAACACATATTTTCAGGGCTTGGCTCGTGCACGGGCTCCAAGATCCGAGCCAAAACCTTGACTCAGCTCTTCCTGCTAATTTGTTGGCTCTAGGCAAGACGAGCTGGAAACCAGCGGTTTTCCAGCTCATCTTTTGCAGTTGTAAGCAGCCAATGTCCATTAAAAGGCGTGAAAACACCCCAGGACAAAGAGACAGCCTCAGTGACCCTCTGCTTTTTTGGGAGAGTCAGGGGGTGGTGGGCGTGGTGGAGGGCAGGGTGTCTCTTAGGTAGCTCTCGGCACACGGCCCTGCCCCCTCCATGCTCCGCCCCTCCTCATGCGGTAAAATTTATTTACAGGTTGGCAGGTCTGTGCACACACGGTGACAAAGAATTTTCCCATGGATCCCATACCCCCCAAGTTCTCTCAGCACCATGGATCAAGCTCATCTCTTTGGGGGGGCAATCAAATCATGTGATCTGTGAAAAATCTCTAAGGCTTGATGTGTAATTATGTCATCAGACTCAAGAGTGGGTAGGAAGAAGACAGTCCCGAACTGTGAGAGAGAGCAAGACAGTCAGTCAGTCAAAAATCTTTATTCGGCTGTCTACCAGCCATAAAAGAGTGCATCATAAAAACATTTAAAAAAAGAGGGCAAGACAAAAAAAGGTGGGGGGGGGGGCAGCACTGACCAGAACAGAGTCTGTTTCTAGAATCAGGGCACAGGTATCAATGGTGTAGCAGGTGCAGTTAGAGGTGGGTGCGCCAACAAATTAAAAGGTAGAGCCAGAGCCGAGCCAAGGGTCTGGCTCAGATCTTAGAGCCAGTGCACGAGCTGAGCACTGGAAATATTTGCTATGTAAATCATACAACAAACCACGTAAAATATGATAAAATCTCTTCAATTCTCGAAAAAGTGTATTTCTTTAACACGTGGCACTGAGAAGTGCTTATTATAGCCTTAGAGCTTGCCACAGCGGGCTCTACCTGCCATTAAAGGTCTGCTCCAGCATTAAAGGCCCGCTCCAGCATTAAAGGCCCGAGCCAAAGGTGAGGGTCTTTAACAAAGAAGCGGGCCTTTAATGGTGCTCTAAGGAAACTAGAACATTCTGCCCCTAGAGGGCAGAATGTTCTAATTTGTAAAACAAAGGCTTCCTGGAGCCCGAGGGGGTTGAAATCCCCTTGGGCTCCATGAGGCTATTGTTCACAGCATCAGCTGTGAACAAACATTGGAATGTTGATGCTCCGGGCTTATACCAGCCATTAGAAGTCCGGAGCACCGCATTGTCTTCAATGGAGCGCTCAACATTCCAATGTTCTAATAAAAGTGATAGTCATGTTCAACGGCTATATTTGAAAGTGCTTTCATAGGCGATAATGAAGAAAAATGCATTCTGGTGAAATAAAACATTTGCCTAAGATCACTCAGTTTAAGCGGGAAAGCCACGATTGATCCAGGTTTTCTGGTTTCACTTTATACAAATCAGCCAGTAAGTGAGCATCTATTTGTCTTTCCTTATGGTAAGGCTTTGTTTTGACCTTAGTGCAGTTTTTAAATTGAGCACAAACTTGACTGGAAGGCTGAACGCTTTACATGAGCACCAGGGGCCGTATTATACATGCAGCGCAGTTTTCTTCATTGCCCTGGCCGCACTTTTTAAAAGGGGCACCCGGCACAATCAAGGAAAATGTGCCCTATTATGCTAAATGCGCTGCCCTGTGGGCAGCTGTGAACTTGCGCTGCCCTGGTGGCAGCACATTCATGTGAAAAACGGATAGGCTGCTTTGAAGCTGCTACGTGTTTCTCACAGTGCAGGCAGCAACCCACCTGCACTTTGAAAGGGGAATAGAGATCCTCTTGCAGGCGGGTGCAGTGAGTGACTGCACCCACCTGCAAGAGGATGTCCGGGGGGGGTCCATGGGACCCCTTTACCCCTCTCCAGAGGGCTGCCATCAGGGGGCACACTGACTGTGCCGTCAGTGTGCCTCCTGAGAGCTTCTTTGCCTCTGCACATGCATATGTAATATGGTGCGGGCACAGAGGCAAAGGGATTCCCTCATTTGCATGGGGCACGCCCCCATGCAAATGAGGGAATGCCCTTTGAAGATAGCGCAGCTACTTTATTTGCGCCAGCGCTATCTGTATTACAGAAGGGGCCGCACAAGCGTCTGCTGTCGTTCTGTAATACCAAAGTGCCCCGGGGGCTCGCAGAGTGGATGCAAATGCCAGTTGCGCCCCCGGGGCACTTGTATAATACGGCCCCAGTTACATTACATAAGGTCACATGCATTCTTTATAGGTATGGAAAGATGAAATGATTTGCCCAGAATCACAGGATGTCGAGCGATGCCGTGACTCGAACCTGGTTTCCCAGTTCCACAGTCGCCAGCTCTGACCACCTCCTCAGATGGGGTAGAGGGAGGGAGGCAGACAGGCAGGCAGGCAGAAGCCACATGAAAGCTTGGCTTGTTAAGGGCTCGAGGTTCCAACAGGACCTCGAGTTAAGCCATAGCCAGGCTTCAGGCTCGAGCTTTCAGTGGCTCGTCCACCTCTAGGTGCAGTGGCACCGGAGCACAAATATGGAAGGGCCACTCTGCATCACAGCTGTGCTTGGAGTTCGCTGCCTGAAGGGAGGCATGGGGGCCCATTTCCTTTGCCAGCATAGGCTTTCTGACACCCATGCCATCTCTGTGTCTAGAAGGGAAAAGGATGAAGAGCTGAGTGGAGAGAGGGGCCCTGTGCTGCCATTGGCTGCCTCCTTGTACTACATTGCCAGACCCTCCCACGGCACCCAATAGCTTTCCAACAACATCTCTCGGGTGCCGCTTCTTGGCACTTTATGACCCGCCCTCCCCCATGGATTCTCAGTCCTTTGGCGCTCCTCGAGAGAGACTGGGAAAAGGGAGATGACGAGTGTTGAAAGGAGTCTTGTAGTGGAATTGGTCTCCCAAAAAAAGGGAGCACATCACGGGCAGGAAGGACAGTGCATTGTGGTAAGGTGTCCTTATCACTGTGCATGGCAGGTAGGGAGAGAGGGGGCAGAAGAGGCAAGGGGTGGAAGGGCCGGAGGGAACAGCAGGCTGAAGGAGGAGCAGCCTGGCCCTCTGAGGCTGTGCCTCGGTGTGTAATGGCCACTGCTGGGCTTGTGGGAGTTGTCTGTAATGTAATGTAACTTATAAAGCGCGATCTCCTGCCCTGGGGTGTCATGGCGCTATCGAAATCTGATTAGGTTGAGATAGTGATTGAGTTGGCGTAAGACAAAAGCGCAGAAAAAAAACTTCTACTCCTGAGTGAAAAGCCAGGTTTTTAAGGCCTTTCTAAAGGAGAGCAAGGAGGGAGCAGTTTTTAATGTTAATGGGAGATTGTTCCAAAGTATGGCAGTGGCCCTAAAGGTGGTTGTACAAGGTGGTTGCGCTGTTGCCATCGGTCCCCATACCTCAGCAGGTTCACCTACCCACACACACACAGCTGGTGTGCCTGGTCCTTTGAAGCCATGTCTGGGCACAGGAGGGTCATGCCACGCATCTGCAGCTGTGTGCCAGCCTTCCAGGCTAGAACTGGGCCTGTTCAGTCGCACCCGAGTCTGTGACAGCTGTATATGTCCCATGATGGCTGCCTTGGTGTCACGTCATGGCAGGACCTAGTTGATATTAGTCTGACCCTCTTTGTGGGTTTTTGTTTGAGCGATTGTCACTTTCCATGATGGCATCACTGCTAAAGGTAGTTAGCAGCATTTAATTTCGCTGCATGGAGACGTCATCAGCCAGGGCGTGTCGTGTAGTTCCTAGGAATCCCCAGGACCTGCGCGTTTTGGATGACCTAAACTGAGGGCTTGGTGTCTCAACCGCTTCCGGACACCCCCACAGGATATGTCAGCCGTTAGCCCAGTTAGCTCTATAGTGCCACTGCCACCCCCGTATCTTACAGCGGTGTAGGTAGTTTCTGGCAACCACTGAACAGGACAACCCTGATTCCTCAGAGATCATGGAAAACAGTACAGTACTTTTTGCTCAGTCACTCTTGCTTGTTAACTCTCAGAAAATACACAGGATGGCGATTAGGACGTTTCAATAAGTATTTATTGGTCCAGCGTCAGTCTTGTGTAAAACATATTTGCTGCGATAATCAGGAGACAGAAGCATACGAAAGAGATTGCAAGTACCAACATAGTAAAGAGTAGATACATTTCTACCATAGTGCTAATAAGATGAACATAAGCAGTTCAGATAAAAACAGTAGCAGTGGAGAGGTGTGGTGCAGCGGCCAGGGCAGCTGACTTCGGAGGGTTCACGGTTCGATCCCCGGCTCCGGCGGCAGCTCAGCTCAGCACCATGTGACTCTGGGCAATAGCTCACTTAATTTCCACGACGGCCCCCAGCGCCTTGAGACCCGTAAGGGTGAGTAGCTGCGCTATATAAAAACGGACTTACATTTAGCACTTGCATATTTCTAAAATGCGCGCCCTAATTAATTCGCCTAAGTGTACCTAACCTAGATCTGTATGTGTAGCATGTATATGCATATATGTAGCCAAGAATCCCTAGGGAAGAACCATCCCCCTCACCTGATGGTAGAGAACGAAGGACCCCGTCTCTGCGTCGAGGATGACACCCCGCAAGGGATGTCAGACGTCTACGTGTTGAAGATTCAGCATGCAGGACCCCATGGCAGCTTGGAAGGAATTCTCCTCTAAATTGCAGGGGTGAATAAGGGTCTTATACACTAGAGTGGTCACTCCAGGATTTCTTCTAGAATCGATATGTTTTGAAAACAGTCACAACTGTTTTGAAAACAATCATAAATGTACTTCCAAACAAATGCGATCATGCACAGCTGGCTGTTGGCCAAGGATGAAAAAAGTGGTGACCCTTATACAGAATAATTATGTGTTGCCTGAGGGCATGTTTATGTACGTCAGGTATAGGGATTATGATAGAATACTAAGAGCCTGGTGTCAAAGAGACAGGAGCAAGCTACTAGGTAAAAGGTCACCTGTTTCAGAACCGTTATTGTCGTGTGGATGGGACAATGTATGTAAAAAGGGGTATATATATGACAGGACTAGCCTAAAGGACATGACAGGCGGTGACTACGAGAGAGTCCTGATCTATCACTTCAGCATTGAGGATGTACCAAAACATTCCATGATTCATGACCTACTATGTGGAACAACTACAGAACACACCTAAATCTGTGACTACACTTCATCAGGTGCCATTTGTAATTTACACGTTTTTTCACTTTTTGATACATTCAAGCAGAGAGGTTTACCTCATCCTGCAGATGGCCACGGACACCTCCGAGGGTTGTATAGGCAGAAACATGTCGACCTCCGTTGGTGGGTAGAATTACCCCCCACTTTTCTTTTGCCTATCACTGGGCACACAATGAAACTCATTAAGTCCACCCAGGAGGTAGTTTTAACTACATAATTTTCCCCTCTGCATATTCCCCTCATGCATACACTGATCAAAGATTGGCACAGCAGACAATCCCCCCAAAATTACACCTTCATTTGGTATTTGATATTTAATCATTTATATAGCGCCCGAATCACCCCGTCAGGGGTATTTCCGCGGTAGGACTGCTAACTTCAGCCAAGCAAACACACATCAGAACAGATAAGTCTTTAGCAGCTTTCTGAATTGTAAGTAGTCTGGACATTGACGTAAGTAGAGGGGAAGTTGGTTCCAAAAAAAGGGGGGCAAGATGAGAAAAGGCTTTGCCACCCATGCGAGCTTTTTTGAACTGAGGGTGCAAAGAAGTGATTTAGATCCTGACCGTAGGGACCTAGAAGGTAAGTACCTTACACATTTGTCAGATAGATAATTAGGATCCAGGTCATAGAGAGCTTTGAAAACAGTGCAGCAGATTTTGAATTTAATCCGCTTCCGCACTGGGAGCCAATGTAGTTGTTGCAGAAGGGGTAAAGATGCCGTTCTGGGAGGGGCATTTTGTAGTAATCCACTCAGCTTCAGATTCAGCTTCTTGATGAAGTTTATTGAAGAGTAGAAATAACGTCTACACATTTGCTACTAGGCGGGCCGCAGTATTCTGGACTACGTGCAATTTGCTTAAAGAAGCTTTGTTGGCTGAAACCAGCAAGGCATTGCAGTAGTCCAGGCGGCTTAGCACTAGTGCCTGGATCAACATTTTCCGTGTAGAGGAGGGTAAAAAAGGGAAAACTCTCCTAAGTAGGCTGAGTGTGTGAAAACATGCCCCCGCAGTAGTGGTGGCATGCTCTTCTAGTGTGAGTTTCTGGTCTATGCGGACTCCCAAGTTTTTGACCACTGTTTTAGGAGTAGGGGCAGAGCCCAATTCCTCTAGCCACCAGCTAGGAGTCCAGCTCACCGCTGCATCTCCAAACAACATAATCTCTGATTTCTCTGCGTTAAGTTGAAGGAAGTTGTCCCTCATCCAATCAGCAATGGCCTTCAAACCCTCCGAGAAGATGACTTGGATTTTGGGATTAGATTTATCAAAAGAGAGTAAAAGCAGAGTGTCGTCAGCATAAGAAATAGGACTAAATCCTAATTTCCTCAATCCCGCCAAGGGAGTAACATAAATGTTAAATAGAGTAGGGCTCAAACAGGAGCACTGCGGTACTCCCTTGGTTACTCTTGTGGTCTTGGAGTGAAAAGGACCCATGTTAGTCGTCTGAGTTCTATCAGTCAGAAAGTTTGCCAACCATTTCAGTGCATTCGCTTGGACCCCGATGTCCTGCAGTCTCCCAAGCAGGATCCGGTGAGAAATGGTGTCAAACGCCGCCGATAGGTCAAGCAGCACTAGAAGTGCTGCCTGACCTTTGTCCAGCGCCATTCTGATGTTATCGGTTACTGCTATCAGGGCGGACTCGGTGCTATGTCTGGCCCGGAAGCCTGACTGCAAGACATCCAGACAATTCGAGGCTTCCACAAATTCAGATAGGTATTTATTAATGTGTTTTTCCAG
This sequence comes from Calotriton arnoldi, assembly GCA_963921515.1. Classification (NCBI taxonomy): domain Eukaryota; kingdom Metazoa; phylum Chordata; class Amphibia; order Caudata; family Salamandridae; genus Calotriton; species Calotriton arnoldi. Next base: position 1,650,579 of record CAWUFW010000656.1, read on the forward strand.
AAGCTTACTCTGAAGGGGGAGCAAGGAAATGAGGCGGTAGTTGGATACTTCGTCCAAGGGAGCCTTAAGGTTTTTCCGGATGGGAACAACTTGCGCTGCTTTCCATTCAAGAGGGAGTCTGCCATCCTTCAAAGAGCTGTTGAGAATGGTGCAAATAGGACCAGCAAGTTGCTTAGCGAGCAGAGAGGTGGTCTTTGCGGGGATGACATCTAATGGAGACCCAGATTTAACTTTCTTTAATAGAGATTCTACCTCTTCGGGTGTAAGTTCCCCAATAATTCAGTGGGTAGTAGCTTTCACATGGGTCTCCTGGATCAGTGCCACAAGGGGCCCCCGAGGATGAAGTATGCCACCTATTAGGTGGGTGGGGGCCTTTGTCCTGAAACAGTGATGAACCTCTACGCCCTGTACCCCTTCCTACAAACGACAGGCAGTCAGTTCTATTGTGATTTCATGATTAACGCACTGACTGTTCCTACAAAGCCTCCTGACATATGTGCTCATTTCATGTGCTGTCATCAAGGTAAAAGATCACGTGACGCCACTTCCTATGAGGTCATCAGAGGGTCCAAGGACGGGGGCCGCCATGCAGGGACACTGGAATTATGCGATTCTGCTGCTTTTTCTGCACAAGTACAGATCTGCTGCAATTGCCACATAAAACATCACCTGCTGCATAATCTGCAGATCATAACAAAATAAATGAGTTATTAGCTCAAACAGCTCCAAAGTTAGTAAAAACGCAGCGACACCTCTCAGTTGCTTATTGCTCTATTTGGGTGTTGAACGTGTAGTAATTAGGGGAAACATTTGTCCCGACATTGTTAACGTGTCAAAATGAATGTATGACGTTACTACGCCATCGATTACCCCGCAGTAGGTTACAACGCGGACGTTACATCGTCCGCGTTACCACGCATGGCTTTACATCGCAAGTCGTTTCTACGAACTGGACTTAGGAATAGTTTAAATTACTATTCCTACTCCAGTTAGCGCAACAGCAGGGAATGTGTTGGATTTAAAATCCAACACATTCCCTGGTGTTGCGCGCCATCTAGCGCAAGTCGTAGAAACGACGCGTTGTAACCTACCCGCGTGGTATTACCAGCGTTGTAAACGCTGTTTCCCGTCAAAATGACCAAATAATGAAGCGATACCATCACAAAGTGTGCTGCATTACTCCACACAATTTGCCTTTTCTTGACGCATAATTTAGTCAACACTAACCCATTATTTGGTCCAACCCGGCCACATAATTCCCGTGTCCCTGCACTTTGGAGAACTGGCATCTGTGGGAAAGAGCTAAAAAGCAACAAAGGAGGGATGGGAGCGGAGGGGAAGAAAGGGGGAAGAAAACTGAGAAAAAAAAGCGAGAAAAGAATGAGGCAGCAAAGAAGTGAAACAAACTAAAGGGAGAAAAGTGTGGGAGGAGAGCACGGGAGGCACGGGAGAGAGAAAAACATAGGGACAAGATGGGAGGGAGAAGTGGCTGAAGAAAAGGCGGGTGAAGAAAACAGAGGCAGTGTGGCTGAAGTGAAGAAATGGAGGGCTCAGAGCTGAGCAGGAATGAAGGCAGAATAGGACGAGAGGGGAGAAGGGCGGAGCAGGGGCGCTGGAAGCGGGGAAGGAGGGGGGTAGGGAGGGCGTGTGCTGCAGCACCCCAGACCTGGAGGCAGAGCAGAGATGCAATAGAAAACAGCGAGGCCTGTGAAGCAGTGTATTTTCACTGCAGTATTAGCGGTTTGTTCAAATGCAGTGGAAGATCAGTGGTAAGGAAGGAGTGCCCAGGGAACACCTTCACATCAGATTGTACGTCTAAGATTCAGTGGTCGAAGTGGGCGGGATCGGCAGGGCACGGCGTGCCCCTACTTCTTTAAGTCCATAGATTCCGTTCCCCTACTGTTTTTAATTTGAACAAGCGTCCCAGGACGGCAGAAATAGCCAAGGCCTATAGATAAGGCCCGGCGTTCCTTACCGTTCAGGGATGGGCGGGTGGGCAGAGAAGGAAAAGGACTCTGTCTTTTCCTTCGTGCCCAGAGAAGACAAGGACAGTGTCCACTTCTCCTGCTCTGTCGCTTCAGCCACCCCCCTCCCTCTTTCTTTCTTCCTCTTATTCCCTTTCTTTCTGTCTCGCTCCTCCTCACTTACTGAAAACAGTGTCTTAAAGAAATGGTTCTCACCCTTTCTTTCCTCCTTTTGTTTATTTGTTCTCCTGTGAAATGGATTCAAAAAAGAAAAACACTTTTGCTGGAAATGTCGTCTTTTTCTGACATTTTTCTATTCCAAAGTGCAGCCTCAGGAATTAAAGGTTAAAAATATGAAAAATAAATAAATAATAAAGCAAGACAGAGTGGTTGCCAGGTGGCCAGATTGATTTTTTCACACCCAAACACATTAGCGTCACTTTACAGAGTTTGCCAGCGAAGTGCTACTTTTGTTTTCTTGTCTTTCTTTGAACAGCAATGTTTTCCCCGGGCGGGGAACTAGTGCACCAATCCTGGAGGTAGTGCGATTTGGAGATACTACAATGCGTGGATTGGAAAACAATATGTGTCCTGCTGCTCTGTGTTCATGGATGTGGTCTTTTTTTACCATACTGCTTACGTTTTGTAAGGATATAAGCAATGGACACTGAAATGGGTCCCTTCCGGGCCCTGTAGTTATGTCCTCAACTTTTCAGGCAAAAGCACTCACTGATTTCTGAATAATGAGCGTGAAAGCGTTAACGTACCCATGTTGTTCCTGCTTACCTTTCACATGCTTTACTTAATTTTGAATTCCCTATGAGTGTTTGCTTTTTCCAGGATGTGGTTACTTTTTTTTGTAGGCAGCATATTGCTTTAGTCTAGTGCGTAATTTAAACTGAGCCGCATCCAGGTGTTTACAGCGGGGCACAATTGGGTTGTAGCTGAAGGCAGTGCGAGCTTCTCTCAGTGGGGCAGTATGGTGTTCAGTGGGGGAGAGGATGAGGCACTATGGTCAGAGCTGCTGAAAATTGGAACTGGGGAACCAGGTTCAGCCTTCATGACCAGTCCACCAGACCACTCTCCTGAGGGAGGATATTCCCATGCTAGACCTTAGAAGGCCCCGCTAGAACTTAGAAGCCCTGGTGTCTTAGCACCAGCAGGTGGACTCTAGCGGTGGCAAGTGTGGGTTAACCTTCAAGGCCTGTCCACCACAATCCATGCTGAAGTTCACCTCCAGTCTTGCGGGCAGGCCTATGAAGCAGCACACCCTAGAGCAACAGTGACTGTCACTGAGGTCACAGAACCCTTGAGAAGGGCCGGCTCTAGGGCGGTGTGACCGCACTGGGCGCTGACTTTGGGTGGTGGCATCGTGCTTCCAAGTATATTATGGTTTTAAAAGCGATTACTGCCTCCTTTCTGGACTCCAGCAATTTTCAATAAAAATGTCATGATAACTCTGGTAAATAATGTTCTTCCTAGAGACAAGAGATCCGAGTTTTGTCTAGTGGAAGTTTTGTCTCATGGAAAGGTAGCACAGAGGGTTAATGTGCTTGCTGCATGCAGATCACAAAGTGCACATAATGTAAATAGGTCAGTGGGTTACTGCTTTTGTCAGAGAGATCCTTTTGTTACTTGCAGTTTATAAGTTAACATCCTAACCTAGAACAGTGAGCTCTTAACTGTCATTTAAGAGCTGCATACAAACTGCAAGGTATAAATTAGAGCGTTATGTTTTTCCCCCCAGTCTTTGATTATCCTAATGTTGCAAAAAGTGTTCTTTTGGATAGAAATCAATTGATTATTAAAGAGAACCCCCAACCATGGTATTAAGTTTTACATTCTGAGTTTGTGTTTCTCCAGACCAATCACTGTTAAACTATACGGCCTACTAGTATGGTTGTCATGTGACTGCTACACCTTGTAGTCCTTAGTCTTATTTAACATTTTGTATACAGTGATTTACGCACATATAATTGATTGTCTCTGTGTAATGTGTGTGATGTAAAGTGCTCTGACACCCTACACTGGTATGAGTGACGCTGTTAATCAAATTAAATGCATCTGCGAGAGTGTGTTTATGGAGACTTGAGGGGCACCGTTAAAGGGTGGTAGTGAGGGAATCCATGGCGGGGTGGTCATTGGGGGCACTAACAAACATTAATGCACAGGGCGCCACCAGCACTAAAGCTGGCCTTGCCCTTGAGGCCAGTCTGCCTCACCCATTGGTACCTCCATTGGCTTTGTTTCAGCAGTAGTAGCTGCAACTCACCAGGGATCAGCAATGCAGGATTTGCACGCACACCAAACTAAGTTTGCAAACTTCATAGTCTTTCTGCTTCATTCACAAGCACTTTTAACATGTGCTGCCTGCTTTGGGGGCACTGGAATTATGCAGCAAAGGAGGACAGAATGATGCCCTTGTGTTGACTAAATTATGCAGCAAAACAAAAGCTGCAGCGTAATGCAGTATATTTTCTGATATTTTATTATTTTGACATTTGTACACATGCTAACAGTCTCTGGAAAGATTTTGCCTTATTAGTACCAGTGAAACATACAAATGCAGCAGTGAGAAAGGTGATCAGTCAACCTTTGCAAAGGGCCCTCCACTTCACAGCAACACAAGTCACATTTTTAGTAACTTTTGATCCGTTTGAGCTATAAACAATTTATTAGTTAAAATTGTCAGATTATGCAGCAGATCGTGTATTATGTGGCAAATATGGCAGAGCCATAATTATATAGAAAACATTTGCAAATTAGGATATTTTGCCATTCATGTTTGAACTGCTCTTGTGGAAAAAGGAGAAGAAATGCTGATGACAGAAACTCCATGGCTCGGAGACATATGGTTTGTGCTTCCACTTTTCAGCGTATTTGGGACATTCTGTGATTGGAAACATATCCCACTTTGTGGAATAACTCATATTAAACCTAAAATAATCATGTGTATCCATTGGTTGAATTAAATAACATTAAGCAGTAACTGGGCAGTGAAATGCCAAACAAATATTGAAAATTGGGATGTTTTGGCATTCTGGCCACACCTCTGACTCCGCCCACTGATCCAGTCCTTGGGTTATTCCCGCCCTCTGATTCTCCGTCCACAGTTCCCCTACTTTTTTTTCCCCACTTCGACCACTGCTAAGATGATATAATTCGGCTTCAAGGAGTTGGCATTTAGTAACACGCCTCTGTTACTCGTGTGATGAGGGCCTGTGGAGGATAAAAAGAGTAGGGCACGAGAAAGGCACCAATGTAAAAAACAAAAAAACAAATAGCAGCTCCTTACAATTTAGAAATATTAAGAAGCATTGGCAAAGCCACCTTGAGACCTATTGGCGTAGCTGATTTGCCAAAGTGATTTTCAAAAAAACAAGAAAGCGAGAAAAAGCAACAATGGGTACAGGGCAATAGTGACAATGGAGGATGGGTGGGTAAGTGGGTAAGTGGGTGTGGGGGGGAAGCAGCAACACGGAGTGGGTGGGTGGGAGGAAGCAACAAGAGCAGCGGAGAGCGAGTGAGTACTAAGCAACAAAGGTGACGGAAGGAGGATGGGTGAAAAAAGCAACAGAGGGAGGGTGGCCGGGGGGCATTAGGAGGCAACCGAAGGAGGGAGGGATGGCTGGGCACTAAGTGGCAATGGATGGAGGGTGGAAGTTCACTTAGAAGCAACAGAGGATGGGTTGGCAGGCACTAAACACAACAGAAGGAGGTTGGGCGAGCACTATCCAACAACAACAATGGATATAGGGTGGGCGGATTAAAGCAAAGCCAATAACAGAGAGAGGGCAAGGAAAAATCAGCGGTGGCAACAGAGGGAACGGAGGGAGGGTGGGTGGACACTAAGCAACTAAATAACAGCAACGAAGCAAGGGTGCTTGGGAAAAAAGCAAGAGTGGCAACGGAGCGAGGGAGGATGGGTGGAGAACAGCAACAGCAGCAATGGAGGAAACAGAGGAAGGGTGAGTGGACACTAAGAACAGCAGCAATGGAGGAAACAGAGGAAGGGTGAGTGGAGACTAAGAACAGCAGCAACGGAGGGAACAGAGGAAGGGTGAGTGGAGACTAAGAACAGCAGCAATGGAGGAAACAGAGGAAGGGTGAGTGGACACTAAGAACAGCAGCAATGGAGGAAACAGAGGGGAGGAAACAGAGGAAGGGTGAGTGGAGACTAAGAACAGCAGCAACGGAGGGAACAGAGGAAGGGTGAGTGGAGACTAAGAACAGCAGCAATGGAGGAAACAGAGGAAGGGTGAGTGGACACTAAGAACAGCAGCAACGGAGGGAACAGAGGAAGGGTGAGTGGACACTAAGAACAGCAGCAATGGAGGAAACAGAGGAAGGGTGAGTGGAGACTAAGCAACTAAATAACAGCAACGAAGCAAGGGTGCTCGGGGAAAAAGCAAGAGTGGCAACGGAGCGAGGGAGGATGGGTGGAGAACAGCAACAACAGCAATGGAGGAAACAGAGGAAGGGTGAGTGGACACTAAGAACAGCAGCAACGGAGGGAACAGAGGAAGGGTGAGTGGAGACTAAGAACAGCAGCAACGGAGGGAACAGAGGAAGGGTGAGTGGAGATTAAGAACAGCAGCAACGGAGGGAACAGAGGAAGGGTGAGTGGACACTAAGAACAGCAGCAACGGAGGAAACAGAGGAAGGGTGAGTGGACACTAAGAACAGCAGCAACGGAGGAAACAGAGGAAGGGTGAGTGGAGACTAAGCAACTAAATAACAGCAACGAAGCAAGGGTGCTCAGGGAAAAAGCAAGAGTGGCAACGGAGCGACGGAGGATGGGTGGAGAACAGCAACAACAGCAATGGAGGAAACAGAGGAAGGGTGAGTGGACACTAAGAACAGCAGCAATGGAGGAAACAGAGGAAGGGTGAGTGGACACTAAGAACAGCAGCAACGGAGGGAACAGAGGAAGGGTGAGTGGAGACTAAGAACAGCAGCAACGGAGGGAACAGAGGAAGGGTGAGTGGAGACTAAGAACAGCAGCAATGGAGGAAACAGAGGAAGGGTGAGTGGAGACTAAGAACAGCAGCAACGGAGAAAACAGAGGAAGGGTGAGTGGACACTAAACAGCAGCAATGGAGGAAACAGAGGAAGGGTGAGTGGACACTAAGAACAGCAGCAATGGAGGAAACAGAGGAAGGGTGAGTGGAGACTAAGAACAGCAGCAATGGAGGGAACAGAGGAAGGGTGAGTGGAGACTAAGAACAGCAGCAATGGAGGAAACAGAGGAAGGGTGAGTGGACACTAAGAACAGCAGCAATGGAGGGAACAGAGGAAGGGTGAGTGGAGACTAAGAACAGCAGCAATGGAGGAAACAGAGGAAGGGTGAGTGGAGACTAAGAACAGCAGCAACGGAGGGAACAGAGGAAGGGTGAGTGAGGAAGGGTGAGTGGACACTAAGAACAGCAGCAATGGAGGGAACAGAGGAAGGGTGAGTGGAGACTAAGAACAGCAGCAACGGAGGAAACAGAGGAAGGGTGAGTGGAGACTAAGAACAGCAGCAACGGAGGGAGGGTGGGCGGGGGAAAAGCAACAGCAGCAATGGATGAAACAGAGGGAGGTTGGTGGGGAAAGCATCAAAGGCAGTGAAGAGAATGGACGTAGGGTAAATGGACACTAAGCATAAGCGGCAGCAGAGGAGGGGAGGGTGGGTAGGTAGAAGCTTCAGGAAGAGAGGGGGGGCAGCACACTGGCAAGGGAAATGAACGTCGAGTGTGGAGTGGAAAGCCGTGGAGGATGAAGCAACAAGGTGGAAAGATGAGGGAGAAGAACTCAGGCGAGGGACAAAAATGTTTAGCGCACAAGGGGGACAGCAGAACAACGAAGAGGAAACAACGAGGGTGGGAAAGGAAGTGCACAAAGGAGACAGCTGGAAAACACATGCACATTCATGGATTGCTTCAACATAACAGAATTTTTTTCTCCTAAAAAGCAGATACTGGTGGAAGCACAGAAAAAGCCAATCAGAGAGATCCTCCATGGGAGGGATAAGTACAAGCTGGACAAGCTAAAGTAAATAAAGCCAGTGAACAGAAAGCAAGCAAACGTGAGCGACAACGCCAATGGTAAGCAATGACGGGATGTACTCCTAGGTAAGCTTTCGGTGTCACCACAATACGTCTTTGTAACCAGACAGCTGCCCTGGCTGGGAGGTTTGGTCCTAAATACAAGGCTCATTTTGGCCCTTTAATTGTGGAATGTGGTGGCGGATGGGAAAACAAACCAACACACGTTTATTTTACCCTTGTGTGCATGCATGGCTGAAACCTCTCTGCTTTATTAATAGTCTCTTGAATAGCTTCTTTTTAAAAAAAAGATTGGCACAATTTAAGAATATTGGCTAAAAATGAACCACATTTTTGCACAGAAAAAAAGTAATGTCTACCATCTCATCCGCCTCCTTCCCCCCCACAAACACATATTCCCCATGTAATGCTTTTTGCCCATTTACTGTAGGCGCTCGGTCAGTAACACCAGGATTTTCTAGGACCCCTATCATTTTAGGGAGCCGATGCCTCTGGCCAGCACCCCAGTCAGAAAACTGTTCCAGCCCCACGGCGGCTGAGTGGACGTGAAGCAATGAGAAGGGGTGGGGGGGTGATGATGAAAGGGGGAGGAAGGCCTGAGAGAACTAGGAAGGAAAAAGCCGAAGGGTTGAGGGTGATAATAAAACTATACTTTTATATAGCGCTAAAGATCGCCGTTTTCAAAGCACTATAGTAAAGCCTGACTGAACGGAAGTGTTGATGAAGGGGAAGACAGGATGAAGTACTGTGTGCGAAATGCAAGGCTCAGAGCCAAGGGTTAATACCCACATCCCACCAACGACGGATTAAGAGCAGAAAGAAGGTGCAATCCCGGGGGTGGACGCCAGGTGGGGTCAGTGTGATTAAGGGCAGAAAGACGGTGCAGTCCCGGGGGTGAAAGCCGGGCGGGGCCAGTGTGATTAATGGCAGAAAGACGGTGCAGTCCCGGGGGTGAAAGCCAGGCGGGGCCAGTGTGATTATGGGCAGAAAGACGGTGCAGTCCCGGGGGTGGACGCCAGGTGGGGCCAGTGTGATTATGGGCAGAAAGACGGTGCAGTCCCGGGGGTGGACGCCAGGTGGGGTCAGTGTGATTATGGACAGAAAGACGGTGCAGTCCCGGGGGGCGTGGGGGTCGGGGGGGTGAGGGGTGGGGGGTGGACGCCAGGTGGGGCCAGTGTGATTATGGGCACAAAGATGGTGCAGTCCAGGGGGTGGACGCCAGGTGGGGGTCAGTGTGACTGCCTAATGGAAATTAGACACAATAAACCGCCTGGCCTCAGGAGAACCATGTCTGACTGGAGTCTGGTGGGGGCAGTGTACTTTCCACATAATTCTGCACACCTGCATGTATTTTCCACAGTAATTTGTTTGCTTGGATGTGGAATAAATCTATCATGCTCTGAGATTTAAGGAACTGTGTCCATTCTTATGAGATTACTGTTTTAATAATTTAACATTAATTAAGTGCACATTTAATCAGTTTCAGTGATGGCACTTCGTTTTTTTGTCACTTACCTTTGATCGCCTGCTTAAATGTAATTTATTATAAAGCGTCACATAGTGTGTAAGGTCACATCCGGTGATGTCATCATCAATATTACCAGCTGCTATTCTGTAGCCAAGGCTTGCTACCCTGCCTTGTTAAAAGCAAAACTACAATCATGAACATTACCTGCACCATCTTGTCTGGTGGATTTCTATGTGCACATAAGTTGCAGTCATTTTAATCTATCACAGCCATTTTGTACTCTGTTGGTCACCTTTGTTTCACCCTGCCCTTACTAGCATCCCTCTGACCCTCTGACCGACCTGGTACGTGTGCTGGGGGCTATAAACTCTATTGCCACAACAAACCTCAGCGCCACTTGCTGCCACAAACTCGTTTTTCCTCTCATCTCTGTTTTCAGGCAAACCTTTGGACACTCTACCCCTCACTACACCTAGTTACACAAACAGGTTCCAAACACCAAAAAGACTCTTGCAACATGATTTATTGCACTGCAAACAGCAAGACTTGTTGTTACCAACAATGGGACCTGTTTTTATCAACAGAACGGACTCTTAGATCTGGCCGGTCTCACATGTTTTAGACCCTGAAGCAAGGTCCAGCTGCAAGATAAGATTGTCTGTTTGACCTGGGTGGGAAGAGAATTACTGTTGGGCTTGTGTGACAACCTGTCCGGGGCGGGGACCCCAAGCTTGTGTAACCATGTTGATCAAACAAATGCATTGTGTCAAACCTGTATAAAAGGAAGAGCCAAAGGAGTTATCAGCAGAACACTTCCCTCAGACATCCCGGTGTCTGCAGTTGACGTGATCTCCTCATGAGAAATAAACCTTTTTCTTGTCTTCCAGTTTCCAGCGCTTGCCTCATTATTTTGATAGCGAACCCAAAGTGAATTAGAGGTGGAACCCTGCACCGGGCAGCATTGAGGGTCTTAGAAGACTCGCTGCCTTTCACTAAGTTGGCGCCCAAACGTAGGGGCCCATCAGCAACGCGTGGGTCCGGTAGAGAGGTCCTAACGACGGAGTGAACGACTAAACGATTGGGGTATACCTGCCTGAGAAGACCCTTGTCTGGCTGCCGATCGACTGAACTTCACCGGTTCCGAACGGACCTCTCTCGAGTGACCTGCGGTCCTGACTGGGACGTTAGAGGCACGCCGCATTGATTGTTGGAGTGAGAGGACAACCAGGCGCTGGAAGGGGAAGACAAAGAACTGTCCATACGGTCCGGGTAAGGTCGTGAAAAAACGACTTAAATTGATTGATTGATTGAATAGTTTGATTGAAATACTAGTATTCCTTTTTTGATACTGAGTTATTTGCGACATTTCCCTGCTTGCAAACAACGAAGAATAGGAATATTCTCTCTCTTTGCAGGCAGTGAAGGACAGGTAGTGCAGACTTTTTGTCTAAATTGATTGATTGAGATATTCATTTTTGACCGATAAATACGTCATGCCTGTTTTCTCTAGATTGTTTGATTGTAATTGTTTTGGACCAGACCGTTTGTTAGAGGTCAGTCAGCCGGCACCGCCGGAAGGCACCCTAACAAGGACATGTACGTAAAGTATGGATTAGCCACCGTAGCTTATAGCAAACTATGGCATAAATACACTAGGAAGGACCGGGTAAATCAGTGGCCACTGACGGGATCTTTCGATCCCGCTAAAATAGAAACGTTAGAATTAGCTCTCCACAAAAAGAAAACTAGACCAGCCATGTTTGACAGTTTTGGTTTATGGCGAAAAGAGGCAGCTCAAAGAAAGAAAAGGGACGAAGCTAGACAAGATAAAGAAACCAGCTTACCAAGCCTGTAAAAGATTAGAAGAAAAACTAAAAGAAAAGGAAATCGATAAAAAGGAACAGGAATCAAAAATATCAGGTCAATGCCCTGTTAGAACGCCCTCGACTCTTTACCCCAAGTTACCAGCAAAACAAAGGGTAGATGATGATTTATTGTTAGATCCCCCAATCATATACATGCCACCCCCTTACGCCCCTACTCATCCCGTAGTACAACGCCAGGACCACCAAAGTATAGCCGGAGATGGCACGATCGCCTCAGTCTCCACCGCCTCTGCTCCCACCGAGTCACCCACACCAAATGCCTCATCAAAGGATACAGTAGTAGAGGTAGGATCAAAAGAAAAAGGAGCGCCCAGGGTCCTGCGATTAAGTAAAAATGAGCGAGCAGGCATTGATAAAATAGTTAAATCCCTCATAGATAGGAAGGAGCCAGAAGAGTATGTAACTGACATATGCAACTCCTATGTTGAAAACCGCAAACGATACTTTATTGTACGTCTCTGTTACCACACTCTTACTGCATATGAAGAGAAGTACCAAGATGTAGGGCCCGAGCGGCTAGTGGCTCTCTATAGGAAGGTAGACACCGGAGATGAAGGCGACAACGATGTTCCAGAACTCTTTTCATCCACACTGGAGGTATTCCGTCACCTCGTGGAACAAGGACGGATAGATAAGGATAGGACATCTAAGATAGCAGGACCCCGGTGGAAAAACCAGATAGCATGATGCCGATAAAAGAAGCTGCCCCTTATTGGGTACCTCCTAGAGGACAAGGGACTCATGACGATATGAACCATCAAGACGCTAGAGGAAGGGTGGTCTACAATTGGGTGTATCAACCATGGGACAGACAGGACATTTTGACGTTCCGTAAATCTTTACCGGATTTACGAAAGAACCCCACCGCCTTTTACACCGAGCTAGGTACCGCTCTGGGATTAACAATAATGACACTTGCCGACATAGACTTGTTCTTCGCGTTATGTTTGCCAGCAGATGTGTGGAAACAGATTAGGAAAATAGACCATACCGAACTGCTTGGTCATACCTGGGAACAACTCAACACATTAGATAAACAGCGGAACCCTGGTCAAAAACCGGTTAAAGCAATATTGGACCTCCCTGACAAAATAGTGCAGAAAGTGAAAACGCTGATCCCAGAGAAAAAGATAGACTAGTCCATAGTAACCGCGTGCCGCCAGAAACCACAAGAGGATGTCTCAGAGTATTTCTCCAGATTTGAAACGGTGTTCTCCGATTACAGTGGACAAGACATGTCCACCGCAACCGGACACCACTTATTTGTGCAGAACTATGTCAAAGGACTACTGCCAGATGTATCCCAGAAATTACAAGCCAGCGAAAGTAGTTGGGCAGCATCTAAACCGTCGGCCATTCTCCAAATGGCCCAGTACTATGAGCATCAGAAAAACTAAAATGACAGGGCTACAGAAAGGAAAAAGAAGGACTTGAAGGAAAGGGTAATGGTAGCACAACTCCAGGGGCGAATACAGGAAGGGAGCAATATAGCGGAGGATACCAGCAGAATACCCCTAGAGTACAGCCACCTAGAAACAACTCATCGACATCATATGTAGGACGCCAAGACCTAGGACAGGATCAATGTGCATTTTGCAAAGAATATGGACACTGGAAAACCCAATGCACGGCTTTGTTAGGAGCTGGTAGGGGCAGAGGGGCGAGGGAAATAGCAAGTGGACAGAGAAGAAGAGGACGTGGGAGAGGGTACGCGAGTGAAGCAAGCGATGAAAGGCCAGGAAGAGTGAACACATTTGACCATCCCAAACAGAATCAGTACATCCCAAACAGAATCAGTACCAACAGACAGATTATGACAATACGTACGACTTTGCATAGGACAGCCAGGGGCAAGGGAGGGATCCAGTCGAGCTCTATGTTGATCAGCAAGGCCCTTATGTTACCGCTGAGGTCCTGGGCACAAAGTCGCCATTTCTGGTAGACACGGGAGCAACACGTAGTGCACTATCCAAACGACTGATTCCAAGGGCACCCTTGTCAGGCTCACATGTGACCTCAATAGGATTTGACGGTACGCCCTCCACCAACCCTTTGTCCCGACCGATCCCTTTTAACCTTGACAACAATAGCGTCGAAACGACATTCCTCCTCTCTTCCAACACCCCAGACGCCATTATGGGTCTCGACCTTTTGAAACACTTCCATGCGACTATCAGATGCTCACCAGACGGAGTGCGTGTCGTCCTGTATGACAACCCTCAGCGCCATAGAGAGAACCCTTCTCAGCACATGTTTCCCATCTCCGACACTGACGCATCCCTACTGGACACTTTGCCATCACACTTATGAGCTAGGGCTGATGCAGACGTAGGACGAATGATGATTGACCCAGTACACGTAACAATACGACAGGACGCAACCCTACCGATAGTACCGCAGTACAAAATATCGCCAGAGGGTGAGAAGGCACTGACAGAGATCATACACTCTTTGGTAGAGGCAGGAGTGGTAGAGGAAGTAGTGAGCAACGTTTGTAACAGTCCCATACTACCGATTGTAAAGAGACAGGGAGAGGGAGACGGAAAAGCCTACTGCTTCATCATTGACCTGCGGGAGATAAACAAAATCGTAGTGCCACAATACCCAGTAGTTTCCGACATCACGACAGTTTTGACCTTAATCCCCTCCACTGCCACCACCTTCACTGTAATTGACCTCAAAAACGCATTCTTTTCCATACCTATACACAAGGACAGCCGCTAACTATTTGGATTCACCCTAAACTCCTGTTCGTACAGATTTTGCAGAGCATCTCAGGGGTACACTGAGAGCCCAAGCATCTATAGCCAGGCGCTTAAAAGACAGTTGGACGCCATACAATTGCCAGATGGAGTGGCACTAATACAATATGTAGACGACATCCTTCTAGTAGCGGACACCATACCAATAGCTGTCACAGCCACCATCAAACTACTCCATTTTCTTGCTGAGAATGGTCACAAGGTCTCCCGAAAGAAATTGCAGTTCTGTAAATCACAAGTGACCTCTTTGGGTCACCTTTTATCCAAAGAAGGGAGGAAACTCACGCCTGACAGGATCCAGACAATTCTAGACACCCCTGTCCCCAAAGATCAGAAACAAGTCCGCTCTTTGATAGGTCTCACCTCATTTTGCCGACAGTGGTTACCGAACTTTAGCCTCATTGTCAAACCCCTTCTCTCCCTCCTAGCTAAAGACATCCCCTCACCTCTCCCCTGGACTCCCGAATGCCAGTCAGCCTTTAAAGAACTACGTAATGCCCTTTGTTCAGCGCCTGTCCTAGGAACCCCGGATTACTCCAAACCATTCTTCCTCTACACGCACGAGAGGGAAGGATGTGCATTGTCTGTCCTAACACAATCAATTGGTCACAAACAACGCCCTTGTGCATATTTCTCTGCCACCCTCGATCCAGTAGCCAGAGCGCTGCCGGCGTGCCTGCGCGCTGTGGCAGCTGCAGCAGTATCGATACGCCAGAGCGAAGGAATAGTACTCTCCAATCCAGTCACTGTTTTAGTACCCCATGCAGTCGACACTACTAAACCAGACCAAAACCCAACACTTGACTAGCGCCCGACTGACAGGATATGAGTTGACCCTGCTAGCACCGCACATTACCCTAAAGCGATGCACCACCCTCAATCCAGCCACACTGATACCCCTACCCGAAAATGATCCTAGCGTGACTCCACTACACAACTGTGTGACACTAACCGATGAACAAACAAAGAGTAGAATAGATCTCAGAGAAACCGCCTTTCTAGAACCAGATGGAGAACTATGGGTGGATGGTTCGTGCATCAAACTCCCCGACGGCACCACCTCAGCTGCATACGCTGTCACCACAACCCGAACCGTTCTGGAAACAGCCCGTATTCCCCAACGTTCAGCCCAGGCTGCAGAACTCATTGCCCTCACACGAGCATGTATCTTAGCGACTGACACAACAGTTAACATATACACCGACAGCCAATATGCCTTCGGGGTGGTTCACCATTTTGGGATCTTATGGAAAGAAAGAGGGTTCCTGACTTCACATGGTACACCCATCCTGCATGGAGATTTAGTCTCCGCCTTGACGCAAGCAGTCCTCCTCCCCAAGAAGTTAGCAGTGATAAAATGCCAAGCACATAGGAAAGTGACTGATCTCATTGGACAGGGAAATGCACTAGCAGACGTTACTGCCCGAGCCACGCCAGGAGACAGAACTACGACACGAATGTATGTGACCAGGTCACAAGCTGAACGATGGACTGACGCTAGGACCACTGTAAGGGACATACAGACTACAGGCACACAAGACGAATTGACCGAGTGGGAAAAGGTGGGACTAAAAGACGAGGAAGATTGCTGGAGAACTAAAGACTGAAATAAATGGCTGTTACCCAATGCCTACCTCATCCCCATATTGACCATGGCACATTTACCAGCACACATAGGCTCCACCCCCATGATTGAACTAATCACCAGAGTATGGCATAACGTCAAGATAGCAGAATCTGCAAAACGCCTAGTACAACAATGTATAGTCTGCCTACAACACAACCCAGGGAAGGGGACAGTAGTACCACGGGGAGGGTTTGGAGTCCCCGACCACCCCTTTGAGCATTTGGGCGGCACCAAGACCCACCTCCATATCGATGTCCCGAACATATTAATGTCGGATTACTTGCATAAATTGACAAACGAGCTAACAATTATCCACCAACAGGTGCAGCAAGCCTTGCCTGACGTATCCAGGGGCCCGGGACATGAAATAAAGCCAGGCGACCATGTATTGATTCGCAACTTCCAAAGAACGAAGAATCTGGAGCCTAGGTGGACGGGCCCCTGGCAAGTCCTGATAAACTGAACACCTGCAAAACCACCGCAAAGACACCAAGACTGCTAACCTGCACAGCACGAAGACAATTGCACTTGTAGCCGCATTTCTGACCTGTCTCCTGCTAATGGTCGCACTCTGGATCATTGAAGAGAATGCACCTGCATACAGAACATTGTCACCCACCATGCAACCAACCACCAAGAAAGAACACTACCTGGTATCACTACCGCCACATCTCCGAGAACGACGCAAAGAATTCTGGAATAATTCTTTCGTGCAGATGTTGCACCAGCACAATCTTGCCACCAATGCTACCAACTGTTGGGTCTGTGGGCTGTTACCACATGCCACTGAACATTCCATCCCTTTCATCCCTTCGCCCTTTTCTATTCACGGATCTTGCCTTGCCTGGATGATGCTCCTACAAGAAAGTTACAAAGACAATGCCACTTCCGACGGAACAATTGCCCAGTTCTACAACGAGTTCTGGCGAAACAAAACAGGAAGGACAGCCGCCCCCTTCTGCCCTCACACCTTCAATGCGACATTCCAGATTAATGTCCCCTCCAAAGAACGAGTGGAAATGCAAGTGTTCAATAATCCTAACAGAGCCACATTTTCCTACCTGAAGAAAAGAACTGCTGCAACACTGACTGTGGCCCTATCTGTGGTGAACGTCTCTGGCCTTGTATGCATTGAAGGCCCTGGGACTAAGAATGTGGGTCACAGCACCTGTAGCATTGTAAGGACTTTGAACACTGCCAACCCCCAGCGCTTGTTGCATCACCCAATATGTACTTTGTTTGTGGAACCAAAGCCTACACCTGGCTCCCAAGAAACTGGGGGGCACGTGCTACATCGCCTTTGTTTTGCCACCAACCTACACAGCCCCTGCAGAGCATCATCGAGAAAAGCGTTCTAAAGACATTGATCAAGCAGACTCTGCCTCATCACAGTTCCTCGACGCAGCCTGATAATTCACCTTCTGTCTATGAAGCAATCGAACATCTCCATAGACTATCTTCAGAAATTCATCAAGGATCAGAGACTTGGACAATTGGAAGTTGCCTTTGGGGCATCTTGAAGGAGTGGGGTTGGAAAATATCAATGATTCTCTTGGTCCCAGTATTGACAATATGTGGTTGTTGTTTGGGTATACACTGTATACCACCTTTGTGTTCTCTTTGCATAACTACCTTGCACCCTAAGACTATGGACACTCAGCTAACAAAAAATGAGAGTAATGTATGATCAAGAGATACAGGACATTATGGAGATCGAAATAGACTGACAAGCTGGCTAGTTATGGTCAAAGGGGCCACTGTTAAAAGCAAAACTACAATCATGAACATTACCTGCACCATCTTGTCTGGTGGAATTCTATGTGCACAAAAGTTGCAGTCATTTTAATCTATCACAGCCATTTTGTACTCTGTTGGTCACCTTTGTTTCACCCTGCCCTTACTAGCATCCCTCTGACCCTCTGACCGACCTGGTACGTGTGCTGGGGGCTATAAACTCTATTGCCACAACAAACCTCAGCGCCACTTGCTGCCACAAACTCGTTTTTCCTCTAATCTCTGTTTTCAGGCAAACCTTTGGACACTCTACCCCTCACTACACCTAGTTACACAAACAGGTTCCAAACACCAAAAAGACTCTTGCAACATGATTTATTGCACTGCAAACAGCAAGACTTGTTGTTACCAACAATGGGACCTGTTTTTATCAACAGAACGGACTCTTAGATCTGGCCGGTCTCACATGTTTTAGACCCTGAAGCAAGGTCCAGCTGCAAGATAAGATTGTCTGTTTGACCTGGGTGGGAAGAGAATTACTGTTGGGCTTGTGTGACAACCTGTCCGGGCGGGGACCCCAAGCTTGTGTAACCATGTTGATCAAACAAATGCATTGTGTCAAACCTGTATAAAAGGAAGAGCCAAAGGAGTTATCAGCAGAACACTTCCCTCAGACATCCCGGTGTCTGCAGTTGACGTGATCTCCTCATGAGAAATAAACCTTTTTCTTGTCTTCCAGTTTCCAGCGCTTGCCTCATTATTTTGATAGCGAACCCAAAGTGAATTAGAGGTGGAACCCTGCACCGGGCAGCATTGAGGGTCTTAGAAGACTCGCTGCCTTTCACAGCCTGTGTCGAGCTTTTCCAGACAAAAATTAAGCAAGGGTGAAAGAGATTAAATGGACATAATTTAAATTACTCATCCGCTCCAGAGAAATAATTGTATTCCGTACTTTTAAACATTTAAATTAACAGTGAAGCAAAATGCACTAAGTGGATCATTAAATTACGGGAATTTACGGATTTAATGATTAATTTGTTTTTTTTGTGTGCATAAAAATGATTACGATGAGCAGTTTAGCAGCGGGTACCCAGGCTCGTGACCTGTCCCGTCCCCTTTTAAAGTCGGATGATATTTACAGGTACTTAAATATCACTGCTTGACAGCGCGTACTGAAGGGCTCAAAGCAAGCAATGGGGTTGCTTTTAGTGGCGTGGAAAGTATCTCACCTCTTGAAAGGTAAAGTGTCGCCAGAAAGACTGTTAAGCTTTCGATTTTTCCCTCCCATGTTTGTTTTGAAAGCCCCTCACCTTCCCTTCTACTTTCTGTGTGCCTTGTGTATATGTACCCTACTCTGCATCACATGCCTGTCTTAATCCCTGGAACCGTATCCCTGCAACCTAACAATATCTATTTATAATTAGGGGTGGGCAGAGTTGGCATAGCGCCACTATGCGGAGTTATGGAAAAAATGTGTGGAACACGAGCCCACGTCCTGCGGCCAGCCGAGGGTCCGTGTGCCCGGGACAGGGGTCCCTCGCTGCCCGGGCAGGCTCCCCGATCTCCCCGGCCTGGCTGGGTTGAGAAGCAGGGACCGGCCCGGGGCCCGGGTTTCGGGCAGGGCCTGGGTTGTGGGAGCTCCCGTCCTGCGGCTTGCCAAGGCTCAGTCTGCCCGGGACAAGGGTCCCTGGTGCAGAGTACCCGAGCCCTGCAAGGGCAGGCGGGAGCCCTACTGCGGAGGCTCGGGGCTGGCAGATGGGCATCCTTTTGGTCCCGGCCATCTGGTCGCACCTTTCCCCTCGGCCATCTGGTCGCGCGCAATGCTTTCCAATGGGGTGACCAGATGGCTGGGCCGGCCTGGAAGTCCCGATGAGGGCTCGTCCGCCTCCCCGATCCCAGCCAGGGCTCCAGGAGGTCAGGCGCCTCGGCGCCCTGGGTCCCCTCCGTCACTCGGTGCGCATGGGTTACCAGAAAGAGGTGTAGCTTTTCTCCGGATTACTAGGGGCAGGGTATGCCAGAACACCCCCCCGCGCTGGGGGTTCTCAGCCGGGGACCAGATGAGCTATGCCCGGACCACACCTCCCCTCCGTCCGGGGGCTCCCTCCTCCGGCCCGCGGCGTGGCAAAGTGCCCGGGACGGGCTCCATGGGTCCTGGGCAGTCCACCCCTGGGCGTCCGGGCCTGAGAGCTCTGGCCTGAGAGCTCTGGCCGGGTGCTCCCACCCCGGGCTCCGTCCCACTGCCTGGGCCCGGGCGGGCCTTCCCCAGCTTGGCTTGGTTCAGGAGCATAGGCCGGGGCCCTTGGTGGCACGACGCAGGTCGGTGGAGGCCTCCCCCGCGCGGCCTGTCCTGGGACAGGCCGGGCAGGCCCAGGCATGGGTTAAGCTCTGCCATGGGCCCGGGTCGGAGGTCCGCCGGGAATCCCCATTCTCAGCCCCGGGCCTGAGGCCCAGCTGGGGTCTCCGATCCCCCCGGGACTCAGACCCCCCGAGCCCTGCATGGGCAGGCGGGAGCCCTCCGGAGAAGGCTCGGGCGGGCAGATTGGCGTCCTTCGGGCCCGGCCATCTGATTGCGCCTTTCCCCTCGGCCATCTGGTCGCACGCAATGCTTTCCAATAGGGCGACCAGATGGCCGTTCCGGCCTGAAAGTCAAGATGAGGGCTCACCCGCCTCCCCGATCCCAGCCAGGGCTCCAGGAGGCCGGGCGCCTACGTGCCCTGGGTCACCTCCGTCACTCGGTGCGCACGGGTTTTACCAGAAATATGGGTAGCTTTCCTCCGGATTACTAGGGGCAGGGTATGCCGGAACCGCTCCCGGGCTGGCGGTTCTCAGCCGGGGACCAGATGGGCTAGGCCTGGACAACACCTCCCCACTGCCTGGGGCTCCCTCCTCCGGCCCGCCGCGTGGCAAAGTGCCTGGGACGGGCTCCATCGGTCCTGGGCAGTCCTCCCCTGGGCGTCCGGGCCCGAGAGCTCTGGCCGGGTGCTCCCACCCCGGGCCCGGGCGGGCCTTCCCCAGCTTGGCTGGGTGCCGGGGCCCTTGGTGGCCCGACGCAGGCCGGTGGAGGCCTCCCCCGCGCGGCCTGTCCCGGGACCGCCGGGCAGGCCCAGGGATGGGGATGGGTTAAGCTCCGCCATGGGCCCGGGTCGGAGGTCTGCCAGGGACTCCCATTCTCAGCCCCGGGCCTGAGGCCCAGCTGGGGTCTCCGAGCCCCCCGGGACTCAGAGCCCCCGAGCCCTTCATGGGCAGGCGGGAGCCCTCAGGTGAAGGCTCGGGCGGGCAGATTGGCATCCTTCAGGCCCGGCCTTCTGGTCGCGCCTTTCCCCTCAGCCATCTGGTCGCACGCAATGCTTTCCAATAGGGTGACCAGATGGCCGGGCCAGCCTGGAGGTCCCGATGAGGGCTCGCCTGCCTCCCCGATCCCAGCCAGGGCTCCAGGAGGTCAGGCGCCTCCGCGCCCTGGGTCACCTCCGTCACTCGGTGCGCACGGGTTACAAGAGAAGTGTAGCTTTCCTCCGGATTACTAAGGGATAGGGTATGCCAGAACCCCTCTAGGGCTAGTGGTTCTCAGCTGGGGACCAGATGGGCTGGGACCGGGCACCACCTTCCCCCATGTCCGGGGCTCTGTCCTCCGGTCCGCCGCACGGCAAAGTGCCCGGGACGGGCTCTTTCGGGCCCCGTCCGGTCCTCCCTTGGGCGTCCGGGCCCTAGAGCTCCTGCGGGCCTCGCCGTGCCTGAGGCCCAGCTGGGGTCTCCGAGCCCCTGGGACGAGGAGCCCCCGAGCCCTGCAAGGGCAGGCGAGACCCCTACCGCACAGGCTCGGGGCGGGCAGATGGGCGTCCTTCGGTCCTGGCCATCTGGTTGCGCCTTTCCCCCCTCGGCCATCTGGTCACGCGCAATGCCTTCCAATGGGGCGACCAGATGGCTGGGCTGCCCTGGAAGTCCCGATGAGGGCTCGTTTGCCTCCCCGATCCCAGCCAGGGCTCCAGGAGGTCGGGCGTGTCCGTGCCTAGGGTCCCCTCAGTCTCGCGGTGCCCATGGGTTACCAGAAAGGGGGGTACCCTTCCTCCGGATTACTAGGGACAGGGTACTCCGGAACCCCTCTCGGCCTAGCGGTCCTCAGCTGGCAGCCGGATGGGCCAGGACGCCCCCCCCCAGCCCGGGGCACTGTCCCCTGGCCCAATATGTGGTGTGGTGCCCAGGATGGGGGCCTGCGGGCCCGGGGAGGCCTCACCTCTG
This sequence comes from Calotriton arnoldi, assembly GCA_963921515.1. Taxonomy (NCBI): domain Eukaryota; kingdom Metazoa; phylum Chordata; class Amphibia; order Caudata; family Salamandridae; genus Calotriton; species Calotriton arnoldi. Next base: position 1,672,303 of record CAWUFW010000656.1, read on the forward strand.
CCCAGGAGCCCCAACAGGGTCCAGGGGCCCCAGGATCAGTCTCCTGGCCTGCCGCTCCGCCAGGGGCCTGAGACGGGGTTCCGCTGGGCCCGGGGAGCCTCCCCCTGCTTGGCTGGGTTCAGGAGCTCCAGCCGGGGCCCTGGCGAGGGTGGCCTCCCCACCCCGGGCTCCGTCCTCGGGCCTCCCGCATGGCAGGGT